>OY294067.1:222433570-222789441 GCA_958510875.1 Endomychus coccineus
TAAAGGTGTCAGCAGAACTGGTGCCCTCTTAGGCGAACTTCTGCCACAATACTGCCTAACACAGGATGAAACATAACAGATCTGAAGAAGTTGGGTGGATGGAAAAGTTCGAGTGTAGATGTCATACATAGAGGAATCACTTGAGAAAAAACAGAATTCTTGGCAGTGAAGAATCTGCCACTTCCCATAAGTTCGAGGCAAAATTATTTATCATAAGAATACAACAGACATGATGCACAATGCTTCTTCACATGGAATTACCCAGAAATTACCGTGTCTTACTTGAAAGACTGTAATATTAATGTATGTTATGGCAGCAGCAGTGGTGACATTTCTGTTTTTAATTATTATTGTTTCGAGTTCCGTCTGACTGTATTTATATTTCCATTATTTACAGTTATTACTCACTTACCAGCTACCTTGTATCCTGAAAGCGATAAAAAGTTTTAACGGCTCATGCATTGAATATTGGAAATCAGCTACATAGTTTCAATCACCCTAACATTAAATGGCAGCTATTAGGAAAAACATGTTAACCTGCTAAGTACCTAAATATAAGCAGATAATAAAAATGTTTCAAAATTCTCATTCTTGATTATTGAGCAGCTTGTTTTTTTATAGGTTGACCAGTTAAAAACTATAAAAGTTTATGTAACTGACTTTGTGTATATGCAACTATTATCATCATTATTCTGGCTTTGGAGCGTAAAAACATAAAGTAAGTAAAGTCCAGTTACCGTAGACAAATTTGAGCCAAAAGTGAAGGATGATTTGCAACACCGTGAGACTCGGCATGTGACTTATTGACAACATGAACAGTTCAAAAAAGTTGTTGGGGACGAAACCCAATAAATTTTTAATTATAAGATAAAACAAGATTGTTTGTGTCATTTTCTCGGCAAGTAAGAGGGCTATCGGAAAACGGCTTGAGTAGAATAAAGGACGATGTAATTCTTTACAAAATTGTCCAGGGATACTTTCAGTAGGCTATGTTAGGTTGAGTGAGGTTAGTGCTTCAGATTTCGAGCAAATACTTTTAGCTCGGAAAAGTAAGTTAGTCATCTTAAAAGTGCGGTGAACTTCTCTTAGCATTGTATGGAAGAGGTGAGAAAATTTTTAAGGTTATGTTCAAACCTCCGACCTTATTCATGAATATTATGAGGAGTATGAGTATGGTCAATAAAAATATTATGATATGTAATACAATTATGTGCCAACTGTGCTAATGATGTTGTCTAAGCGAACATATTTTGAAAGAAATAGTTAAGTAGGATCAGGGTTGTAGAATTTTTCATTGCCATACTTCTTAGTAGAATTTGAAGCTCTCACAGTGTACATCCAGTAAGATTTGTATAGAAATTGAAATTCCCTTTTAGCTTACATAAATTGATGTTTCCAACCTGCAGAAGCGACAACAAACCAATCCTGTATTCAAATAAAACAATTCCTTTCTACATCCTGGAAAAAAACACATTCTTCAAGCTGTTACCATTTGAATTTACATCTATTTTACCGCCATGCTTTCCTACTCGTATATAACATTCTCTCAAAGCAACTCAAGAAAATTATATATCATTATATGCATATTAAAATCTATTAAAAAATAATAAATTATCATATAATTGTCCTGGAACGGGAAAGTTCCCATGATTTGTAAGTAATCCCAATTCTGTACAAATTTTAATTTCCTGGAAACAGATTTATTGCGCCACAGCTAATATACTTGGGTTTTCTTCCGAGAAGATCAGTGCATGATAATGCTCAATATTCCACAATTTTCTCAAACTTTGAACACCCCTGGAGGACTAATATTGTTACGATATGTCTAAGCCATTCTGAACTGAGTTCACTTTCTTCAGAACCATTTTGGGATGAGTCAATGCTAGACAAGTTCTTATTTCATCTAAAGTACAACTGCATGCTAATTAACCAAAGCAACTCGTTTTTAACTTCAAACGAGAGATATTTTGATGATTTATACGTCTGACCTGTTATTCAAAAGTATATAAAAAAGTCACTCTGTTTTAAATGATACCAGTATACATGTATTGAATTCAGACAGGATGATTATCTGCTAATATATTAGATTTTCCATATTTACTGTATCAGATAATCCCTACAGGTACATAACTTTTTGAAGAAGATAAGCACTTATAATTTCAGGAAAAACAACATTCAATAAAGCTCCAATAACCCAACGAATTTTTGAAGTTTTGTCTGCTCTACAATAAATTTCTGTACCTAGAAAAACTCCGATTTTCAAAGCAGCCACAGATGACAATGCATAACGTAAACATATATTATAAAAGGTTTATATGCGAAATAGTGCGCGCTCTGGTCATGGAAAGAATTTGGACTGATTGTGGGCTTTGGTCTCATGCGGAGAAAAACCTGGAATGTTTCAACTATTTGAAATGATAAGATACATTTATCTTCTTTCGTTTCGGAAAGTCAGGGGTTTCTGAAAATCTCGCGGTTAGCCGAAAACTGAGTTTTTGGACATTTTTGAAATTGTGACACGATGTTGGACTGTTTTTTATACAAAAATGTAAACCTCATACTTGAAATTCCGTACATCATATAGGATGTATATGAGCGACTTTTTTCAACATTGAGTGAAGAAAATGTCGGAATAGGTAGGGGGAGTTGATAAATGAGGCAGCAGTATAAGTAAGAAGTGTCTCACTACCCTTAAATCGTTGAATATTATCCAAGGAGGATGAAAGATCCCGCTGTAGTGTAATTATTCCATATTAACTAAAATATCCATGATTTTCGGATCCTTCGTAAAAAGTGAAGAAATGTTATGTGCAATGGGGAATAAAAATTCCAGCTACTCAGATACCAAAATATTATATTAGCATGAGAAAGTCTTCAGGAATAAAATGCGTTTTACTTTGCCCTCTCTCATCATTTTTAGCAGAATAATGACAAATCTAATGTTCGGTTCCGCCTCGGCACTGCCGAAACTGGCAGCAGCTGGAAAACGCCCGCATGAAATTTGATGTCGGCCTTGAATCACTTTTTCTGGAAAACTCCGCCGATTTCGGGAGGGATTACTCACTCCCTCTATTGAAATCGTTTTTTGATAAGCCTTATAGTTTTCAAGATAACAGCAAAAAACAACTTTTTTTATTTTAAGATCAATGATTTTTAGGGTGCTACGATTTTCTGGAAACAATTTTTCAAAATTTTAAATAGTAGACTTCCGCGGATGGCTAATCCTGAAAAATCTTGACTTCCGGATGGATGTGACGCGGAATCCATCCGGAAGCCAAGATTTTTCAATGTTTTTTTTGTTCGCCATGCTTCCTACTAGTAACATGACGAATTTGGGAGCGTTGCAATCGATCCTTGTCTCAAAACCTAATTTGATTGGACTAATCTGTGAAATTAGCAAGTTCATTTCCTAATGTGTAGGTACCCTTCTTATTTTTCTAATATTAAATATGTAGGGTAGGGGGCAGTTAATAAATATTAAAAATTACTATGTACTCAAATTCTTCTTTTATATCGGAAACGAGTAGTGTTAAAAGTTTTAGAAAAGTTAAGAATTTAAGTAAATTCATGATGAAAAAATGACGATATAAATTTGTAGAGTTTATTGAGATTATCGTATTTTTGTTTGGATATTGGAAGAGGTGATTTGTAGCAATTATTGAGAGAAGTCTTTACTCTCATTTGAACTAGAAACTTTCGCCTTTCATTGAGTGTATAATGATTATTTAATAAGCGTCCTTTTTTTGTGCCAACTCGAACATTAATGATTTTACCAATTAGGTTCTCCTTAAATTGTTTCTTATATTCAACATTATGAGGCGCTTGAAAAACCGTGTACGATTGGGAAGGAAATAATAAAATTTTTAATACTTCTCTGGAATGGAATATCTTAGAAATTCATCGTTTGCTAATGATGTATTTTGAATCAATACACTAGTGATTACCATTCAACTTAGTTATTTGAAGTTTGAAGAATTGAAGTTTAAAAAAAAATGCAAAATTGTATCAATGTAAGGAAAAATGTATCTTAGAGGGCCAAGAGTGATTGAATTAGCATCGTGGGTTCATAAAACGTACAGAATGGTTCCATATTCTAAGTTAGCATAAGCAAGTTCAATTTGATTACAGTTGTCACTTCCGTGATCAGAGTTTTTTATCATCAGGTTCAAAAAATGTTTATGTGATGTTACTATCAACGGGAGATAAGTACCTAATCGTATGGAAAGTTACATCAAAGATTTCATCATCTATTGCAGAAGGAACATCTAAGCAACAAAATCACGATATTCTGTCAGTCATAGTTTTGTTTACTGATATGATTTCTTAATCATACATTTCCTCTCTTTTCAATTGAAAGATTTAGGGAGACCCAAACAATCAAAGTTCAAAATAATTAAAAATAATCAGTATTGTGGATGCTTGTTGATTGTTGATTCTTTACTCAAGATGAATCGAAACATATACTTCACATGTATAGGACAGTCAACAAGAATGTGACATTCTGATCACTAAAATTCACGTGCTACTATTACAGTGGCCAGCATGGTCTGATCAGCGTATTATCATTCGCGCACCACTTTAGAGTGATAATCTTAATGAGTCCTGCATAGTGATTACTAGCCAGAGGCGGACTAGGTGAATCAGGTCAAATATCTACTCTCTTGGCGATATTCCATTTTCACAGTATTTGCACTATGATTTTCATTCAACTTGAAAATTTCCCTACCATATTTTGCGTATAAGATAAAACACGTTTGTCATGATGAAATTGCAGTTTGGAAGATTTCTCGATTGCCTAAACTTATTTTCCACCACTCAAGTCTGCTCTATCAAAGAGATACCGATGTTGCAATGTATAAATTTGATATTAAAAATACTTCACCTTTAGTGTGTGAAAGTAACCCAACTTATGACAACTATGACAGCATCCCGGTTCTTATATATTTCAATAGAATGACAGAAATGTTCTGGGTAAGTATAATATAATCCTATGTTAAATTATCTAAGATAGCTTCATAATTCAGAAAATTAGTTCTCAGTTCTATTGAAATATATAAGAACCGGGATGCTGTCATTAAATGAGTACTGTCAAGAGTAATTACTAACCATAGTAATACTCTAACCTACAATACTCACTCCAAAACGATTGAAGATGAATGTGCGTGAATAGTTAATCTATAGTGGAGCATCGAACCGCATTGTGTTTATCAATGGTCTACTATCCATTCTGAGGTTTATATTTACAAAAATATAAGAGTTTGACAGGACCAAAGTGGTGTAATTGGTAAACACCCTGGACTAGACATCCAGTAATGTGGGTTCGGATCCCGCTTAAGGTCTTTATAATCCTATGTTAAATTATCTCCATAATTCAGGAAATTTAATCCTACAGGGTGAGTCAGTTTTTTGTAGACAAACTTCAACAGGAGATAGAACAGATGTTTTTAAGGAGAAAAGTTCCTATAAACATATGTCGTAGAAGGCTTCGTTTTCGAGATACAGGGTGTTGAAATTGGAAAAAAAAATTCGTTTTTTGCGAATATCTCCGGAACCGTTTATCGTACAGAAAACAGCTTTTGTGAGCATTTTCTACTCATAGTAAGCTATGTTCTGTGCGGCAAAAAATGTTTTTCTATTCGTGGTTGGTGAAGATTTTGAAGGGCTCTAAAGTTGACCGTTTTCGAGAAAAATCAACTTTTATGTTGAAAAATATGGTCAATCCTTTGGTTTTGTTACTTGTTCTAACGTTTGAATAAATTTTGTTCAATTAGTAAGAATTGACCATGTTTTTCAACATAAAAGTTGATTTTTCTCGAAAACGGTCTACTTTAAAGCTTATAATCGTACCTTTTTTGTGTAAAAAACATTGGCGGTTCAAATGGTTGTCTCAAAGCCGTACTCTTTTCAGTGGCGTAGAAGTTGGGGAGAAGAACACCCACTACCCCTTCAAAATCTTCACCAATTAAGAGTAAAAAAATTTTTTTTATCGCATAGAACATAGCTTACTATGAGCAGAAAATGCTTACAAAAGCTGTCTTTTGTACGATAAGCGGTTCCGGAGATATTCACAAAAAACGAAATTTTTTTTTCAATTTCAACATTCTGTATCTCGAAAACGAAGCCTTCTACCACATATGTTTATAGGAACTTTTCTTCTCAAAAACACTTGTTCTATCTCCTGTTGCAGTTTGTCTACAAAAAACTGACTCACCCTGTATATCTCTTTATGGGGGTTTTCAGCAATTTAAACGATGTATCTTAATGAAACAATCTTCTCATTTGACGCGTTTCGGCTTTCGGCTTCTTCAGAAATTTATTTATTGTTTACATTTGAAATGAGATGACTTTACGGAAGCACACCTTCATTTTGGCTTTGCAATTCAGAGTCTGAATTTCAAATGAGTTATTGAGTAAGCTGTTCCACCTATGAAAAAGTTGTGTAACAGGAAAAAATGGTATACGTGGATTTTTGCAACTTTTCACCTCTATAATTTTTTTTGGAAAATTCATCCCTCTTGAGTTATAGCCCTTTTAGAGCGGAAAGTTTGAGGTTAAAAGACAATGTGAAAGGGCAAGTTGCAAAATCATATTTTAAAATAATTACACATCATTTGTTGTTGAAAAATACACATTTTTGTTTCCATAATTTTTCTCCAAGAATAAATATTTTCTGACGAGAAAACCTTATTACCGTTAAATTAAGTTCAAGTTATAGGGGTTCCAACAGGATGGGGGAATTCTGGCAGTTATTTCCAGCATCGATTATTTACTTGAATATAGCTAATAATTATATACAGACAGTGTCACATGGTAGATTCATTTCCTAGAAATTATTAAGATGTTCGTAATTTATCAAATAATTGAAACATTTAAAACTCAGCTATTTAGAGGAATAACTGGACAACACAATAGAACTTTTTGTCATTCTCAACGCTTAGCCGAATGACTATTTTATTTAATGTTAATCTATTCTTGTTCATAAAACTATGCGGAAGCATAAATTAATGCGAATATACCTAAATGAATGAATGTGTTTTTATTACATCAAAGTGTAACATTATTGTGTTTTCTACTTCTTTAAATTTCAGGTCTTTCAGATATTGACTACATGTGATCTTTCAAAGATAGTTTTCACTGAAATGACAAAGTGTAAAAAAATGCATACTGATTCAGGAGTATATGGAATATGTTCATAATGCTGAAACAAAATTTTGTTGATCGGAACTTTGTTTTTTAAATAAAGAGATATCGCTCAGTTATTACAGAAAAAGAAAAGCAAATATGAATAAACATCGCTTTTATGCAGTGCCAACCAATCACTTTAGGAGTATCTTTATTGTTTTGTTAAAAATAATGTTTTTGGCTCGGCTTGCTTTATATAGGTTGGCCATTTTATAACACTTGGGGCAATATGGCAATGATAAACTCTGTTGTCCAGCATATCATAGAAATATCAATTTTTTTTTCTTGTGATAGTGCATAATATAAACACAACCAATTCTTTCGATCCATTGTTTGTTTTCACAATTTCCAAAAGTGAGGTTATAAATTGCATACCAAAAGTTTGTTTCTAACAATAGTCGCACATTAAATTACCTCGAAATTCACTATTTGCATGTCTTGGATAGTAGACTTCCGCGGACTTCTAATCTTGAAAAATCTTGTCTTCCGGATAGATTCCGCGTCACAATAGCTCGACTTGATGCCGACGTTTCGCCAACCATTACAGGTGGCATCTTCAGGGCAGGCTTGAGGCTTGAACTGAAACTGCAGTTTCAGTTCAAGCCTCAAGACAAGATTTTTCACTATTTGCATGACACCAAAACCAAAAGGGAAATCTCTATCATTTTCACGCCCGCACGCGCATAACACGAACAACTGATCTAAATCCCCCGATCAATCATTGTAAATCATCACAAATCATCAATAAATCATCGTAAATCTCAAACGAAACGTCACATCTCCAGTAAATTCTCGTTAATCCTCAATACATCACCGTAATTCTTCTCGGATGTACCTACACCATGAATAACCAAATATTTACCCTTCGGTCATATCTTTATGGTTACATTCAGCTTCATCATTAACATCCTCAGGTACATATATCTATTGTATATATGGAAAAATTATTTTGTGTGGCTGTTAACATTCGCGAAATTATTGATCAAATTTGTCAATTTCATTTTTGATTGGTGACGATTCAGTAAATAGAAGAGCCAGCTGAGACCAAATTTATCAATAACTATTTCAAAATGCTGCCTAACACTCGTTGAAACATCCAGATGACATTTTGTCAGGGTAATGAGATATATTTGGATAGCAGATAGTGGCCCGGTGCGCTGCTTATTGTTTTGATGACGAAACTTTAATTACAAACTCTACAGTATCATTGTGGGTTTTTTATAAGATATAACGAGTTTGAATTGTAGGAAGTTATTTGATATATCAGTAACCGCAACCCGTTTCCAGTGACTCATGGATACGTCAATCTACTTAAATCAGACATTATATTATATATTATTATATTACAATATTTGCAATGAAAACTAGTTGAATTTCCAACGACATAAAATTTCTTGACATAACGGTTTTCATTTAAAAATCTTAAGAAATTCTGATCATATGTATACGTGTTAGTTTTGTTGTTAACTTATGTGTAAGACAATCATCAAAAATCTTTTTGCTCTCAAATAATTTGCGAAATAATGTTAATGTTTGGGAGGATATTAAATAGAACAAAAAAAGTACCTCTGTGTATTTTACTTTGATATATCAATAAAAAATTAGAAGATGTCAATTACATTCCTTTATTGTTTGTTATAATAATTGCACAAATCCAAGAAGAAATTTTATTTGGAAGGTACACATGATAATAGTTACTGAAAAGTATATGATGTTACAAAATGTTTCAAATTTATAAAATATTTTATATTGAAAATATCGATCCAATTATTGAAGTGTTTTGTTATTTATTAACATATACATTTTCCAACTGAGAGTTAAAATAATATTTTTAGAAACTAATGTTTCTAAAATTGAACTGGTATTGTTAGTTCAAAGTCAGAATATATATGTAATGTAGGTATTACGATTACGAATCTACGAATATCTAAGTTTCCTTTGATCTGCCTCTTTTCTTACTCTTTGTTTTAAAAGTTAATATCGATGTTTCATTTCAAAACTCAGTATCTAAGGTTTATTTGCAAGAATATTAAACACATTCTCGTGTTAGTAGTCAATAGATAGTTGAGGTTTGTTTGTTCGTTTTGCTGATTCAGTTTTCTTTCTGTCTATCCGCTTGTCCATAACTGTGAGTGCCGATTGAAATTCGCTATTACTTATTATTAGAGCTCGGGAAATATGCACTTAAACAACCCAAAAATATGCATGCACATATGCACAAAAACCAGTTGAAATATGCACTAAAATATGCTTTTATGCAGTTAAATATGCATTTATAAAAAACGCAGTAATCTTTGTATTGAAGGTATTTTATTTATTATATGCTGAAGATACAAAAACTATTTATTAAAATTACTATTAAGAGCTACTATTACCTACTTATTACTTATTATTGCTCATTTTCTATTACTACTTAACATATTATAACTTATACTATGTAGATTTATTTTATTTATTCATTATCAATATTATTCCCAATTGCGGTTTTAATCGCTTCAACAGTAAATTGCATGTTGGAATCAACATATTTTTGTCGTATGGTCGTAGCAGAAGGTACCTGAACATCTTTGCAGTACTTGGTTAAACATTTTTGAAATAATGGATTATCCAATTTGGCAATTGGGATATTGCGACCGACCAGCAAACTGCATAGATCCTTATTAAAATTTTATTGGTCCGAAACTTGATTTGTAGTGATGAGCTGCTGAACCGAATCTTGAGGCTTTTGTGCACGAAATTTATGCGTTGCAGTGTCCAAGTGTTGATCAACTTGAAACTTTTTTTCACATACAATCTGTAAATTGGAAATAAAAAAGTTAACCAATAAACTTGTACTACTCGCTAGTTTAAGACTAATTTGATTGGTTTTCACCTCTACTAAATTTTTATATACAGGATGTAAAACCAAGTCCGGTTTCCTCAGTCAATTTTGATTATGGGAACAGCGTTAACCAAACACACTGCATATTAGAACTTTATAGAATTTGTTTACCGAAGTGTCTCCTATAAACTATTTTTTGAATTTCGATCGTTGATTTTTTCTTGAAAAAGATCAGAGATTTTAGTAAAATGTCACATTTTCATCATTAAAAAAAAATAACGTATCAATTTATGACGAACAAAACAATGTATGCAAGTCAGTGTCAAGACCATGTTTACAACTTTGCTAAAAATAATGTTAACACCAGTGCCTTAAAATAAATAAATTTTAGACACATTTAGACAGTACCAATTCTAAAACTTACATTTTAACGTAAAGTTACATTTGGCTTATATTTTTAGAAAAATGTTTGAAAATTAAAACAATAATCACTTAGACATAATAATACTTACCGGTTTATTGCAAACTGAGCAGAATATATGGTTGTCATCAATGATTTTGAAGTCTTTTTTATTATCAATCCACTTCTTCAGAATAATTGATTTACTAGCACTTTGTTTTGGCATTATCACACACTTCTGATAAACACTTAAGCAAACAAAATTTTACTGAACTAACTAAAGACAGGAAGAACTAAGTCCGAGATTCTCAAACTTCAAATTTTAAGGAGGTCAATAGTTTCCTCCACTTATAAAATCTGAAGACGATTGCATTTTTTGTATTTTGGTAACACAAATTCTGAATATATGTTAAGCTTTCGGGAAAAAGCATATTGATTTTATGACGGCAATCGGCTTATCGCTCAGTAGTGTCGTATTATCCTAATACTGATATGGGGTATTTCCGAAAGATACCTACTTCGCTTATTTCATTACCTGTTTCCACAGATGTTTGTCCATATTGAAAATTTTTATTTTTTTGCAGAAATCCGAAAATACCTGAAAATATGCACTTTCAATAAATGAATATGCACTTATAGAATTTATTCGAAACATGCAAATATGCACTTAATATGCATTTTGCATATTTCCCGAGCTCTACTTATTATTATTATTATAAAAAGCTAGTAATTCTGAACTTCGATAAAAGTATACGATGATATTTATTCCTCCCCCTTTGAAAAATAGAATAATTGATTAGTAGCTTTATAAAGAACATTCAATGATAAAATCAATTATAATAATTTTTTTTCATTGAGAGGAAATTGAAATAAATAATATTAATTTTCCGGAATATTAAATTTGAGAACTTTGTCCAATAAATCTGTAGGAAATTAAAATTTTTGTTTACTCTTCTCATTATACATAGTAGGTATAAGGGAAGTATTGTAATCGATATAAAAGATATTTTCCGGATTTTGGCAGAAATACCCGTTTGAGCTTTACTGAATCGATCTAGACTATTTTTGAAATGCTTTCTATGTGTCTTACACACTGTGGAGCCTGTTGCGCCGTTCCTGTTGTTCGTATGGATTTGAAATTTTGCAAATCGCTCTAAAGCGCGGAATTTTTGACATCCATCTTAAGTTTTTCAAATGAAATTATATTATTTTGTAGAAACAAAATGACAGCGCAGCATATATATTCGTCGTGGTTTTCTTTTGCTGGTTCATCTAAAGTAAGTTGTGGGTTTTCTTAGGTTTTCAGCAATTTAAACGATGTATCTTAGTGAAACAATCTTCTCATTTGACACGTTTCGGCTTTCGCCTTCTTTATTTGTTATTTACATTCGAACTGGAATTGAACAAAATATATCTATATTAATTAGATATTTGTACAATGTGTATTTATGACAAATTTTAAGTTTTTATGGGCATTTATGAATTTAAGCAATTATGTGAATTTAATTCTGTGATTATGTACAAAATAAATTAATTTCTCATGAAATATTTGAATTTAGAATATATTCATTACGTAATTGAATACCAACTGATTTCTTTGCGTATGTTTGAGTTTAGGAGTTTCTTGATTAGTTTTTATTACATTAATTCAAACAATATTGGTGACAGATGGTATATTTAATTTTCTTACGCGAGTTGATTTTAAGGGAGATACACTCATCTTAGCTTTGAAATTCAGACGGAAATCAGGTTGCAGAAAAGGTTTTCGTTCTAAATGTAACGGAAAGGTACCATGTTGATTGACCATTTGTCTGTGCAGTAAAATTTAATTGCTAACATGTGGCTCTTGTATTATGTTTCTGTTTCACTGGACTTTTCTGATTTAGTCACTTTAAAGAATTATATTATATATTTGCGAAATAAAATTCATATTGGTCTTATTTACGCAGTTTTGATTTTTTTGTTGATTTGTATCATATCTAAAAATATTCAACTCTTTTCATTATGTTCTTTTTCTATTATATCGAACTGCTCGAAATTGAATTTATGTTTGGTATTTGTCCCATGTTAAGATTTTTTCATATTTATGACCTTTGATTTGTTCGTCTATGTTTTGTTTTGTTTGTCCGATATATATTTCATTCCAGTCTATACAGAAAATTTTGTAAATACAATCTGAAATCTTATTTTTGGGAATTTTACTTTTGATTTCAGAAAATAAATGTTTTAGATTATTGTCATTTTTATGTGCTATTGTGAAATTGTATTGTTTTAGTATAATGTTGTTCAGATAGATGTTGGACATGTGGGAATCTTATATATTTCTTAGTTCTCGTGTTTTCGTGGTTCATGATTTTATTGTTTACGTTGTAGTACTTGTGAATTCGGTTTAAAAAAATTTTGTTTATGAATTTTTGGGGATAATTTTTTGCTTTGGTTATGCCGTTATTTAAATTATAATAATAACAATAGTTCCGAACAAGCATAAAAGATCCCTCATAAGGGATCCCGAATATCGCGATTCTGCATTTCTAAGAGTGAGGAAAGAATCTTAGGGTCATAGTTCATTTATAAAACCAAAAAGTTTTATTTATAATCTTTTTAGTCCGTAAGAAAAGTTTTCATTACTGAATGGTATGAATATTTAGGTGGCACAATTTAACGTTCTATAGTCCTGTTAGCAGTATAATTGAATTTCATGTACTTTTCTTTCGAAATCTCATTCAACTTAAGCAAATACTCAATTTCTCCCACCGTTCTGTATTCCACGGTGCTAGCAGCAAATATGTTACATTTCAAAAACATCAATTTTTAATACGAGATTAAATCATTCAACTTCTTCGCACTTGTAATGTAAACAAATTTTACCAAGTTACTTGAATAAAAAAAGCTGTGATCAATTATTATTCACGACACTTCCGTCACTTGTGTTAGCAAAATAACTTTTGGGCCTGCGGGTCAAATGTGAACGATTGTGGGAACAGAAAATATATTGGTGATGTTTCAGAAAACGCTAATGAAATTATACTCTATGTTACATTGAAATTTTATACAAATAGTCTACATAATGTATTCCAGAACTCCATGTTTCATACTGAGACCTGTTGTCAGTTTCACTTTCGAAATTATTCACATTGTAATATAACTTTGTTTTATACTGACACTATCATAAGTTGCCACAGAGTAAACACGTAAAATCGACTAGGATTTCACATCGACGACGTCACTTGAATCTTAAAATGTGAATTTATGACACTTTGGTGCAGTCAAATGGGTATTTGAGGTCGAAATCCTTGGGAAATGGACCGATTTTGATGGGACAAAGTGGCATTCTCTTCGGAATTTTATCAGAAACAAAGTCTACCTCGTCTAAAGGAGCGCAAAAATTGTGAATTGTTTATAAACAATAAATTAACAATTTAATTAGCGTATTTATGAGATTACAAAAAAATTCATAAAAATGATCGGGTAAAGACTATTTTTGGTCAGTGAACATATTAACAAATAGACAAATTCGACCAAAACTACAAGTTTATGATCGTTTTCGAATAATTTTAGCCTTTTGAGTTCGATTCTGTCGTCAATATCGTCGAATGTATACCCGCTAATTCATCAATTTGTTGTAAACAAATTATATTTATTAATAAATATACGAATTTGACCAAAAAAATGTCGTTTTCAGCCTCTTGAGTATGATATTATTGTTATTGTTATGTTGTCCTTGAATGCATGGATACATTTTTGAATTGTTATAAATACATTATTTATTAATAAATATACGAATTGCGCCGAAATTCCAAGTGAAAGTGTTTTTAAAATAAATGTATTAATAGTCAAATAAATTTATCAAAAAAAATAGTATCAAGTCTTATTAAAATAACAAATCAACTCATAAGAAAATGCCGTATTCAAAAAAAAAAAAATTTTATTCAAACTTATCACGAATAATACCCAATACATCATTTATTAATAAATATACGAATTGTGCCAAAATACAAAGTGTAAAGTGTTTTTAAAATTAATGTATTAATAGTCAAATAAATTATATCAAAAAAAAAACAATCAAGTCTTATAAAAATAACAAATTAATTAATAAGAAAATGCCATGTTCAAGAAAAAAACACTTTAATTCAAACGTATCACGAATAATACCCCCTAATATGAACAAGAATAAAATATTTCTTATTTGTTCGTTTCAAAATAGAGATTTTTCTAGTAACATACATATATTTTTTTTCTTGATATAATTTATTTGACTATCAATACCTACATTAATTTCAAAAACACTTCACACTTGGAATTTTGGCGCAATTCGTATATTCATTAATAAATAATTTATTTATAACAATTCAAAAATGTATCTATGCATTTAAGGATTATAATACCAATAAAATCGTACTCAAGAGGCCAAAATTAGTTGAAAACGTCTATAAACTTTTTGGTCAAATTCGTATAATTATTAATAAATAATTTTTTTATAACAATTCAAAAATTTAAGTATGCATTTAAAGACCATAATAACAATAAAATCGTACTCAGCAGGTCAACATTAGCTGAAAACGACTATAAATTCGACATTTTGGTCAAATTCGTATATTTATTAACAAATATAATTTGTTTATAACAAATCAATGAATTAGAGGGTATACATTCGACGATATTGACGACAAAATCGAACTCGGAAAACCAAAATTATTCGACAACGATCCTAAATTCGTTGTTTTGGTCGAATTCGTCTATTTGTTAATAAATAAATTGCTTATAACAAATGAAGTTGATTCAACTACTTGTTTCACTATTTTCATATGTTCACTGACCAAAAATAGTCTTCTTCCGATTATTTTTAATGAACTTTTATGTAATCTCATGAATAAGCTAATCAAATTGTTAATTTATTGTTTATAAACAATGCACAATTTTTGCGCAACTTTAGACGAGATAGACTTTGTTTCTGATGAAATTCCAAAGAGAATTCACTTTGTCCCAGGAAAATTTCCCAAGGATTTCGAGATTTGGCCTATTTTTATACCCATTTGACTGCACTACTTGTGCAGATTAAATATATACATGTGAAACATAAACCAGAAAAGCACGGTTGTCATTATGCTTAGAAATACTATAATTCCAGTTGAAAAACTGAAGATCGACGCCAAAAATGACGGAATTCTTTCGATAGCCCGAGAAAGTAGTTAGGTATACAATGTGGGCGTCTAGGCCTACGTGTCATCGAGACTGCTCTGGTCGCAGAAACGAGCCTACCTCACGAGGTGTAGTGTTTAGTGGGTATATCTGAGGTGATTAAATTCGGACTCAGGGACTCCCACACTACCTTATGGGATGTGACGCAGGCTCGATAAGGTACCCATGAAGATTTTCAACCACCTCTCAAAACAGAACTACACAGACATCATGTAAAAAATAGTCTAGATCGATTCAGAAATGCTCAAACGGATATATTTTGGGCCGATCACAATACTTCCCTTAAACTAGATATATTCTCTCTATACCATAGTGAACAGCATCTATTTAGAGAGATCTGACTAGTAACTGGACTAGGAACTGAAATAAATATTCATCTTCAAAACAAGGTTTTCGAGTAATTTATAACTTTTACTTCTGAAATGTAATTTCCATTTGAAGGATTCAACTTTTACCCTGATAGGAATACCAGAAATCAGAGTAGACCAATACTAATAAATGCCAAAACGACTTTATTTAAAAATGTGTTCCATCGGACATAATGAGAAGTAAGGATGAAAAGTTGCTTAAATAATAAAATATATATATGGGTTTGGTGGTTTTTGATTATATGAGGTTGGGATATCTGCGTGGACACCGCAGAATAAAAGATGACGTTGTGGTAAGGTGGTTTATTCACTGATACACAATAAGAAACATCACTAAGTCAATAGTACCCGTGACAGGATTGTACCATGTCGTTCTCGGTAGAATATCGAGACATCTATATCTATCAATGTAAGTGTTACCTGAAAGGTAACGTTCGCCCCTCTTGTCACGGGTGACGTACTGCTTAGTGTATCAATAATAATTGTTCTAAATAATATATACATATTCAGCATGAATATAATAACTTAAATATCATGCTATATTTTCCCTACACCTTCCCTGCAGAGAAAAGAATTTATTTGCTATGTCTAAAGTGAATAAATTCGTCAAAACAACAATAACACTCCTATCATAAATTTGGATTCTAAAATCTTTCTTTTCTCTCCAGCATCGGTGCTAATATGAGTAAGTGTAATACGATACATAATACCAATAAATATAATAATTTACAAATTCTTATAATAAAATGAAATATTTGATGTCGATTGTTTTTTTTTTCAAGGTGAGCTCTATAATATAGTAAACATAAAATAAGTGTCAAGTTCACAGCTACTTATAAAAACATCAATGCTCTACTAAAATTATGTAATTCAAGGTTGTTGCGATGCATTCTCGAACACATCCCGTTTTGTGCATAGTTCAGCATTTTTGAATTAAATCGTCGCGCACTTAAATCCGATAGGTCTTTGTTCTATTTTTGTGCACTTCAATAGTTTTTCCTCCTTTTAGAAACAGAACATTCGGTTCGCGTTCCGCGATCACAACATAAGGACCTTCGTACACTTCGGTAAGTTTATTTCCCGTTTCACTCTTAACTAATATCAAATCATCTTTGTTGTAAGACCTAGGATAACAATTCTTATCGTAGTGTTCCTTACGTTTTACCTTGCTCGACACCAAATTCTGATGAGCATCCAACCATGCTCGTTGCAACCTATATTTCAATTCGCTTAGATAATTATCATGATTATAAATGGGATCAGTTTTTCACATATGTTTATCAAATTTAGGTAAATGCCGCTATTGCCGGAAGTTGCTCAAATAAGGGTACAACTAGGCGAGATCAGAGCCGTAATTGTTAAATGTAACATAGAAAGGCGAGTAAATCATAATAAGGCAGTTGAAGCTAAATTATATTATCAAACTATAAAGGAATTTGAGGATAAGGTACGAAAAGGTGAGATTATTGTTAAAAAGGAAGATATTCCGATTTTCCAAGAGTCTTTGGAGGCAATTGATAAATTGTATTTGGAAATTGTTAATTTAACGAAGAAAGGGAAAGTGGAAACTGATACCGAAATTACAGATCAGTTTTTAATTAAGATGTCGCGGTTCGATTATAGAACAGCAGTAGAGTTATTACCAAAATTTGATGGTAAAGATGAGACGACAGAGCAACTCATCAACGCAATTGAGTTTTACGAACAAGATTTGACTCAAGCTGTGGACAAACAACGGCTGATCGATTTTGTCTTAAAAACAAGATTGACCACCAGCGCGTTGGCACAGATTAACAGACAATATAATGTTGTGGGGGTTTTGGTGCGTGATATGCGTATGCATTTAATACCTAAAAAATCACACGCGGCTTTGGAAGAGAAGTTGTCAAGAACAAAACAAGGATCCAGGACAGTTGAAGAATTTGGAAAAGACGTACAGGAACTCTTCCGCAACTTGACAATCTCCCAGGCCAATGACGACGACAATGCATATGCGATCTTGCAGCCACTCAATGAGAAAACTGCAATAAGGAAATTTACTTCGGGCTTGAATAACCAGTCCTTAAGTATAATTCTAGCTGCAAGAAATCCAACATCCCTAAAAGAAGCGATAAAAGTAGCGCAAGATAATGAAAGTCTAACGAAAACGCCTGAAATAAATGCCATGGGAAAAAGCCGTAACGACAATGATGGAGGATATCATAAATATAGAGGCGAAATTTCGAATAGGAGAGAATTCAGAAATAATTATAGAGGCCGTTCTAACAGAGGAATATATCAAAATCAAAATTACCGAAATAACTACAACCACAACTACGGGAATAATTATACAAAACAAGCTAATAATTACAACCAAGAGAGTAAGAACTGTAGTAATTATAAACGTGGACAGTATAGGGGTTACAATAACCACGGTCGAGGACAGTTTAAGAATTTAGCTCGAAATACGCAAAATAGAGGGTATCAAGGCAATGTGTATTGTGCGCAAGGAGATGAAAGTAAGAATGTTGAGGATGAAAGTTCACTGCAGCAGTTTTTTCGAGAGAACTGAGCGTGATTGTATATATGAATGTATTGGTATGAATCGAGTGTATTTCAATGTAAATGGAAAGAATGTAACATTTTTAGTGGATACAGGTGCATCCTTGTGTGCTTTAAAGTATGAAAGATTACCAAAAGACGTGTGTATGACAGAGAATAAATTGAAAATTAAAGGAATAGGAGGTATGTTAGTAGCAGGAGGATGTGTTGATTTAAATTTGGAAGCGAATGCACAAATGTTTAATGAACGATTTTATGTGTTTAAAAATTTAGCTTGCGATGCTGACGGAATAATCGGTCAGAATTTTTGAATTAAGTATTGTGGATTAATAAATTTTGAACTTAGTACACTCAGTTTGAAAAATGAAGTTGGATCAACAAAATTAAGTTTATATACATCTGGTAACAGCCAGTTGATGATTATTCCGCCTAGGTGTGAAAGAATTCAATATGTAGAGACAAAGTTAAGGGATGACTGTGTAATAATAGCGAGAGAGTTATGTGAGGGAGTTTTTATGGCAGGATTGATTGTGAAGCCAAAAAACGGAATGATTCCAGTGAGAATTTTAAATACAAGAGATGAGTCAGTAAGTTTAGAAAGTTGTATTCCAGAAATTCACAGTACAAATGAATATGATTGTTTCGAATTTGAGAAAGTGGACAAAAATGTAGAACGAGTGAAAAGAATGTTTGCGGAAATTGATTGGAAGGATATGATATTAGAAGAGAAGATCCCTATTGAGAACATCTGCGCCAAATACGCAGATATCTTTCACATACCAGGAGATAAGCTGACAACTACAAATCTAGGTCAACAAGAGATTAAAATTAAACCTGAAGCCAAGCCAGTTTATAAAAAACCATATCGTATACCGCACGCTCAAAAGGCAGAGATAGAGAAACAAATAGGAGAAATGCTGGAAAATGACATCATTGAGGAAGCCGAAAGTGCTTGGTCATCACCGTTGTTGATTGTTCCCAAGAAAATAGGTCAAGACGGAAAGAAACGATGGCGTGTCGTAATTGATTATCGTCACCTGAACCTTAATATTGTCGATGATAAATTCCCATTACCAAATATAACTGAAATTCTAGAATCAGTGTCAGGCTCAATGTATTTCACACATTTGGACCTTGCTCAAGGGTACTATCAGGTCGAACTAGAACCAGGAAGTAGGCCGTGTACCGCTTTTACATCAGGTCGCGGAATGTTTCAAATGAAGAGGCTACCAATGGGCCTAAAGATTAGCCCTCCAAGTTTTTCTCGAATAATGACAATAGCCATGGCAGGTCTCAATTATGAAAGATGTTTTGTATATTTAGACGATCTGATTGTGTTTGGAAGAAATCTGAGAGATCACAATGCTAATCTGATCAAAGTGTTTGAGAGGTTAAGGAAAGTCAACTTGAAACTGAATCCTTCAAAGTGCGAATTTTTAAAAAAGGATATCTTTTATTTGGGGCATGTTATAACATCAGAGGGCATCCTACCTGATTCGAGCAAAATAGCAGCCTTGCATAATTATCCGGAGCCAAAGTCGGCGGATGAGGTTAAGAGGTTTGTTGCGTTCGCTAACTATTATAGAAAATTTATCCCAAATTTCGCGAAGCGAACTTGGTGTTTAACTCAACTGACCCGGAAAAACGCAGCATTTATTTGGACGAATAATTGCCAAATATCATTTGAAACAATAAAAAAGGCTTTGATGTCCCCACCAGTACTAGATTTTCCAGATTTTTCTGCTGAGAACCAGTTCATCGTACACACTGATGCGTCAGGAAAAGCTTTGGGTGCAGTACTATCTAATGGAAATGGAAAACCGATTGCCTATGCCAGTAGAACACTTAACAAGGCAGAAAGTAACTATGCCACAATAGAAAAAGAGTTACTAGCGATAGTATGGGCAACACGACATTTTCGGCCGTATTTATTTGGTAAGCGATTCAAGATCATGACAGATCACAGGCCGTTGATTTTTCTTTTCACACACAACAATCCCTCAAGCCGTCTGACAAAGTTTAGGTTATGCTTAGAGGAATACGATTTCGACATTGAATACATTAAAGGTTCTGACAACGTAATAGCTGATGCCTTGTCTCGAATTTCGATTGAAGAGCTTAAGAGCATAAATCAACACAGCATAGCAGTTGTTACAAGGGCACAAACAATAACTAAAGAGAAAGAGGAAATAGAAACTAAAGTGAGGGATAATAATCAGGTTATCGAACGAAATTCGGGTGCGCAACCGAAAATCGTTGAGATCCTTAAAAAACCCAAACAATGTACGCAACTAACAATAATGAATAAGAAATTGAAGAATAGACTAATGAAAAACGATGATAGAGTAGCTACTGAAGATGAAAAGTTAATATACATGCCCTCTATGAAAACGATCTTTATCGATCCAGATGATCTGGCAGCAAAACCGCTACGCCGTTTGTTGGGACATTTGGAAACATTGTGTGATGAAATCGACATAGAAGAGGTAGTAATAATGAAAGAAGATAGCAATATTGCATTTTTGAAATCGTTGGCCAACGAACTTAATAAAAATGAATATAAAAATTATGATGTACCTAGGATATGCATCGTTAATAAAAGAAAATGTATTGAGGATAAAGAAATGCGTACAGTTATTCTAAATGATTTCCATCTATTGCCGTCGAGTGGACATGCAGGTATTAGGAGAATGACAAAAAAAATACAGAAATATTATTTTTGGCCAGGCATGACTAACGACATTTACAAATATGTAGCGAGGTGTGACCAATGTCAGCGGAATAAACACGATAGACATACAAGACAACCTCTAGTAGTCACAACAACTGCGGATCGAGCATTTAGAAAAGTATTTCTAGACATTGTTGGACCACTAGACAAAGACAATGATGATTTTACATACATACTGACGTTGCAGTGTGATTTAACTAAATTCATAGAGGTTTATCCACTTAAATCAAAGGAGGCCAATGTTGTAGCTAGAACATTTGTGGAGGATTTCATCCTAAGATATGGGACGCCTACGGAAATTTGTACTGATCGTGGGACAGAGTTCATGTCAACAGTTATGTGTGATGCAGCGAGGCTCCTGAATATCAACAAATTAAACAGTACAGCATATCACCATGAAACAATTGGGGCGCTGGAAAACACCCATAAACATTTGAAAGCTTTCTTACGTATAATGACGGGGAATCAACCTGAAAATTGGAGCTCGTGGCTTCGATATTGGTGTTTCGTGTTTAATACTACAGTTCATACTGAGACTGGTTACACCCCGTTTGAGCTAGTTTTTGGTTTTCTGGCAGCATTGCCATCTAATTTGATAAACATTGAAAAAACTGATCCCATTTATAATCATGATAATTATCTAAGCGAATTGAAATATAGGTTGCAACGAGCATGGTTGGATGCTCATCAGAATTTGGTGTCGAGCAAGGTAAAACGTAAGGAACACTACGATAAGAATTGTTATCCTAGGTCTTACAACAAAGATGATTTGATATTAGTTAAGAGTGAAACAGGAAATAAACTTACCGAAGTGTACGAAGGTCCTTATGTTGATCCTACATGGGTGATTCTTTCTGAAATCGGCCACCCTATCCTGCCCATTTTTTCTTCAGCGTTTGAATAAATAAAAACGTACATCCGTGAAGCTTGGATGGTCTACTTTTGGATACTACTTGACCTTTTTGAATACAGCGCGTTCCAGCGATGGCATGAAACAAGAGAGGAATATGCATTAAAAAATTCATAAAGAGCTCAATATAAATTGCTGACTAACGTATTGAAATTTTTCGACTCTTTAGTTGTATTTTTGAAGGGAATATAAACAATTTTCAATCGAAAATGTTTTTGATACATTGCTTCCTTTTGATGTTATTCTCAATTGAAAAAAAATCAATTTCTACTCCTTCAGATATCGATTCTCAGCTTATATTGCAAGATTATAAAAAAATCATAAGGACAAAATGTTCTTATTTTTTCATGTAGAAAACGATTATATGTCGAATCTGAGAAAAAAATCAAAATTGAATTTTCATTTTGCTCATCAAAATGATTAGAATATGCATCTAAATTCATAAAAAAAATTTAAGCTCTCGTCTTAAGTCGTGATAATGATACAGTAAGATATATGGGAGGTGGAGGGAGCCTGGAGCTATGATTCAGCTTTTTATTCATAGAATAAAGAAATAAAAAAAACTACAATACGTAGATAGTACATAATAATTAGTGGAGTAAATCTGGCGAGAAAAGAGGCAAGGTTGGCGAGAATTTTACGATGCTTAGCGACCCAGTGGAAAGTGTTTGTTGTGGTACCAATAACAACCCCCTGGAATTTCTATTTCCCAAAGTGGGTGCAACCCCTTTTTTTGGGCAAAAAGTTTTTTTTTTACATTTTTAAGGGTAGTTTAGAAAAAAAAAATTAATGTCACTGGTTGTTTTGAAAATTAAGAAACCAAAGTAGAACCCTTTTATTGTCAATGTCCAAGGAACTTTCAGTCCAAATTTCAAGTTGATCCGACCACCCCCTCCCCGTAATAGATATATATCAACTCATATATACAAAGAATCTTGCGTAACGGCTAACTCCGTCATTTTTCAACCGATTTGACTGAAATTTGGACTGAAGATAAGCGTTATGGTCTCAAAACTACTCTTCAAATTTCAAGTGAAAACATCGAATAGTTTTCCAGAAATTCAACTTCAAGTCAATTTTTTAGTTATTTTTCAAATTAAGATATCTCATGTCATTTACATCCGATCGGGATCTGCTTTGCGAAAAAATGTAGGTATTCGCATATGGTTTTATGTCATGGAACTCACTTTTTAATTAATTTTTTTCCGGGCCATATTGGCCATTTTCGTTATTAATATCCCCAAAACTTGTGTAAAATTAATTGATTTGAAGTTTCTAAAAGTGCGAAATTTCGCAATTTTATGAGAATATTATGAGGCTCAAAAGTTGATAGGGCTTTAGGCTCCGGGAGTTACTCCACTAATTATGTACTTTCTACGTATTGTAGTTTTTTTTACTTCTTTATTTTATGAATAAAAATCAGAATCACAGCTTCAGGTTCCCTCCACCTCCCATATATCTTACTGTATCATTATCACGACTTAAGACGAGAGCTTAAATTTTTTTTATGAATTTAGATGCATATTCTAATCATTTTGATGAGCAAAATGAAAATTCTATTTTGATTCTTAGATTCGACATATAACAATCGTTTTCTACATGGAAAAATAAGAACTTTTTGTTCTTATGATTTTTTTATAATCTTGCAATATAAGCTGAGAATCGATATCTGAAGGTGTAGAAATTGATTTTTTTTCAATTGAGAATAACATCAAAAGGAAGCAATATATCAAAAACATTTTCGGTTGAAAATTGTTTATATTTTCTTCAAAAATACAACTAAAGAGTCGAAAAATTTCAATACGTTACTCTGCAATTTATATTGAGCTTTTTATAAATTATTTAATAGGTGTTCCTCCCTTGTTTCATGCCTCCCATCGCTGGAACGCGCTGTATTCAAAAAGGCCAAGTAGTATCCGAAAGTAGACCGTCCAAGCTTCACGGATGTACATTTTTATTTATTCAAACGCAGAAGAAAAAATGGGCAGGATAGGGTGGCCGATTTCAGAAAGAATCACGCATTATATATATATTTTTTTCTCTAAATAATATAGACGACAGGTATAGGGAGAGCAGTTCATTGATTAACTGGTGGTCTGGTTCGATGCTACGCCGCAGATCAACTATCAATGTACATTAACTTCAAGTTTGTTCAATATTTTGAACGAGGATGTTCCGAAAACTACTAAGGATTGATGTGTATTGTTATAGGTTATAGGTTATACGATTCTGGTTCTCTAATGAACCTGCGGGTAGCAGCTCTTCGGGTAATTGGCCAAGATTCTTAAGTGAGCAAATCAAACGTCTTAAGTTAGGGTATTTTAAACTTAGCACTAGGATCTAGAAATTAATTATTCAAATTTCTAATAGGTACATAGTTTTTGTATGACCTTAAAACTTCAAAAATTGGTAGATGCTTACCAGTAGAATGCTATTTTGTCTCCATGTCCATTCCTAATATTTCTGTCAAGTAAATTGTACGAGATATTTGTTGTGGCTCCATCCATCCATTTTGTGAAAATTGGTCCTTTGGTAACATCAAAATTATATCTGTAAAATTTATCAATATCAATTGGTGTTTCCCAATGGAATTGCTTAGCAATATCTCCCCAAAATTCTTCAGGATTATCAATGGACTTTTGATACATTTCTTGGTATTGGAACATGCTAGAAACGTATGCATTCTTCGAAACCTCCGAATTGGGCTGGTAGATCGTTTTCTCCGACGGCATTGTCGTAACGATAGCGTACACCGGGTCACCGTACCTTTGTCGAAGTGTAATAGCAACTAGACGGTATTGAGCGCTAACTTGAACTCGCGCGCCTTCTATCCCTTCACTAGTTAGGAGGAGCGTTTGCGCAAGGCCTTTGCTATCTTTTCGACTTTTCATTGATATCCAATGCATTGCAGGATAGCGTGTTGAGAGTATTAGGTTATTGAGTCAGTATATCACACCACTGACCCTAAATAATAACGTACATCATGGGTCAAGAAAAATTCAATAACTAACTATATGATGTCCAAATGAATTAAATTCACATTACTTTACAGAGACGCATCCTTTGAGAGCTGAGTTTGAATAAAAACGCTCAGGTGTATTCTACACATGAGACGGTTTTCTGAACAAAGAGTTCTATGTCTAGAGAAGACAAGTCGGATTTATACCGTATTTTGGGAGTCTCCCTTTTTTCGTTCTTTACGCATGATCAAGGCGCCGATTTCTCTTTTTATCTCTGTATTAAGTAAAAAAAGGAAGGAGGATTTTGTAATCCTACCGATGAAGTTAAATATATATGTTACATTGCGGAAGAAGTATTTTTAGCACATGAAAAAAATATATTTAAATATAATATTTTCAATTTTTTGGTTATCGAAGCATTAAAAAAAATACCAAATAGTATATTTGATAAAAATTGTACCATTTCACATGATTCTAGTCATAAATTTAAATTAATTGAGTCTGTTTTAGAAATTTATTTTAATGCGAGATTGAAATATAAATCGCAAACTTATGTGTAAAAAAATTTTTTAAGAATACCGATGTACGACAACATAATACAAGATTAACTTGTTTTTATGGAAGATAGAAAACTTTTTTTTACAATAAATTATAATATATTTAAAAAAAATCTGTTATTATTGAAAATGTATTCCCTTTTTTCCTTTTTCTTTTAAGTGGCGCGCCTTTTGTATTTTGTTTGGTTTGAGAAAGGGAAAAAACAAGCCTCCTCGATCGCTTGGGACGCGGAGAAAGGGTAACCGCGCTGGACTCCCAAAATACGTTCTCTTTATATACAAACGATACAACTTGTCTTCTCTAGACATAGAACTCTTTGGTTTCTGAATCGAGCTGATCATATCTGAGAATCTATAACACTTTTTGTCTGTACGATGCTGGTCATATTTCATAGACTCAAAGATTAGGAAGTACGAAATACGAAATCGTACTACATGATTTTTAGAGATAACAAAAATACTGACCCTCATTTCAGTGACAGCTCGTGAGTTATGAAAGAAAAAAATTACCTATTTTTTGTGCATGAAATCCATTTTTCTATTTTTCATGCTGAAAGAAACGTCAAAATCCGGGATAGACTGGACGAAGTTCTTTTCTATTGACAGGACCACCAATGCGTTCAGTCGATCTTCTGACATTGTGCTTCTCAGAAAAGTTTTAATGCGTTTGAGGGTGGAAAAACATCGTTCACATTCTGCTGTCGACATGGGCGTTGTACAAATGATATCCAACAGTTTGTATGTTTCCGTCAAAACCTTTTTTAGGTTCCTGTCTGTTATGAACACTAAAAGTGACAAAATACCACCTATGTCACACATGTCATGGCAGTTCACTTTTTGATTTCACACAGTCCAACATATGATACGATTTCACAGTTTCATAAACTTTTTTTTGTGGAAATGCATGTCTATAAGTTTTTAAATTTTGAGAATCAAATAATTTTGCAGCACTTAAGTAATCCCTAAATCAAATCGTCGTTAATTTCGCCAAGATAGTGTTACATACTTCCTTTGCATAACAGCTCTGTTATCTCCAGCTGTTGTTTTTGTCTTTTGCTATCAGGTTCTCCATTATTGCGTTCTTGATTGTTATTGTCAGTAGAATTTCTAATTCGAATAATTTGCTGTTGGAATTGTTCAATTGCCTTTCGCAGTTGAACACTGATCAAATAATATTTCAACATGTGGTATGAGGAAATGAAATATTTTCAACCAGTAGAGAAATTTCAGGCAATTCAAATGTTTCAATAAACCAGTTTGCTTCACTAATAGTAACTGACTCCATCCAATCTTCGTTAATAATTTTGTCTAAACATTCTTTGGAAGAATCCTGGTGTTCAAATAATGTGTTCATGTTCGATTTTTGAAACATTGCGTGTTAAAACTGTAAACTCCAGATTTCTTTAATTTATCTTTTTTAAATTCCGTATTATTAATATAGGAGCATAGGTTATTTGCTGTTTTAAAGGCGACGTTTTTATTCTGTTTTTTAAGGAATTGAGATATTTTTAGTGAATGTTTACCTAAATATGTTAGATATGTGAAATTTGATGTTGTATTATTATTAATCTGCGGGTAAATTAGGGTTACGGCTTTTTTATTGAGTTTATTTTGGAGTATTTTATTAATTATCTTCACATTATAACCGTTATTTTTGGCAATATCTATGATTCTGTTTAATTCCAAATGGAAATTATCTTTACTTGATGAGACATTAATTAATCTATGTATCATACAATTATATGCTGCTAACTTGTGTGATTGTGTATGTAAAGAAGTGTTGTGTATTGTGGTATCTGTGTGGGTGGGTTTGTGATAAATTATTTACTCTGTAATTACGCAAATCACCTGTTAGAACATAACCACAATTTCACCCTTAAACCCGATATTCTATATATTCAGGAAAAAGGACATAAACTTAATATACTAGAATCCATAGAAATATTGAAACACTCAAAAAACAATAATAATGTAACATTAAATGATCAAATCGATACATATAATTCACCGCTTGTTAACAATTTTGTAAACACACTCCCACCATTATCCACCCCCACCCCATCCATCAATTTGTACCACATTCTGATCCCTGATATTTAAGGACATACTTTTAGATTTAGCTTTAGTTGATAACTCCTTGCTTTGAAAATGCCACAGTGTGGTGAAACTATTTGTTTTATTCTCCAACTTCCGAAGTATTATGAATTTACACTACGTAAACGCCGAAACCATAGATATATGTGAATATATTGTGCATGTGGAGATGTTCTTTTGATAATGGCTTGGACTCGTAACTTTGAGCAATTCGTTTATTGTTATCAGACCCAGAAGAAGAATGTAAAATAGTTTGAAATTCATTCAGTAAAGTTTTTACTAATACATCAGCATAATGTCTACTGGCTTGAAAAAAGCGTTCAAAAATGTGTTTATTAAACACGTATCGAATAATAACAACCATCTGCTGATGATTAGAGTCTGTAGTTTCATCGGCCTCCAAAGCAATGGAAGTTGCAGATTTACTTTCTTTTAATATTTCCTGCTTATAAATTTGCAACATTGCATCTACCAATTCGTTCTGAATAGATTTTGAGACGCCTTTAAACACTTGTAAACCCGAAACTTTGATATATGTTGCAAAAACAGCGTCTAATTCAACTGCAAAGTTGATCAAGCCTACATAAATACCTGGATTTTCCGACGTCAATGTCTCATCATGGCCTCTGTAACGCCAATTCAGAGGCTCACTTCAGACTTCACGTCTTCGAATTGAATTCACACACTGTACACTACGAAGGCAAGAAGGTTACTGGAGATACGATTCTTTGTGACCCAAACTGACGGTATAAGCGCGTATGGCGAAGATAACAGTAGTAAGCCGAATCATACTTGAAATAGGTACACTTCAGAACGTTCCCCGGAACATAACGTTATCAATGCATGCGCCTGGCGTGGGGAATAAAATAATGCACCGAATTACATACGAATTTCTTTCTGTGTTTATCTTGGTGGTTGGATGAGCACGTTGATGGTGCTGGGCACGTGCTCTTGTGTCCTTTAGTACCAGTCGCCACTGCCTCATTTTATCCTATTGAAATGAAATACCCTTCAAAATAATATAATGTGATCTAAGTACATCTATTAAACCTTTTATTGCAATTAAGAACTCTGAAAGGTTGTTGAAAGATTTTGAAAACAGTTTAGTATACGTTGTGAACTTGTGGTATTCAACATAGTTAATTGAATTCTCATCTGCCCCAAATAGAGCATTACGAATTAATTAGCCGTGCGATCAACAATCACAGCAGCGATAGAAGGAATGCTCTGCCTCTTCTCTCACCTCTCTATTCAAGTAGATGAACTGGATAGCGGATACAGCTCTTCAAGGGAAGTGAGTAAGGCAAACATTGTATTTCACAGAAAGATGTAGAGTTATCCTCGTACCCTCGACATAGAAGGGCCCCTAGCGTCGAGCGATTAAACTGTTGATATACCGAGTTCAACCAAGGAGGTCTATACATAGAGTAGACAACTAAGCCTTTCACGGGTAATTTGTCGGACATTCTGTCCTTCTCGCACACATGTACTGCGCTCTCACTCGCACGATTTCCCCTTAATTCTCCTCAACTATGACGGTATGCGCGCGTTATATTATATTTCAGAGTTCTGTTATATTCTTATACTCTTTGATACTAATAAAAATGGTTGGCATTTGCAAATCTTGTGAGAAAAATAAAAACCCGCTAAATCCATATAGGAGTTTTTTTAAGTAAGTTTTTTTTATAATGAAATACGTATAATATAATTTATAATAGAATCTATACATAACCTACGTGTTTGTTAATTTTTTTTAGTAGATTTAAAAAAGAGTGGTTTTTGATTTGCAAGAATGTCAAATATCGAAGTCTTCTACAGTTTGTAGTGATCATTTTGAAGATAAATATATAACCAATACTGGTAATAGATATGTATTATCGCCAGATGCTAACCCCACTATTGATAAATCTGTAAAGAGGTACTGATATACAGGGTGTATCTAAATAACACCGAAAAAATTAAAGGGGTGATTCTGTGATGAAAATTAATGTGAGTGTTTGGTATAAAATTTTTTGAAAAAACCCTCCCCGGAAAAGTTACACCCCTTCGAAAATTTAAAAAAAAATGGTTTTTCTTTTTCATTTTCCCTGTATATCAAGCTAAAGACACGAAACTTGGTGAACATTATCTGTCAATAAGAGTACACTTTTTGAAATTTTTTCAACCCTGAAGTATGCTTAGAAGGGGTTGATTATTTCAACCCCTAAGATATTTTTTCTTACAACTTTTTTTTAGATGAAAATTTTTTCTTTAAAAAAGTATGACTGAAAAGCCCAATTCATTGACTAACTTTTTTAACTCTACAAGTTTTTTCTAAAACTTGAGCATTTATGAGAAAAAAATAAATAAGCTCATGTAAAATAGCATTTTATTAAACAACAGCCAACCAAATTATGATTATGATTATGAGACTTCTACAACTAAAAACAAAAGTGAACAAACAATGAACAAAAACCTGTCGAATATCGACAATACAATTATAATAAATGTTGAAAATGACCGCCTTCAGCGTCAATACAAGCATCTAGCCTTTTCCTCATAGAATTGCGTATACGATGAAATATTCCTGGAGAATTTGTTATAGTTTCACACCCTGCCACAATGCGGTTTCGCAGATCATCGATATTTTCAACTGGGTTTGTGTATATCAAAGATTTCAGATATCCCAGTATGCAAAATTCCAAAGGATTAAGGTCAGGGGAGCGGGCTGGCCAGTTTACAGGTCCTCCTCGACCTATCCATTGATTGGCATACACCTCATCCAGGTGAGTTCTTGCAAGTATACTAAAATGAGCTGGTGCACCATCGTGCATAAACCATGAATGTTGCCTAATTTGAATGGGAACCTCTTCAAGAAGAACAGGTAATTCTTCAAGGAGATGACAATATGCTTCACCATTTAATCGTAGCGGAAGATAATGGGGACCAATTAAATGATTATCAATAATTCCGAGCCACACGTTTAATGAAAATTTATACTGATGATTTCCTTCAAAAAAGCCATGAGGATTTTCGTCAGCCCAAAGGTGATTGTTGTCAAAAATTTCTAATACAGTCGCTTGAGAAATTCGCCTCGTCAGTAAATAAAATATTATCTAAGAACTGTGGTGCTTGGCCAATCATATTAATAAGCCACTGACAAAAAATCACACGGGGTAAAAAATCTCGAATCATTAACGCCTGCACCCGTTGAAGATGATAGGGATACAACATTTGTTCTTTTAAAATTCTAAAAACAACGGAATGGCTTACATGTAGGACACGAGCTATTTTCCTGGTACGAGTTTCTGGGAATTCTTCAATTGAATTAAGTACGGCTTCTTCTACAGCTGCAGTTCTAACTTCTCTAGTACGACCAGAATCATAACTTCTTTTTTCAAAATTACCACGTTCCCGCAAGCGTCGGTGAATAGTTGTGAACGTAGTATGATGGGGTAGTCTACGCTGTGGGTACTGTTGAGCATAAAGTCTTTGCGCTTCCAATGAATTACCGTTAGCACGACCGTATGTAAAATGCATATCTGCCATTTCCAAATTCGAATATGCATTCATATTTTCAATCAACTAATATTTCCTACAATACACAATCATAAAACTTGTGAAACAATAAGATGGGTGACAGAAAATGACACTACACAATCCTAGTGTCAGTATTAATGTTTTTATGCAAAGCACAGGCCACTAGACTTGACGCAAAATACACTCGCGTTAGCTCATCTTTTTGAAAATGCATTGCATTAGATTTTTTTTCTCGTAAATGCTCAAGTTTTAGAAAAAACTTGTAGAGTTAAAAAAGTTAGTCAATGAATTGGGCTTTTCAGTCATACTTTTTTAAAGAAAAAATTTTCATCTAAAAAAAAGTTGTAAGAAAAAATATCTTAGGGGTTGAAATAATCAACCCCTTCTAAGCATACTTCAGGGTTGAAATAATTTCAAAAAGTGTACTCTTACTGACAGATAATGTTTACCAAGTTTCGTGTCTTTAGCTTGATATACAGGGAAAATGAAAAAGAAAAACCATTTTTTTTTTCAATTTTCGAAGGGGTGTAACTTTTCCGGGGAGGGTTTTTTCAAAAAAATTTATACCAAACACTCACATTAATTTTCATCACAGAATCACCCCTTTAATTTTTTCGGTGTTATTTAGATACAACCTGTATATATACACAATCAATTTGCAAGCAATGTTACTATTATTTATTATTATATTCCTTGTTTTAGACTTAATTTTAATACAAATAAGACTAATATAATATAATAAACAAAAAAATAAAACCTGTTTGATAACATTTTCCTGTGCAAATAAACTTAACCTGACAACTTCTTTTATTGTGTTACACACTTATACACATTTCCAATATATTTATTTAACATAATAAAATTATATTATTACTTAACATAATCATCACTCTTGGGGATTGAAGTACGTATTACTTTTTCGATTCCACCTGGCATTTTTATTAGAGGCATAAGTTTATATTTCATAAACTCTAAATCTTGTTATACGATATTTCCTATGACTTTTCCAGAAATCAAAATTAAATCTACTCTCCTCACAGATCACCACTTAAATTAGAAACAAAATCAAGATATACGCATTCCGCATTGCTTTATATGTACGTAAACAAATAATCTGACAACTCGTCCGCCATACTGGAATGGTAAAGCAGATACCTAATTATCATTTCGGATCCCTATATTACTTCTTCTGCTCCACAACTTTAAAAAGCGCGCCTATTTGATTTTAACAACTTCCTGAAAGTTAAAAATTCGGTGTAGAAGGGGAGACCGTGCGAGTGAGAGCGCACTACGAGCGTACTACATGTGCGAGAAGGACAGAATGTCCGACAGGTTACCAGCAGTTCCCTAAGCTTAACACACTACTTGTCTACTCTATACTAGACCTCGTTGAGTTCAACGTTCAACTTACATCGGCGGTTGTGGCCGTAGTGGCTGAGCCTGCCGGATATGCATTTTGTTTCTTGATTTCGAAACTCCAAGCGGCAATATATTTTTGGTTTTTCCTTGCCTTTGAACAGTTGTATTATTAAAGGGAATGTAATTGATTGATGTACTTTCTTCCTATTTAATTGATTTCTTCTTTATATATTATTGAAGACTGACGGATATTCGATCTTAAACAATTACATTGCAATGAGTGTAGCTTCTATGTCGAGGTCACGAGGGTCTCTGTAGATCCTTATGCATTTTCCTGGTAGTCAAAACGGACACCTTCTTTCGGTAAAGAAACGTGCCGTCTAAGTAAGTTAGTTAATATTAAGAATTATTTTCAATACATTTTCTCATCCTTATTCACTTGATAGTCAAATAATTGAATTAATTTGAACAATTACCTCACTACTTCTTCAAAAGATCCTATGAAACACCTATACGGGAATCACGAATGAAGAAAGAGGAATACTGTCTACATCTTCACTGATGGCTCTAAAACCAACATGAGAGCTGGGGGTGGTGTTAACTAGTGATGGGAATAATCGAGATATTTCAATAATCTACTAATTTAGTGGTTATAAATTAGTAGTAGTAATCCTTGCATCCCTGGCTGTTTAGAATTTGGATAACTACTTTACGTATTCATTCATTGCAACTAATTTTCTACCCTATTTCAACTTTATTCAATACACGTAATTCATTGGCTTTACATTTGGCATGCTCAAGGCAAGGAACAAGTATTTAATTTTCATTGCAGGTCTACATTTTATCTTTTGCCGCGTTATGATTTATGGCTTGTTCTCTCAAAATTGGCGTCTCCCACCTATCATCAAATCTTCAAGCTTATTATATAGATTTAGACATAGTTTATGATTTCTGCTCGTATTTTGAATTTTTGATGTTGGATTAATGTTGATATAATAAAATAAAATAAAACACTTTTACTTTGCTTTTTATCACATATGTCATAAAAACAAATCGTGACTATAGTTTCGACACTAGCGTATCATCTTCAAACGATACTGATACTTGTTGATGTGGTTTCGATTACACCAACTAATCGTATCGATAATGATAATTGTATGATTAAAAGTATTTCAACGTTTCTTTTCAACTTGTATTTGATAATACGATACAACGCTAATAATAAAAATGTCTAACTGACAACACAAAACACTTGATCAAAAAAAGAGAAATATGAAGTTTACAATAATCTCGTGAGATGACACTGCAATTCAAACCATAAATAAATTAATATGAAATTAGATTATACAATACTAATGGATGAAAATATAAATATTCTTGGCTATTTATGGTACAATATAACACACAGGTAACAAGTGGGAATGCGGTTGGGGAAATACATTGCTAGAGTAGTATAATTGAAATTGGATAATGTAATGAGATAGAGTCAATATCGTGATAAGGAAATTTTAATGCGGAGGTATACTAGGAAGGCACAAGAGGATTATGGGAAATTTTACGACATCAAACAGAACGTGTTAGTATACATCGTTTAGAATTTAATATCTTTGAAAATTTCTATTGATTCTAGTGTGTTTAATTTAAAGCCTCTACTTTCGTTATGTAAAATTTCAACTTCATCTAAATTCGGAAAAGTGTGCCCTGTTTCTAAAATATGGTTAGAGAAAGTTGAATCTGTTTTATTAAGTCTAAAAGATCGAAAGTGTTCCTCATATCTAATTTCTATATTACGACTACATCTACCTACATAAAAGTTATCACACTTTGAACAGGTTGTAAACCAAAAAAGCATGTATCATATAGCTTATTTTTTAATTTCATATTTTAGTGTATCATTCAATCGCAATAATTATCTCTCTGCTTCCGCGATACACTTTGTGCATGCAGCATGAAGATGAGGATTAAAATATGCCTGTATAATTCAAGAATAATCAGTATTCTTAAAATGTATACATGTGGTTTTTAAATTACATTCTAAAGTAAATGGTTAATGACATCCAACAAATCTAACGTTTGATCGCAGCCGAATTTTTATAATTTTCTGCTTCGATCGATCGTTCAAACTAGAGGACGTTTTTACATTTTGAAAAGTCATTTATACGATTTGCTGTGAAAATTATAGCTGTGTAGGATTTTTAATATACAACCAATACAATTTAAGCACTTTCCTGAACATGGTTTTATTTTATGTAATGCACCAATTTCATTAATATCTAGTGTTTTATGTTGATTTTCTGCTCAAAACCTGTCTTCTTCGTTGCAGCTATGAATGTTTCCAGCAGTCTTGCCAAAGTACGAAATAAAAAAAAGAAATAGGTGTATGCGATACCAATTATTTTGTGATCAGCTATAACATATATTTAAAAAATCAAGAATACAGATTATGAATAAAATGATTTTATTTCATAAGATGGCCCACCAGTATTTGGCTCAACGACCAATAACGTCTTATGAACAGCCCGATCTCGAATCGATTATTCTCACCATAGTAGTTAATTAGTTATGTTGTGTGGCATTCCTGTGCGACCGAGAGAATAATCTAAATCGAAGTAGTAATAGTAAATAGTAATACAGTCGAATCATCCTAAACAACTTCAGTAGGTACTAATATTTAAATAATCTACTGAATCGATTTTCACATCTCGATAATTTCCATCACTAGTACCTACTCGTAAGCTCTAAACATATCTTAAAAAGAGAAAACAACAACTCCTTAAACTTTTTAGATCTCACCATTACACGTACAAATAATTACCATTAGTTTGCTATCTATCACAAACCGACCAACTTAAATAACACCATACACAACACTTCTTTACAACCGCAATCACACAAAATAGCAGCATATAACACTATGATACATAGATAAGTTGATATCATTTTAAGTAAAGATAACTTCCTTTTAGTATTAAACAGAATGATAGATATTGCTAAAAATAACGGTTATAATGTCAAGATAATAAATAAAATATTTCAAAATAAACTTAATAAAAAAAGCCCTGTATCTATTTCATCTGCAGATTAATAATAATAATAGCAAATTAAATTTCGCATGTCTAACATATTTAGGTTAGGTTAGAACACTCCAAAAAATATCTCAATTTCTTAAAAAAACAGAATAAAACGTCGCCTTTAAAACAACAAATAATCTATACTCATATGTTAATAATCCATACTCTAAGAAAGATAAATTAAACAAATCTGGAGCTTGTAGGCTGAGGTGTGATGACTGTTTATACCTTGTAAATAGGATAAACTGAACGCAATTTCAGTGTAAGGTTCCACGAACATTTGAGAACTTATATGCTCAAAAGAGGACTCTAATTACGCAAATCACCTATTGGAACATAATCACAATTTTACCCTTACTCCCGATATTTTACATACTCAAGAAAAATGACATAAACTCAATTTCCTAGAAACCATAGACATTTTTAAGCATTCAAAAAACGAAACTAACATAATACTAAATGACCAAATCGATATCTATAATTCACCACTTGTCAACAATTTTGTAAATAAATTCATTCAAACCCATCACTCAATTTGTACCACATTCAGATTGATATTAATTATAAAAAAAGTTTAGTCTGAATTTGAGTTTAATTCTTCAACTTTACCGATTGATTCTACAAACAAAATGTAGGAACTAGTTTTGTGCAGAATTTTGTTAGCTACAATAATTGTTTTCGTGGCTATTTTCCTCGGAAAATTGTCAATTTTCCATAATAGCGAAAAACTAAAATTCACCAACTAATAAAATTCATTTGTGAAATTACCTTTCAGGGTATGCTAGATCTTCAAAATAAAGGTGTCCACAAAAATGTAGGAACTATTTTTGTGTAGAATTTTCTAAATTACAATAATTGTTTTCTCCAGACATGGGCTACCGTGCCAAAGGCGGTATGTTTGTTTTGAAGCGACGGCCCTAGAACAGATGTTATTCAACTATCGTTCACCAGATGACGGTAATTTGTTGGTATGACTATTGGTATATGCTATTACATTTGATTTCCTTTAGGTTTCGATAATATTAACCATTTCTCCTTTAGAGATGTCTAATATATAATTACACATATATTTCCTTTTATGTAAATGAGTATTAATTTCGTTTGTCAAGTTGCTTTATGTATACCTATTGATGAAATTTTTGTTCATTCTACACCGTGCATCTACATTAATTTTTATCTTTAAATTCATTAAAATTCATAGAATCTTCTTTGTTATTCATTTATTTGTAATATTTTTAATTACTTCTCAGGCTGGTGCTCAAATAATGTTATCTTCTTAATTACAATATCATGATGTGTAATGTCCATTTTTCTTTATTTTCCTGTGATTAAATATAAATAGGTTGCAAATACATGGAATTATTATTGTAATAAAGTAAACATTATAAGTTCACATTGAAATTTTAAATTTAAATATAACTTCCTACTGGTCAAATTCCATCTAGATGTCATATTATACAGATTGAGTAAGAACGAGCGGTGTATAGAAGAGTCTTCTATCCCCTATACGGGGTGTTACAGAATGATGTGCGTTCCATTAAACAGGATGTTCATAAAGTAATTTTAAGGGGGTTCCATATATAGAGTGAGTTGAAAACACAGCTATGCTAATTTTTCTTAAAAACGGCAAAACTATAATTTCAAATTGTGGTGTGTGGACCAAATCAACTGCCGTTTTTAGGTAGTGTAATGGAACATCGAGGGATTATCTTCAATAAGTCCTAAATTAGGTAAATTCCGAACATTATTCTATTTGCTTAATTGCTTACATGTTATATCAATACGTTATATAATAATGAGGTTGGAATAACATGCAGCTAAACCACTATGTGCAATATCGCTCTGCCAACAAGGTTATATTATTATGAAATATCATTTTATGTCAACATCGATCTGAATGAATGTTATGGAATGACGTATCAACGAGGTGTAATCTCCAAGAAGGAGAAGTATTTTTAGATTAGGATAGGGAATTATTAGTCAGTTATAAATCAGTTAACTATAAGATATTAGTTAGTCGGTATTCGATCATGATCAGTCGTTAATTAATTATCTACAGGTGTAACTGTTTCAATAAACCAATAAAATCTACGATGGTATAATTGCACCCTACCACCACCAATCAAAACCTCTAGAACCTGGCACATTAATATCACCTGGCGATGTACAGCTTATTTATTATAGTAGAATACTTATTAGTACCTGTTATCTACAGAATGTTCAATCAGCAACCACTCCTGAAATATTCTGTTAGAACTTTTTTATGGATCGACTAACTTTAAAACAAAAATTCCCCACATGTAGACGAATCCTTTTAGAAACTTTTCTGTCTCCACATATTTTTTAGTATAAAGAGCCATTATCGAGCATAAGCATGACATTCATTTTAATACCCCTTTTGAATGCCACATCAAACTGATAAAAAAGCATAATAGGCCTCGCTGTCACATTCTTATTGGATACTGTCAATAACAGAGGATAAGCATTGCATCAAAAAACTCGTTACGTTTTCTTGTTTAGTAAACGTGAAAGCATTTATCAATGCAGAATATGCAGAAATGCATTCTATATCCGGCAACTGCCGTGGAAATGCTAATGGAGCCAGTACATTGTACCACCCATAGACCTATTATCCTAAGGGGACGAAACATCTCATTCATACAACTCCATTTGACTTGTCGCAATGATTACATGAAGAATGACAAGGAAAACCAACGGACCTTTTTGTCGTCGAGTCATAATCACTCCACAAAGTCTCCAATGATAAAAGCTGCGCGGCGGCGTTGTCGCCTTCTAAACAAATCATGCAATGGAATGGAATAGTTCCATATTTAAAAATTTGAATATTCTATAATTCGATTATATATTCCAAGTCACCATAAATTATCGAATATTTTTCAGAGAAAACGACATGTCAACAGTATTGCTTCTAATATAACCAATAAATAATGCTATGGACGTTTTTATAATAATTACAAATCTCAAGCAGGCACACAGAACAACTAATCCGGCAACAGCACATTCCATATGTCCATACTTGTAATATACAGCGGTCTGGGATACCAGAAATTTTGGCTGTGTCTGATCGTGTTTAAATGTAAACAATTCTGTCTCCTTAGGATAATTGGTCTATGGTATCACCAAACATTTCCCTATCGCCGATTTCTTAAAGCCCGAACATGTATTAACGTAAAGGCTGGACAAATTGTTTGTATACGGTAACGTGGTAACTATAGGAGATACAAAAAAAATGGAAGTCCAATTCTCGTTTCCTTTTTTTAAGACAAATTCACTGGCTGAAATAAAAATTTGGTATCGTCTTTTCATTTCGAGTTAAGAACTAAAGTTCCATTGTTCGACTTTTAGAGACATGTGAATATCATGGTTGTTTGTAAAGTTAGGAGGACATAACTTTCACATTCTTGAGGCATTTTTTCTGTATAATCCAGTGGGGTCGAGAAATTTCGAGGTATGGCTTAAAGTTGTATTTTTTCAAATGGGAATCACAGTTGGCTATAGCTTGGTTAAAACTGATTTTTCATTCTTTCTAACTATGTATCATATGTCGGGTCGCTTTTGATGTGTAAGTCTTTACTAGCGAAAATGATATTTTACTATACGTATAACAGTGTTTATCCGTATGTGAGTAAATTGCATATTAATGATATTGTTTCCGTCATAATAACAATTAACTCATATAATAGTAAAATTTAAGATGTCTTCCGAAAATTACTAGAAATATGTTGGAAAGTCTTATTAGGCTATTTTCAAGAGGTTAAAAGGGAATCTTATTAATTGGGGATCCTTCAACAAGCCAAGACCAAGAAATCAGATATTTATATCTAAGTTTATAATACATTACAACTACAAAATAGAAATACAAATTAAAGTGAATATTCAAACTGATCTACTATCCTTCCAGAGGTTTATATTTACAAAAATATAAGACTCTGACGAGACCAAAGTGGTGTAATTGATAAACACGCTGGACTAGACATCCATGAATGTGGGTTCGAATCTCGCCTGTTTACCAACAGATTTCGTGTACGTATGTTGGAATTTAGGACTTTTCTGATCTTCTCTTATGGAGCAGAGAATTCGATGACATACATAGTTTTGCTTAGTTTACCGAGGAGTACAACGTCAGGCCTATTTGCTTGTATGGACCTGACGGTCGGAAACGGGTAATTCCAGTAGATCTGGCATTTTTCGTTTCCGACAACGGACTCAATCTCCTGGCATGTAAGGCAGCACCGGCTCTTGGTCTATTCCGTACGAGTGCCTCAGATGGTAATACAGCACCCGTAGGGCCGCATTATGGCGATGGCCGCTTTTGCCGGACATGCCGACAGCAGGTGGAAAAAGCATTAATTAATTAGTTAGTTTTATTTTTTAGCAATTGATCAAGATTTTATCTTTGAGACTCTAGTGAAGTGAAGGCGAAATAATCAATCAGTTATGAAATTCCCCATCTAAAAACTTATTTCACACTTACCAGAAACTATTTATATATCATAACAGTGTTGTATAGTATTCATTCCACATAATAATTCAGTTGAAATTACTAGAAATTATAAATTCTAATTTTTAGAAATATATGCAATAATGATTGGTTAATTAACATTACTGTCCCTTTGTAAAAATTCTACCTAGTCGTTAATTGCTGTCTACGATCATATTATAAACGAGGCTTGACGTAGACATAATTTTTCACAAACAGGTCGATAGTTCGTTGATTCAACCTTGATACACATCTGGGTCAATCAGTGGTAATGTGCAAGTCATCCCAGTCGATGGCCTTTGTGGTATTCACGGCAGGAACATGCAGTGTGATGTGTAATATACAATTTTCCACTAAGGATCTAGGGGAGATACCATTTCTACAAATACTTTCTAAAATTAGATTGTTATTATAAATATGAATTCGCAGGTATGTGCATACTAATAGGTTGTCAGAAAACTACCTGTCCCTAAAAACGACTAAATACAAAAAAGTTTCTAATGAGAAGCATTGATGAGTATCATAACATTATAAATATTATCAACCTTCACTCTCTGATATTGTAATTTCCTCCATTTTGTAAAATTAAACACTGCAATGTTATCATGATTTTTATTTGTAACTTCCGTTACTCGAGTTTCAGATAAATTGTTCTGTGGATATTCATCTTTCAAACTGCACCATAATTCAATCAAAGCATTCGTGTTATGATGAAGTTAATTCAATAATTTGATCACTGGTTCGATGAAGAGAAAAGTCTTCATCGATAATGGATGGGTTTTCGATTCCCAATGAATGCATTTCCATAGGGAAAATTCTATTTATAGATGTTTCGCTACTAAAACTTATACTATATTTATAGGTGTTAACATCAATATTTTCTTTTTAACTTTCCGAAAATGAAGAATTAAACTCAAATTTTCACCAAACTTTTCTTAATTAATACCAATCTGAATGTGATACAAATTGAGGCATGGGGTGGGAGTTTATTCATAAAATTGTTGACATGGTGGTGCACTATAGGTATCTATTTTTTCATTCAATGTCACGTTACTATTATGTTCTTAATGTTTCAAAATTCCTATAGATTCTAGAATATTGAGTATATGTCCTTTTACTTGAATATGTAAAATATCGGGTTAAATTATGATTATGTTTCAATAGGTGATTCGCGTAATTAGAGTCCTCTTTTTTGAACCTGTAACTTCTCAAATGTTCGTTACACCTCAGCCTGTGAACTCCAGATTGCTTCAATTTATATTTTTTAGATTTCGAATCATTAGTTTATGAATATAGATTATTTATTGTCTTTATTTCGGTTTTTAAGAAATTCACATTTTTTGTGAGTGTTTATTGCAAAATAAAAAAAGCTCTAAGCCTAATTTATCGGCAGATTAATAATAATACCAAATCAAACTTCGCATGTCTAATATATTTAAGTAAACACTAACAAAATATATCTCAATTTCTTGAAAACCAGAATGAAAACGTCGCCTTTAAAACAACAAATAATGTTACTAATTCAAAATCTGAATAAGATAAATTGAAGAAATCTGGAATTTACAGGCTGGGGTGTGATTACTGTAATGCCTCGTACATAGAACAAACTGGACGCAGTTTCAGTGTAAGCTTCTACGAACATTTGAGAAATTAGAAAAAATATAAGACTCTGATTTCGCAAATCATCTATTGGAACATAATCATAATTTCACCCTTAATCCCGGTATTTTATATATTCAACAAAAAGGACAAAACTCAATTTTCTAGAATCCATAGAAATTTTGGCACATTTTAAAAACAATAGAAAAGTAATAGTAATTTTGTAAATAAACCCAAACGATTGTCTACCCCCATTCCACATTCAGATTGATTACTGATATTTAAAGAAATGACTTTAGATTAATTTATCTTTAGGTGATAACTCCTAGCTTTGAGAATGCCACAGTTTGGTGAAACAATTTGTCAGCATTAATTTAAATGTTACATTTCGTCTAAATTTGAGTTTAAAAGAATACGATGAAACGTATTTTCAAAACCCAAATTTTTTCACTTGCAATGAACACAATTACTGGCTTTCCTTGAAGTGCAAGGGCTGTACCCGACTATATCCCGTAGTGACCCGAGACCGTCTTTGTAAAACGTTATCCAACTATCTCCAACAATCTACGCACGCCGCGAATTATCATGTCTATCCATCCAGAATTTATCCAGGTAACTAAAAATAATCTTTTAGTATTTTGCGGGACTGCTTGGAATCCTTGGCAGTTTGATAGGACCCAAGTTTCACGATATTGCCAGACGTTAGATGATTTATATTGCATACTTATCCCAAACACTTCAGAATTGTTATAAACAAACTTTTTTAAGCACTCTTTGAACTGTTTGTGAAGTTTATTAGGAAGGTAAAAATATACAATATTATGGGAGAATCTTTTATTGGAAAAAATTATATAATCAATGATTGCAATCAAGAATATAAAGTAATCAGAAATGAAACTAAAGGATAATAGAAGAAGAAAAAAGATTAGCTTGGAAGAAAAAATTGAACATTTGAATACCTGACATACTAATTTAACGTATTCGATCATTACTCTAACCTATGGAGAAATAGTTCATAGCTGTTGGTGTCCTAAACCCAAAACATGTAAAATCAGCTAGTTTCATGACTTGCAAGAAATAATGTTTCCAAGTATGTCTTCCCTGTTATGCTTACGTAAAATGCAAGTATAAGATTATAAAGCCAACATTTCATAAACATACAGGATCAATGTTTTGAAAATATTGCAGTAAGACTTAATTCAAAACGCGAATGTGGATACTACTCCAAGTTTCGCTTATTCTATATGTCTTTTAGGTGCCTCTTTTCTGTTGCACAGTAAACATATTTCGGATTCTGATATTCTGCCCTATTAGCGGTGCGGCGACGGGTGGTCGGCGTGGAAAAAAGAGAGAACAATAGCACTCTAACTTTCTCACTTAATTTCGAACAAACACTGGCGTGTGTTAACATTCACGTAATTAGTAAATTGCAGTATCTAAGACACACAAAATCGCCTTGGAGTAGGTTAACATTCACCGGTGTATGTCCAAAACAAAAAAAATATTGAAATAATTTCGGACTTACACCATTAATATTGGTGATTGTCGAGATACACTGGTGCATCTTAACGTTCACTAATATCGGACATTCACAGTAACATATATACATAATAAATGATCACCACGTGTCACTTACTGTTGGATGCTGCTGTTGTTCAGATTAGTAAAATTTCTCATTCGTTTTATCTCAAAATTATTTTGTTCTGTGGTTCAGTGAATATTATCAGAAACATTTTTTTATTAATTCAAATACATATTGTTCAATAAATAAAATATTGCTTTAATAAAGCATTCACGCTGCAAATTAATAAAAGTGTTTTTCGGTTAAAAACATAATAACAAATTTGCACAAAAAAACTAACCGGTAAGCTTTTTTCTAGACGTCATCCCGAATCGAATGCACTTTGTTTCATCAAAATCGGTCCATATCGTTCGATTTTCGTAAGTCGGCCTGTTTTAATACCTATTTGACTCGACTATAAATCTAAATATGAACCGTGTGTTTTCATGAAGCGAAACAATTTATGTACAATAGTGACACTGAATGTAGATGATTTCTTTATTTTTTCTAATGATGACAATGAAACTAAATTTTTGAGATGTGAATTCAGTTCCAGAAATAAAATTATAGATTTGAGAATAGTAAAGGAATGCTTAGAAATGAAAGTTGATTATTATAAAGAAAAAGGCATTTTAACTTTAAACCGCAAAGCCTCAGTATAGTAGTTGAAAAAATTCAATACGATTGAATGTTCTGCGTCAAACACTCCTATTGAAAGTAGGTTGAATATGAGTTTAGGTGATCAAAATTTGATTGATACTGTACCATATCAAAATTTACTAGACATTTTGATGTATTTGTCTATACTCACAACGCCATATATTGCATTCATTGTGAGTTATTTAAATCAGATTAATAATTATCACTCTAAAAAGCATTAGAAACATGTTAAACGACGTATTTTAAGATATTTAAAAGGCACTAAAATCGGTTTCGAGTTTTTCCAAAGAAAATACAGAACTTGTTGGTTTTGTAAATGCCAATTGGGGTAAAAATTTGATTGACAGGAAGTCGTACTCTGGATATGTTTTTAAATATTGTGGTTTCATGATTTCATGAGAAAGCAACAAAGAACTGTAACGCTTTTTAGTACTGCGGCGGAATACATGGCTATTTCAGAGGCTGCTAAAGGAGTTATTCATTTGATAAGCTTGCTGTATAAGGTAACAGGAAATGACCATAGTACCAACATCTTTAATAACCAAGGTGCTACCGATCTATCAGCTAACCGTTGATGTCATAAAAGATTAAAACATATGGATGTGAGAAATCACTTCATAAGGGGAGTTGTTGCAAATAAACAGGTTATTGGTCTACAATTATCATAGTTGCAGATGTAACAACATAAGGTCTGCCGAAACATTAAAATTGTGTAAAATCCTTTCCACCATCTGGTAAAGTGTCTGTTGACTGCGAATAAGATGATCCAAACGAAGTTTTTCAAATAAGTTTTATGTTACTATCAACTAGGTACCTGCCAGTATTACAACGGAGGGTTGGCCGAACAGGTTTTAGGAACATTTCAAAGTTTTAACTCGCATTACTTTATGGTTAAGTGTTGTCCAATTGTCATTTTATAATAACATTTCGGATATTTTCTAATGAATGGAATTATTGGAATCAACTAATTTGATAATTATCCTTACAAAATTAAAATTTGCTATTTGTTTTTAATCATATATACTAATATATCTTCTTGTTGTGAATTTTTGACATTATAGGTGGGAATTCCTTACTACCTAGTTGGATAATTTACCAATTTGATCAAATAACAATGTATTTTTGGTCAACCTCTGAATTATGGGGCCACTGTAGAGGTTACATAAAGAAGTATCATATCTGCAATATCGTACAACACATGATACACAGTTACATTACTTAACCTAGATCTGGATCTAAAATCTAAGAAATTAACAATAAATGTCGGTAATTTTTGTATAATTCAGAGTTCGGAGAAAAAAATTGCCTTAAGTAGATAATTATGATACAAATTGAAGGAACTAGAATCGAACACTTTTTGATCGGATGGTCCAAAAAAAATGGTAAAAATGGCCAAAACCGGTTTTTCGCCTCCGACATCGTCGGATTGAGTTGAAAAGATAAAAGCTTTAAATAAGCTTATGCGCCGTGGAAAGACGGAAAAAATGAGCTGTGGATGAACCCGATTGGTTCGGCGGTGACCCCGCAAATTGCATAAGAACATCGATTTTGCTCGAAATTTCAAAAATTCATAACTCTTGTTCTTCTGAAGATTAAGAGCTGAAATTTTAATAGGTTGTAGCTTTTGTGCCCACCAAGTACCACTCAAAATTTCAGCAAGCATTAATTGCGTCAACCTGTCTCTGTCTCGCTCATCTGGCTTCATTGGATGATATTGTTATTACCGCATTCCAATAAATAGTAATAAAGAATAGATCGAATAGCGCAATGTATTTTTTAGAGTACTTCCGACATTACTAGAAGTTTGAAAATACGCGCAATCTTAATATTATTCAATGGTAGTACGGATTAAAAAAAAACATCGATTTTCGAGCAAGGGTTCCCGAGATATTGTTGTTTTTACAAGCCTAGCGCGGCGGCTCTCCCTTCCACGCGCGCCGCACAGCCAAGCGCACGAAATACCATTATTTAAAATAATTGTTTTAGCAACTTTTACGAAAGATAAGAGGTTGCAAATTTGGTAAGTTGTTCATTGACTATTGAAGAAGATGATCCCGTAAAAAACTTTTTTAGGGTCATTTTACAAAAGTACGTTTTTTTTGCATTAAGCTGCGGTTTGCATAAAGTATACATCCGATCTTATCAAATTTTGTGTGGTACTTGGTGAGCACAAAAGCTACAACCTATTAACATTTCAGCTCTTAATCTTTAAAAGAACAAGAGTTATGAATTTTTGAAATTTCGAGCAAAATCGATGGTTTTTGAAATTTGCGGGGTCATCGCTGGATCATTCGGGTTCATCCGCAGCTCATTTTTTCCGTCTTCTTACGGCGCATCAGCTTATTGAAAGCTTTGTTCTTTTTAACTCCATCCGATGCGAAAAACCGGTTTTGGCCCTTTTTACCATTTTTTTTGGACCATTTGCGTCGAACAAAAAGTGTTCGATTTTAGTTCCTTCAATTTGTATCATAATTATCTACTTAAGGCCATTTTTTTCTCCGAACTCAGAATTAAAAACTCAAAAAGCTAATTCTATCACACTAATCATTCCAATATTGTATAGGTACGGTCTGGCGGACAGTAGGTATAATAGGGTCTCATAGCTATTTACTCTACAATATCTTTATCACTGCTGCCAGAAAAAAAAATTAACTTCATATTCCTCATTACCCCATTATTATGGTTATGTGATATTCATTTGATTTAACCGTAATCTTAAACGTTGATGAGTTAGCATTATCGATTTACCTTATACGCACAGAAACACTGCAGAACCAGTGACGCTCTTCGACCATCTTCGGTAACCGTTCATGATTTTATTATGGCTAGATGAATGTTATTTGCCGCTGGATGTGCTTGATAACTTAACTGACAGTTATCTAATATTTATTTTGTGGTAAGCTACCAGGACTTTGATAAACAGAAAAGTTGAGATACCAACCATATAATCATATCACAAGATAGATTCATATTAGTGCAATAAGGTTCCCAGCTAGCAACGTAAGTGTAAAACACGTTTTATATACGTCAAATTGTCGTGATTTTGGAGGACATCTTTTGCCTACCAAAATAACACGTGTATTATACGTGATAAAAATACCTAAATTTCCTGTAAAATTGAATAGGCTTTATTAACGTGATTTTCACGTATTTTTTTCAAATAATAAAAAGTTTTTTTTTTATTGATAAAGTAATTAGATAATATTAATATTATTTATGATAATTATATTAATATTAGTAATATTTAAATAAGAAAATTTAAAAGGAAAATAATTAATTAATGTACTCCGTATATAAGTTTTACAAAATAAAGATATTTGCACAATTCTCTCAACATGCGACTGACTAATAAAGTATTAGTAGAGGGAGCTAACTGCAAAAGCAAAAGCAACCAATTGTGGTATAGCACTATGGTTACGTCACGCGCTTGTGCACTGCACTAGTGAACTAGTGTGCTTTATGGGAAATCGCCGACCTGTTCGCGTCGTTAAGCGTTAAGCTGCTATAAGCACCCGCCATTTATTGCAGTTGAAGTTGACTTTTGACGTTTGTCTAGTTGCCATTGCCAGTATTAGGATTCTTAGTGTCCGTTTTGTATGTAAAGTCTGAACTGAATATCTGTAATGTGTTTTTAGTCTGTGCTGTGAGAAATATAGCGGTAAGTTGAACATAATTTTGTATAATTCATATGTTAATAATAATTTTTCTATTAGTAGCGGTAAAAGCATGTCATATGTTGGCGTCGAATTTGATTATGATGATGGCAGTGCGATCGACGAAGGCACTGAAGGCAGTCGCGTTGCTTTAGTACATGAAAAATGGCTAACACCACGAAAAACCGAAGTATGGTGGCCACCATATAAGAATCAGGAAGTGTTCAATAAATGTTTGAAGAAAGGCGAAACCCCAAATGAAATTTATACGGGTTTCTAGTCAAGTAAACAGTTTTGAAGACTTGTGTTTATGTGCTGATTGTGACAATTATTTGTAGATAATTTTAAAAAGGCAAATCTAAAATTGAAAAAAGCCAAAGTTACGTCAGATGTTCAAACTGAAGAAGAACTTCCTCTTAAACGAATAATCAAACCAAAAAAATTGTTTGATGATGACAGTGATAGCGGCGATAGTACTGATGAAAATATTTATAACAGTAATGAGATCCTTCCACCACCTCCAAAAATAAAAAAAATGTCTGCCATTGTAGTCAAAAAACCTGTCTTTGGAGAACAAAAATGTATGTTTTTTTAATAAGTGTGTTTATTTTACATTAACTATTAACATGATTATTTCAGATTTTCGAAAGACACTCTCCCAACATAATGATCCATCAGAAAATAATTATATAAATGAGTCTATCAACAATAGTTCCCACAGTTTACATTTTACGAAGGAATCTGAAAAACATTGTTCTGAGAATACTCCACCAAAGTTGAACCATAGTTCACAAAAACCTTATAATACAACACCTGATAAAGAAGAATCATTTGAGATTGTGTTGCAAAGCGCAAACAAAACTCGAAGTAAATTTTATGAAAAAAATCTAGTAAGTAAAATTTTTAATGTAAAATGTTTGTTATTAAAATATTTTTTAGCTCATAATTCAGCACACAGCAGTACCTTCAAATTTTCTAATGCGACCCCTAGAGATGAACCTTTTGAGAATAGGTCATTCCATAGCTCAACACAAAGTTCTCTTTTGAATAACTCTAATAGAAATGATTCACATGAAAAGAAGTGTAGTGAGTTGATTTTTTAATCTAAAATATCTATTATTATGTAAATAATTTTCAGCAACGGAAAAATTGGTAAAGCTTCTTCAAGAAGTAAAACACAATTCAGAAGAAATATTATACTTGCTTAGACAAGAAAGAAATGTCGATGGTTTAAGACTGAATTTGCCACCAGACATACCGGTTTCTTTCCCAATCCAAACATTAAGAGAATTAACTATTTTGGAAAAATATTTAAATGATCCAGAAAATGTTAAAGCTTTGGTAATTTTTTTTATTAACTGATATTATACAACACAATAAACAAAATATTTATTTTATAAGAGTAAACTCAACACAAAATATAATTGATATTCATTATTAATGTTACAGCTGCAATCTTACAAAATAAGTATTTGGCCATAGAGATTTTGTTTTTGAGATTATTAATTTATTATACAGCATACAGCGGTATGAAATGGCGTCATTTATCTCCATACAGGAAACTTCTGAAAACTGTGAGATCATTCTATAATTTTTATGTCCTTTTTATTATAAAAAATTTTTATTACAAATTTAACAAATATTTAATTTTATATCTGTTTCGTTACAGATTTCGCACTATTCATTAAAAGGCGGAAAGGATGGAGGAAGTAAAACAAGAGCAATATTAAGATGTCTATTTTCTGAGACATTGGTGTCAGAGTTCAGCTTTAAAGGAACAAGGAACGATAAGAGAGCGTTTGAAGGTTTAAAATTGCATAAACTTGTAGTAGGTAAATATACTGAAAATTTTAATTTTTCTCAAAATAATTTTTATTTCAATTTAGATGCAGTTTTGTTTACATGCAAGAATGTAACTCAAGTTCAAATTGACAATGTTGTGAAAGATTGGCTGAAAAATGCACCCAAAGTGGCAAGAAGACGTTCAAAGGCTAATTAAGATTAACATTTTTTGTTTGTTTTGTTTCATTTTTCATGTTGGTCGAAGATGAAAGTGACTGTCAGTTAGCATCGAAGTTTATTGAAACTTTTATTGTATATGGCGTTCAAATTTATGGTTCAGAGTTTCCGATATACAATATCCATATGGCAAGTCATTTATGTGATGATGTTCGTCGTAGTCGAAAGCTGGATAACTTTTCAGCTTTCCCTTTCGAAAATCATTTAAAAATGATTAAAAATTTAATTCGGTCTAGTAAAAGTCCAATTCAACAGATTTGCAGAAGATTATCGGAATTTGATGAAGCAATGTTGGCAAACATTTCGAAAACCACTAATAATAGAACAGGAACATGTTATATGAAACATAATGAAGGACCATGTATAAACCATAATTTTCTGTTTAGTCAATTTAAAAAAATACAATTAGATTGTTTTGTATTAACAACTTTTATGTACAGTAGAGCTAATTGTTTACTTTTTTATTAATAATTTTGTAGTACGCCTCGAAAATATCTTACAACAGCACACCAGTAAAGAGATAACTTTAATCGGTAAAAAATTTCAAATGAAACCAGATAACTACTTTTACAAATATCCTATCGATTCACGACGTCTTAAAATATGTACTGTATCTGATCTAGCTTTAGAAAATGAACCATGGCCTCTTTCATGTATTGAAGGCAAAACCATGCTACTACCACAAAAAAATTCTGTATTTGTTTGTATACCTTTATTGCATACCAGGCAGAGTTGAACTGTACAGCCTTTTGTCCATTTGTATTTTAACGTCTCAACCAATGTTTCGTTTATTGTGTGGAATAATGTTATGTTTTGATAAGGTATTAATATTTTAGTTTGATAAGCGACTCAAATAAGCAGAGGTGACAGTATAGCCTTTTGTCCATTTATATATTTATCTGTGCGCGTTAACACAATTGATGTTTCGTTTTGTATTCAAAATAATTTTGTTTGATAGTGACTTATCTAAGGGAAATTTACTGTATAACCTTCTTTATTCATTTATATTTATCTGTGCTCGTTAACACTTCCAACTAATGTTTCGTTTTGTGTGTAAAATAATTTTTTGTTTGATATTGTATATAATTTTTTATTGTTTGTAGTGTACATACCTACTTATAATAAATATTCGTAAATATTAATTTGTTTTTTGATTTGCTGTACCCTATAAATTTATAATTGAAACACGTGAATACTACGTTTAAGCGGAGGTAAAAAGCACGTGGAATCTACGTTTTTAAGTAACGAGTAATTTACGTGTTTTGTCTACGTGGATACCCTGTGACATATTTACGAAAAATTTACGTGTTATTTACGTTGACTGGAACGTGATACAATACTAGATTTCAACGTGTTTTTCACGTGTAGTTGCTAGCTGGGTTAGTCTTCAAAAATAACTCAACACGGTTGTTTCATTAATATCTAGATTTGAATGGAGATATTTTGTAACTTCTTGTCAAACTGCTTAACAATAACCAAACAACGAGAAATTTGAAATGACATTTATCATTTTCATGGCAAACTGTGAACATGAATATCCCTCAATGTCCACACCATTGGATTGGTCAGTCGTGGTAGTGAATTTCAATGGCCACCTCGCAGCCCCGATTTGAATTTTCATGTGTGGCTTACATGAAATCTATGGTTTATTCTAAAACTATAATCACGAGAGACGATTTATCGAATATTTTGCAGGAATTTAACCTAATGTTAGCAAAATTTCAAAATCATGTGAGGCGTAGGTTTTGAAAAAATCTTTTTAGATTAAATAGAGTTATCGGAATTTAATTACTTCTGTATTTTTTAATTTTCTTTTCCTTCTTGAAATAAAATATCAGATATTTTAATTTCATTATTGGTTTGTTAAGTAGATATAGCTTATGTTTCAATAAAACAAAATCGTGTATTATTATTTTATAATTTTTGTGTCATTTAATTGTAATATTTACGACAAATGAGTACATTAATAATTCGAACGTTTTCTTCCGAATTTATTTAGGGAAGAATTAAAGTTTGTGATTATTAATGAAAAGTACACCTACGTCTTTGTGATAAAACAACGTAATAATATAAACTAAACATATTTCTGTGAAAATTCTTTTATTGATCAATTACTATTAGTAAATAATTGATGAATTCGCTCATTTGGACTTTGGAAGATTAACTTTATTGGTTTTGACTTAGAGATTTTATAGAGAACTTATTTGATAAATATGAGTATATTTATAAAACACAGTTGCTGCAGATTCAATGATCATCATGCCCTCTTAAAAATTCTTTGTATTGTTCTTCATCCATCAAAGTTGACACTTCTTTCTCGTTCACTAATTCTATCTTAAAAAGCCATCCTGAAACAACAAGGTACATTTAATGCATGAAAGGGTTAAATTCCAAATGCCTGAAACTATAATATTATTTATGAATGCAAGTTTCGTACAATAAAAGAGGTACAAAAGGTAAAGTTTCCTCCTAGAGCTGAAGTAGATTGATAAATGCACAAGACGAATTCAATTAGAAGAAAAAAATTAGTTATTTACGGAAACTTCATATTACGAATATATAAGAAGCAATAAGTTGCAAAATGATAATTATATGCAATAAAAGAAATAATGTCGCTTCTTTGTGCTATATTTACTATATAATTGAAAAGTTTCATAGCTTTTGAACAAAAACTGAGATAAAGGTTTTTGTTTATTAATGTTGGTTATTTGTTTATAAACAATTACGCATTGACCAAAAGAGATCTAAGTGGTCTCAAAAGAAGCATTTTTGATTATTAGTCATCATTTCAGAAAGAGTAGCAGAAAAGTATTGCAATAAAAGAACAGGTTCTGTAAATAAGAAATGGTAAAAATTGCAGCAACTAATTTTTGTGTCAAATTGGGTACATTGATACATCTAGGAATAAACATTTTTTACTACCTACTTCCAAAATATATTTTTTATACTGGTTGACTGAAATAATGTGCATGTGCGATAAAGATAGAATAGAGTGATTGGCAATTGTAACAACAAAAAGTGTATAGAATGTGAATGTTAACTTTGTATTTCTAGATGTATTGGTCTCACAAATTCAGATTTGTTCGATACTTTGCGTTATGTTCAACTTCTATAATGCCGCAAGTTCCGAAATTAACTGGTTTTGTATTTCTGACATTGGAGATAGACTTACCTTTATCATAACATGATGTATTTATAAGAGATGGCTTTTCTTCAACTTCTGCATTTTTGGCTATTATTTTCCCTGACACGGGGCTATAAAGTTCACTAGCTGCTTTAACACTTTCCAAAGCGCCGCATTCGTCTGAAATAAAATAATTCATATTTGAATTCCAAATAACAGGACATTGAATATGTAAAAATACCTTTTTGTTTCACAACCGTGTCTACATCTGGGAGTTGGGCAAAAACTACATCACCCAGCGCTTCCTACAAAAGACAATAATAAAGATCTAGTCTTGAGAAATTAGATTCAGAAATACACTAATAGATGGCGCAATACACAATTCCTATTTAGCGCCGTTGCCGTGCTTGCTAATTTAGCCTTTTAATCTTGTAATTACGAATCGCTAGTTCCCTGTGATATGAACTCACCGCATGCAAACTCAATTATACAAGAATAGGGTCAGACCATAAGATATCAATAACATGGTATTACGAGTGGTTTTTACTATGATCTATACTTAGCTCACGAGTTGGTCACGAACCGACCTTTCATTGATGTTATCACGATGTAATTATCTTAAGCCTATATATGATATTTACTTACAGTTTATATTGATAATAGCAAGAATCTAAGAAGTCAGCCAATACCCCTATGGATTCATTTTCCATATAGGAACTATGTAAAATTTGGTTCGAATGGGTCAAAAATCAGTTTTTGGGAGAGAGAGTGGAACACGCCGCAATGTCATTCTTCAAGTTTCAAGACAACGCATATTTCAAATGGGTAGAAACAACCAAAGATGTCATGTGAAAGTTTATTTGAATTTACAGGGATATCTATGTTATGGTCATGGACATTGTGTTACTGTCAATATATCTACTGTCATGTAAACATTACTTGATGTATTTTTAGGGTGTTATGTGTGGTCTGTCTTAGACACGGTCGTATATACAGGTCTGGAAACTCGAGGCTGTTTCCTATGTGAGAAGTGAGTCCGCTAAGAGTCATCTGTTGCGTAGTACCAAAAGGGTGGCGCCATGAGTCGAGGGATGTTCTCTGGCACGTATACGACCACGGTCGTACATACAGGTTTGGGGACTCGTATGTTTGACATAGGTCTCTTACGCGTCGCCAAACTCGTAGTCCCTCGCTCAGCCACTAGCTAGCGCTTGGATCTCGAAGTACGGCAACAATCAAATAATTTTTCTCTTAACGTAATATTTACTATTCTGATTTGAGAGAGGAATAGAACTGTTACTCTTGTCAAAATGTATTACTCACCTTAAAAATAACTTCCCCTTTTTCGTTATACATGCTCGCACACATAAAAGACCTCGTTAAAACGATTTCTATCCGGAATCGCAAGCATCCACTTTTTTCGCATTTCCGCATCTTTCGGCACTTTAAAAACAGAAGTTTCTTGCTTTACACTTTTGTACCACGTTTTGCATTTCGGCACAATGCACAGTTTCGTAATTTGTTTCTAAAAACGCAGGTATTCCTTGTGTTTACAACTTAAGAATGACAGTTGTCAGAGAATACTCTCACGTGACGTCTTTTGGTACTACGCGACAGTCGACGCTTAGCGGTCCCACTTCTCACATAGGAAACAGCCCCGTGTTTCCAGACCTGTATGTACGACCGTGTTTGAACGATATGGCGCCTAATCCTGACAACATACTTCGATCTATGCGCCAGCTGGTGGCTGAGCGAGGGACTACGAGTTTGGCGACATGTAAGAGACTCATGTCAAACATAGTTTCCAGACCTGTATATACGATCTTGGTCTTAGTAGACAGTCAGAACTGTGATAATAGTCCATCAATCTATGAAGCTGCATGTCATCAAAACTTTACTGGATTATCAGCTGTCAAAAACGTCAAATATATCGAATCCCTTTTACCCTGTCGACCTATAGTTTCGGAGATTTCGTGATGACTGAATCAGTGGGTGAGTGAGTGCCTTATATATATATATATATATACGGGCTGCGCCGTTTATCTACATTCACAGGGATATCTAAGTTATGGAATGAACATTATGTGACTGTCAATGTATGAGCTGTTTGTTAAGTGAAGGTACCGGTATTGTTGATGGGTTTTATTATCTGTCATGTAATTATTACTTGATTATATTAGCTGTCAAAATTTTCAAAATATATCGAATCCCTTTTACCCCGTTTGGGATTGAGTTTCGAAAAATCCGTTCTTAGCGAGTGCTTATGTCGTATGAGGAACATGTTTTATACCTCGGTAGACACATCGACCGGTAGCATGCAGATAACCGCTGTCCGGAATTATAAGTTGTCGTATTACTTGTCGATCTAGAAAATCCCAATTACCTATAATTATACCGGTATATCAAAAATTATCTTGGTCAAGGTTGGTTGTGGAATCTAAAACGTGTGTCTTACTTTACTTTTGAAATAATTATGTCACTGTCATACTGACATCAACAATAACCTACAAATTTCATACCTATTTATTTACACAACTTTATTTATTTACAGACACAACTTTTTGGCTGAATTTGTGCAACAGTTAAACGATGATGAACTTCGGTACGGTTATTTCCAGCATGACGGTGCAACAGCACATACTACATGAGAAAATATTGCTTTTCTCCGCGAGTTTTTTGATGACCGGCTGATAAGTTTGCATACAGAAGTTGAGTTTTCTTCGAGATCACCTTGTTTGACAATTATGAACTATCTTATATTTCCTTACTTGAAAAACAAGATTTTCGCAACTCCGGTAAATAATTTGCAAGAACTTCAACACAAAAAATAGTTCAGCAATGTGCAACCATAACGCCAGAAATGCTGCATAACGGTTTTCACAGCATGAGGATGCGCGTAAAATTGTGTATCGAACGAAACGGGGGACATTTCCTAAAATTACTGTAATTTAGTTTTTCTTGTTACTAAAACCGTTATTTCATAATTTGTAGTTCATTATTGTTTTACAACTGAAATAAATAGGTATGAAATTTGTAGCTTATTGATGATGTCAGTGTGACAGTGACATAATTATTTCAAACGTAAAGTAAGACACACGTTTTAGATTCCACAACCACCCTTGACCAAGATAATTTTTGATATCCCGGTATACAGTGGATCAGACATGTTTACTAATTTCACTGAACCATCGTGAGTCAGTATTATGAGCGGAACTCAGATGATGCCCGGTAATGAATCGTAAACGATACATTTTCGAGAGTTTTACCAAATATAATACAATTATTTTGTTTTTTTCTATACTAAGAATTCAATCTGATTCACCAGAATGATGTTTCTTGAGGCATTAATAATTTTTAGGTATACGTGGCCAGCGCAAAGAAACGGCGTAAATTTAGATTAAAATTTTATTTTCCATATAATCCCACTTGACATCGATATACTCATTAGTCATTACATAATTTCAGCAACAATTGAATACCCCTGAAACAATATTCTTTCGGTTTGTCTTCAAAATGTGCCCATAGTGCCACTGAAGTGGCGTCCCCGAAAGCCTATTTTCAAAAAAAGGTTATAGTCACTGGGTGTCATATGTGGATTATACAGAGGGTGACTGACAGACTAAGGAAGAATATTTCTTATTTATAACGTAATAAAGAGAACGCATATTGGAGACTTAATAGAAATAATGTACTCACATTATTTCTAAGTCTGTTGTTGAGTAATAACGTTATTATGAGATGGCGAATATTGATCTTGAGGTCATGTAATAAGCGATAATAAGAGATAATTTGGCGTACTCGGATTCAGATGATACAATGTAACTTGGTTATAAGCAAACAACTCAATTGCTCATATTAATGTTATATCAGATCATATGTTGGATACTATTCTTTTGCTAAAAAGTTCGTGAGATCCACACGAAACGTTCGTTACAACTACTCATATTTTATAATAAAGATTCTTGACCCAGTAAGAATTATATATAAAAATTATTGGGAATTAGGTCACATTAATGACCTATTTTCCGAGAATTTTTTCATATTGCTCATATTTTAGCAACATAAGTTACGTTACCTAGAAATACAGAATGTCGAAATACATTTATTCTACAATGAAGTTTTGTGCTTCATAGCATAGCTGATATTTTATCTGATGTGGGATTTTTTTCCCAAAATAAGTTCGACATCAACATCGAAATTGAGTTATAAGTTTGAGTTATTGATTTTAGTTCATAATTTGACTTTGATGCCCACATATTTCCAATATAATACGAATTACAACCAAAAACGATGGTTTATAATTTAGAAACGAATCAGTGGATTTGATGTAACCTATGAAGGATTTCGTCTCTTCATTCAGGTATATAAATTCCTCCACATATTTACATAACTTATTTGGAACGATTTCCAGTAAGTAATAGCTTTATTCGCTCAGTCAGATCAGAACTAATTGGGAACGAATTGAGGAAATATTTCCAAGTTTGCGATAGGAACATTTTTCTCTGACTAATAATAAAGAATATTATAGAAATATTCACTCATGGCAAACAATATAAATCAGTGTTATTATAAAAATTTTGATAAGACACAAATTTTCTGTCCAAACAATATAATCAGAATTCAGCTTGAGTTAATAACTATGGTATAAAAATATTATATTTTTTTAAAGACTGAAAATATATTGCATTCATATTTTATTATTTTCTTTTATTGAATTTACCCATAGTAAAATTTAAATTCTAGAATTATGAGTTGAATTAGTTAAAGGCATAGCTATTTCTAGAACTGTTTAGCTAATGCCTACTAGTTTGGTCAAGGGATTGTATAGCGAATAATTGGCAGGGAAAGCGGTTACCCTTGTTTAGGCAGAGAAATTAAGAAACAATGAAATCTTATGGCGTATTTCTTACATTGATTTTAGCAGACAATAAGTTATTTTGACCAAATTTTGGACGAAATTCGAAACTTGATCTTGTTATTCGGTAGAATGAAAAATAATAAGTAACCAGTGAATTCATATCCATAAGCAAACAATCAATCGACTAGATAATTCATTTATGTTACTGAAAACGGCAACACTGTACGCCATACCATCATCACATGCGTTAGTGAAGTGACAGAGAAGTTCAGTGGGATATAGTATGATATAACCTATTTGTATCTTATAACAATCGCTAAAACAAAATTCTCACCTGTGCAAATTGTGATATTCCTATTGTTCCAATGCGGCCATTTACCTCTACCCATTCATGTTTTTCTGTGAATTTTCTCGCTATAAGAAATCGAGTTAAGCACCTCAAATTATAAAGAAAATGTGCACTATTTTACCTGAAACAATACAAGTTGCATGAAGTAACCTATTAGTGGTGCCATTAATTTGACTACGAAAAACTGTTTTATCTATTAAGTGAGATACTCGAAGAATTACTCGTGGTATCATCGTTGTGTATATTTAAAGAATATTCTCTTTTCTCTTATCAAAAAATAGCCTAGAATTACGTGAACGTATCATGTGATGTTTGTATGAATAGTAATACTTTGTACGCATTTACGCAAGCGAGATGTTACGCCATCTGCTGGTCTCGTTCACAAATACTACTGGTTCTTCTGTTGATATAGAATCTCAATTACTTGGGGTTAATAGGTCAAGTTTGATTATGAAATAATTCTCCGCAGGAGGCAGTTATTATCAAACAATTTATGTAGACGATAAAATTGTATATTCTTGCATTGATGCAACAACACTAATTAAAATCGAACAAATATTTTTAGCGAAATTATCATGCGGGAATTATGGAATTCCACATATGAAGAATTGTTTATTACACTTACTTGAACCGTATGTTCAAATTAGTAAATTGATAAATTGTAATTACTAGATTGAAATTTCAATCAACGATATAATGTAGTAACATCCCTTGAAAATGTGGCAGAATTTTCTGATTCTGGATATATGGTACGATCTACGCATTTATACTAATGATTTTGAACGTCCACATGTTGGTATGTTTATCCGTCTGACTCTTGGAATTTCTATTTGTCTCCGAATGTTTGCCTGTCGTTTACGTTTGTCTGCCCTATCCGTGTGCCTGTTTGTGATTGAATTGGCACATGCAACAGTTTCGAAGATCATTATGCCTTTAGTATAACTAGTTACTACTTATTTATTTTACTATTTAGCTCATTACTTTGAATGAGCCTTGTTTAAGTACTATTATGGTGTCAAATTGCTTCAACAGAGATTTCCAATCAAAACAATCATGTTCCCCTAATACCACAATCAGAACCTGAGAACAATCGAAGAATGTTCTGCTAGAATATTTATATATGCCTAAAATCTTGAAATAAAGTCAAAATATCTTCTATAAATGCTTATACAATAATGAAATGCCACACAGTTTCAAATATACTAAATATAATCATAGAAAATTCTGTGGTACCTACATTCATTAGATGTCGGATAACACTTTATGCATATTTATAGGACTATGGATACCGGTTCAAAAATATTCAATATATATCAATATAATTTTCCGTCATTTGTGAATTCTCAGGAACCAAAGTCACTATATATACTGACAAACATTAATACTAATTTTTACCTACGACGTTTTTGATTCTTATGACTTTCACCATTCATAATTATGTAAGATAACATAGGTTTTTGCAGTTTATGAAATTTAGTGATATTTTTTCAGCGTGACCGCTTCCCATTATCAAAAAAAAAGTGTATAGCGAAAGTAGCGCAAAGTATTTAGACTCGATCAATTAGAAATGTACTGGTCGAAAGACCAAAACATACATAAAGGGAGATAATAATAGTTTGTGCGATAGTACCTAGTTCATTTCCTGAAAATTTCAAAGTTAAATAATTCTCAATAGATAGCAACATAATGTGACAGTAATCAGTTTGTCCAAGTTGATCAAATGGGAATAAAATTGTCTGGATTCTGGACAATCGGCCGAATTGTTGATTATTATTTCATAGCAATTAATTAGATTCAGGAGATGGAAAAGATTAAATGGAGATATGCACAATTTTAACAATTATTTATTAATGAATAGTAGACTTCCGCGGATATCTAATCTTGAAAAATCTTGGCTTCATCCGGAAGATGCCGTTTCACAATAGCTCGACTTGATGCCAACGTTTCGCCAACCATTACAGGTGGCATCTTCAGGGCAGGCTTGAGGCTTGAACTGAAACTGGTTCTACTGGTTTCTTAGCCTTCATTCACGCTACACAGTTCACTGCCTTTATTCTGGTGATTAACTCCGTTCCGGCACCTGACAATGCCGTTGTGTGATCATGTGAGGAGTGGAATTTTCGAGGATGGGTTTCCAAATGTTGGGAAGGTAATATCCTGAGTCACGGTTCAGATTATTTAGATGTTTTAGGATTTCTATAGCTTCAAGGATTTTTCGCTTGTACAGCGCTCATGTTCTTTCACACGAGTAGCTACTGTACGACCTGTTTCACCAATGTAGACTTTACCTCAAGAACAGGGAATGCTATAAACACCTTCTAAGCGAAGAGGAGGAAGGATATTATGTTTTTTAAGGATTTTTGAAATTCGATCTGTTATATTTTCAATATATGGAAGATGGGCAGTGGATAAAGCAGGCGGGGGGGGGGGGGGGTCGTACAGTAGCTACTCGTGTGAACATGAGCGCTACTTTAACAAGATTTAATGAATATTTCACTAATGCTGCTAAACGTTAAGCTTGCTAAAAAAATGAGAAATAAAAATGAAAAATTCCGAGCAAAAATAGTAGATCAATTCATTCACCTGAGTGAAGTGGATGAATTAGAAGTGAAGATAAATGAATTAAAATTCAATAAAAGGGCATGTCTCGATAATATTACCGTATATACCCACATTGTATATAGCAAACAAAGTTACTCGAAGCTCGCTAAAATTGGCGTAATCAAACCCCTTTTCACGTCCAGGTGCACGTTAGAAAGTTCAAATTACAGACCCATTTCTCTACTCTCAACACTAAACAAGATATTAGAAGAACTCGTTAACAGGAATACTATATTAAAAAAAAAAATCAATATAATTTCTCAGAAACAATATGGGTTCATGGAAGGGAAATCGCCGCAGGACGCAATTGCAGATTCAAAATGAAAAATGCATATTATTATGAATTCTAAAGAACTTGCAATTTGCATTACCGTCGATCTGGCAAAGATCGTCAGATATCCGGACTTAATGGAAAGCTTGGAAAATATTAGATTCCGGGCTCATGAACTTTTGGATAATTACTTGGAAGAGCGGGATCAGTGTGTGGAAATTGAAAAAGTACTTAGCAATAAGAAAAATATTCGTTATGGTGTTCCCCAAGGACCAGTGCTTGGACCAATTTCATCTTTGATTTATATTGATGAATTATTCAATTCTCTATCTATGGAAATAATTAGTTTTACGGATGACACCGTAATATCTATTAAAATATTTTTTCTCATTTCAAGCTCGGTACCTGCCGATGTTGCTTCTACCAGACTGAATTTTTCTATCGAACTCTATAATATCCACCTTCAAGAAAAAACCTGTTCTACGAACATAATACGTTTTCCTCTCGCGTATTCAAAGTATGAAACAAAACACCTCCATTGTATAAATGTGCAGTTTCAAAAACAAAATCATTTCTTATTCCAATATGTGACCAAATTTATTGTCAACTATGAGTATATGAAAAAAATACTATTAAGATATAACCTAAAACTTATAGAAATTATGAACAAATAAAATAAATTGTATTTCAAAATTCCCTGCTGAATTTCAATTAAGAATATCAAAAATATTATCTTCTATTTTCAAATACAAATTAAAGAAAAGTCCAGGAATTCCTTCTATCTTACGTTTATATATTCTCAAATAGTGGAAATGTATTAAAAGAAAATGAAAATACATAAAAAAAATTAAGATTTTAGGCACCAAGACCAAGACTCATCAAGACCTTGATCTTGAGAAACTTCAACATTTTGTTCTTATGTTGTCAAACCAAGACAACAGGCTTAAGATCTTGTCCAACACATACACGTTTGCAAGTAAATTAAAGAATAACAGGAATGCAGGCATTGCAAGAAAATTGAATTCGTTCAATTCATATCAATTTTGATGTAAGTAAACATCAACAATTTTCGGTTGTGCTCTTGTAGGAGCCAGTCCCAGCGGGCTCTAGAGATACAATGATTGGAGAAATGGCGTCGTATAGTTGTGCTCCTATGACGCTCAATATCTATCTGGAAACTTCAAGAATAATGTCCATGGAATTAAATATATTCTTCTCTCATGATATTGAGATAATACATATTTGAAAGTAGATTACACTCGACCGGAGGGACCGGCATCTCAAGCGATATAGAAGCCAGAACGATATTGATGGTCTGAACATTAACCCGATGGCACTATGGTTTATCGTTAGCGGACGGTTCATTGACCAATTCATCTCACAGACCGAATTGTCGCCGGCTGCTAGATCTCGAGATACAGCATCCGCAATTTTTTTTTTACTGGAGGTTAACCCTTTCCAAGTTGCGGTTACTTGGAAACCATGCCATTCTTTTACACTTCCACCATGTACCATCATTTTTTATCGTGCCCGTTTATTAGGCCGACCAGTTAAAATTGGACCGAAAATGGACTGCAAGTTAACCCTCCTAAACCTGGTAAAAAATGTGTTGGCAATTGTTAACATACCCTAATATGCCATCAAAAGCTATCGCTCCATTTCCGAGTAATTGGCCATTATTTGAACCAAAAATGTTTCTTTTTTCATTTTATGGCTAAAACTTGCTGGTTAAATAACTTTATTGGAGGTCAAATAAAGATTTAAAATTATTGCCATCACTCCTTGCCTATTTCAACCCCCCAAAACCCCCTGAAATCACCCCCCAAAACAAAAACAAAAAAGTTGCCGTTTCGATTTTAAACCCAGCCAGAATCTCAAAAATTGACTAATTTATCATAAAATTGGTCATATTATCCATATTATTCATATTTTTTTGGGGGTGGTTTTAGGGGATTTTGGGGCGTTGAAATAGGCAAGGAGTGATGGCAATAATTTTGAATCTTTATTTGACCTCCAATAAAGTTATTTAACATGGTGCCATCATGTTACCTTGTAATCCAGAAGGTTTAGCCACAAAATGAGAAAAAAAAATCTTTTTGATCCAAATAATGGCCAATTACTCGGAAATAGACTGATGACTTTTGATGGCATAGGGTATCTTAACAATTACCGACACCAATGAACATTTTCACCAGGTTTGGGAAGGTTAACTTGCAGTCCATTTTCAGTCCAATTTTAACTGGTCGGCCTGATAAGTGGACACGATAAAAAATGATGGTACATGGTGGAAGTGTATAAGAATGGCATGCTTTTCAAGTACTTGCAACTTGACAAGAGTTAACCTCCAGTCAAAAAAAAAATGCGGATGCTATATCTCGAGATCTAGCAGCCGGCGAAAACTCAGTCTGCGAGATGAATTGGTCATTGAACAGTCCTCTAATGACAAACCATAGTGCCATCAGGTTAATGTTCAGACCATCAATATCGCTCTGGCTCCTGGACTAATATGAATTCGTTCAATTCCTATTAATCTTTTTTTGTGTAATATTGAGGTTGTGGCTTAGGAAAAGGCATAGATATAATATATACATACATGGATAGCGCATGGCATAGGAACCTCTGTTCAGTCGATGACTCCAACACGTAAGAGAGACAGAAGACCTATTCAAGCCTGATATTAGACAGAGATGGAGATCATTCTAACCACGTGACAAGTGGCAAGAACGTCCATAATTTACATTGAATTAAATGGAGCGCTTCAAGAATTTCATGAATTATCAAGTTATAATCCTCTTTGATCGGTTTTTATGATTCAGCAACAATACATAATAGTATTATGTACAAAATTACATTAAAGATATAGAATTAAATATCGCTCAATTTGAATTTAGTCATATTTCCATGAAGCACCCATATGCAACTGGTTTTGTATTTCATCAATAGAAAACTGTAGTATGTAATGAACTAAAATTACTGTACTCACATTAAATGACAAATTTAGTTATTAACAGCTTCAATTATTAAATAATACATATGTGCAACTACATAATCATTACCATACATGACCTAATAAATAAAACATTTTTCATAATGCCGTGAAGATTTAATTATAATATGGAAAACAAGTAACATATACACATTATTCAAAATTAAGTAAGCTATAGAAAAAATATGTATAAATATCAAAATGCTCAAATAATTAGACATAAATAATATTTGCTATTTCTTGGAGTGGTTTGAAAAAAAAGTATGTCATTTATTAAAATTATTGATCTAATTCGTTACTATATAACCCAAACCTGGATTTTTCCTAAGCCAGAGATTGATCTGATTGTTAAATATAAATAAGAAGAACTGGAAGTTACATAAATGAACAGTTGTTATTCAGTGGTGAACTTCTGGTATTGTGGCTAGTCGCAGATGTTAAATTGCTAGCTTACATTTTGTTAAAATAATAAACATTAACAAAATATTACGGTTTCTAAAGAAAATAAGTGATATAAACATAGCATTAACGTTATCGGTCACCTTAATTTTACCAACAGAGGAACATTATTATATAATATCAGGTACTGTTACTGTTAAAAATACAAATTCTTCGAGAATAAAAGTAAACATTGTTCTGAATTATCCTGCCATCCTGCACATGTTTTAATAAATTTTTGAGATGTTTAACCATTGCATTCATTCGACGATTTCTTGTAGTCAAGTAATTCATTACTTTTCTTCGCTTATCAATAGTATGCTTCGTAATTTGAAAAATTATGTTCATGTTAGAAGATGAAGGTATAGGACTGAAAAAATTGTATCAATGAGGTGCCCTCACAATAAATAATGTTTGCACAATCACTAGTAAATACATGATAATAACATATACCCAGCTAAAAATTATGACAAATCCATATTGTTTACCGATTTCTAGGTTCTCTGTGTTTCACCTACGCTTCAAAACATTCCCTAGAAAGTTGAAAATACTAGAAGGAACTACGTGGTCTTTCACAGATTTCCTTCCAAATGAATACACAAAATCATTTTCTGTAAAGTGTTCACTACAAAGATGAGAATTCTTGTTGGGCACAAAGTTTTTTCTCTTCATTTGCTATTACCCATTTTTGTTTCATCTTTTCATCTGAAGGAAAACTGAAATGAAAAGTAATTATTACACTATTTGTTTCTGTTTCCAATCGTGAATAGTCGATTAAAATTGTAATTCCAACGTCTACGTTTTAATTACATTATTGGCACTATCCAGTATCTACTAAGCTTGTAAATACCAGTAAAACTAGGTCCTCCTTTTTGTTACCGATTTGTACATCCAAATCCGGAACATGATTTCACCATTGTTATATTTTAGATGTATTAAAAGTATCCAATAAAACTAATTAATCACACATTTCCCTATTATAACCTTATTGTCATCAAGAGTTATTATACAATATCATTCGATAAAATGAAAGTAAAAAGCGAAACAACTAATCACAACTAAAAAACAAAGCACTAAAGAAGTTTTCTGTATTAAAATATTGCTATTTTCTTTTGAAAACAACATGATATGATACATTACAGTAACATGTACTCTTATGACTAGAACGATGTTTTGCCACTCGTCAGCTGTTCCATATGTTGGAGTCAATGAAAATCCCTGATGCGCTATCCATGTATGTATATATTATATCTATTGGAAAAGGTTAATTAAGAATGACAAAATCGGTTTCTTAATTTTTTATTCAAATAAAAACGGCAAAGAGTATATGTCTACGTTATACGTAGTTTAATAAATAATTGAAATGTTCCAAATATATTACATACAACTCTTTTTTGTCATTTAGAATATTCAATAGTGAGCAATAGTCGCTCGCAGTGCGGAAAGGAGATGCATGGAGTCGAGCCCTCCCTTAGACATTGTACATCCCTCGCCCTCGACGAGTTTACCGTCACTGACAATAGCACGCTCTGACTTTAATGTCTACATTTACCAGTCATGTCATTATGTGACCGATGCATAAATAACCGTTTCGCTGCATTAATATGATATACCAGTTGAAATCAATGGTTTGCGGATTTAATTCTCTAACAATTAGTCTTCTTCACAGCCGTTGCTATTTTTGTCTTTATCTAAGCTATTAATTGATACTCAATGGAAATTTCGCAACAATCCTATTCTGTTATAAGATAGTACATTTGAATTTTTCAGGTAAAACTCCGGTTCCCTTGTGATACAAACACAATAATTGTCAATACACTAAAACACTAATAAGTTAGATATAATCACTCTTATCCACTAAAAATCTTGTTTCATTATTAAGGACCTTCCGACTACCAGTAGACAACATCAGAGTAAATAGACTACTTGGTAGGTGAATGGTCTTTAGTACTTTAACATTGTTTTTATTGGGTAAGGGTGATTATCTTAATTATTAGTGAAACATGTTGTTCGATATTATTTGGGATTGATAATTAATTTATTATTAATCACTTTAGTTTTATCCCTGATATTCAATAAACATAGTTAGTTATGGTTAACTTATTCAGAATAAGAATTTAGTACCTAGGTACATGAGAACAAATAACATTTTGGGATCAAGAAATTTCTATTTGTAATATGAAACCTGGTGAATCTGGTGATTATTTCCTTTATTTGTCTAATATATGGAATTTTGGTATCATATTCTGACTATCTACTAATTGGAAAGTAAAGAAGAGTACCATAGTTTGATAAAATTTCAATAAGGATTATTGAATCTATTTTAGAGAAAGTTGAAATATACATTTTATCGAAAATTTAACAAATCCAAGTTTAGTATATAAATCAATTGGAATTATTGAAATTTTGTGTTATTCTATTATCTGGACTCTGTTTACATTTGTTCATGGGGACTGGGTGCAAACGTTTTGAAATTTGCTAAAGATATACCGAATGAATGAATAAATTTACGTAAAAAAAGACATTTAAAGTTTGATTAATCTACGTTCACGTATCAGCTTTTTAATTTAATCAGTGCAGTAATAGTATACCTAATATATAACATTTTCAACTTATAATATCCACAGAATCGATTGCACCATACTTACGATGAAGAAGAGCAAATATAATAAATCATAGAATTTTACAAATTTCAATTATTTCATTAATTGATGCTGATATGCTTGGTAAGAGATTTTTTCCAATAAATGAATAGCTTACAATGTCTTAAACGAATCTAACCACAAAATCAAAGAATCTTACTCAAATTGAATCATCGTAGATGACATGTTCTGGAAATAGTGGAAAGCATGTCAGTGGAATCGCTCCAACTATTCACGAGGAAAAGTAAACGAGTTTCAATAAATTCCATAGAACTATCTCAACAGACCTAATTCACATATTTATTCATTTCAAAATAATTTAATCTATCAATTATTACTCATTAGGTACTCATTTGTTTCGGATACTGTTTGCTTTCATATGCAGATTTTTCTTCACAAAAAGAATAGTCATGAATACTGCAATCAAACCTTATTATGATGATTTTCAATGAATTATAATGGTACGATAAGTGTACCTGCCATTTGGAATCCATTCATTATCACAAATTTTAAAACTGGAGAATAAATCTAGATTTTCATAAACGAAAACATTTTATTATATGATTTGCGAACAATCTTTTAAGATACATTCTAATTCTTATCAGATTTTCTAATAATAATTGGAACTAGGTACTTATTTTCATAATTTCAATTCAACATGATAGTCATTTTGACACGTAGTGATTTCCTCAGATAAATAGTATTTATAACAGATTGCACCTTTTTATCTACTATTGGTTATTAATAATCACTAATAACGGTATAAAAATATAGGAGTTAAGGTACACCTTGTCCAGACTAATCATTTGTAACTCAAAGATATGCAACAGTTTGTTACGATGTACCTATATATGTTTGATTAGTGTAGCTCTATTTGATCGGTCAACATTTGATTCAGATTCTATACGCTTGTCATAAAATATAAGAAGTCATGATAAGTTTCCGAAGCAAAAATATCAATTTCAATTAAGCAATAAGCAATAATTTTTCGATCGGAGTATTATTTCTCAATTTTGTATGTCAGATTTCTTTTTAAACGTTTGATGCTGATTATTCAAACGTTGGCGGTCGGATTGCTTAGTATTTTTACCTGTAGTGACTGAAGTACCAAAAATTCGTTCAAAAAGAGTCGCGAAGCAAAGTGCTAAAGACTTACTATGAATGACTACCCAGGTGCCGAAGATGCTTTCTAGTTGTTAAACGACGAGGAGACGGAGGAGGTTGATTCCGATTGAGTTCCTAACTACGGAAATGCAGCCACCATGAATGAAAATTCAGGAAAAATGAGATCAAAATGCTCAGCATTTTTAAAATTTAATGGTGTGGTGAAACAGAATAAATGTAGGGTCCTACTTAATTGTGGTTATCAAACGTTCCAATTAATTTGTTTCACGCTAACTGTTATTATTTATGCATCGGCTTTCGTGTGCGTGTTATGGGCGGCCATGCCGATCGTCAGTTTCTGCTACTCTCGCCGGTGAGTGCAAGATGAGGTGTCAATTTCATAAGAAGGAAAAAATGTACTTTGTAAGTATTGCTCCGTAACTTCAGACTCTTGCTGGGTGCAGTGTGTGTGCTAAAATTTTAAACACTGGAGTGACATTGTTCATAGTGCAATCTTGTTGTTGCCGATGTTTCGTCACCCAAATATCTCCTCAGAGCAAATGAGCGATAGAGGGAGATGAGGAAGCATTTCTTTGGTTTTGAACGTTTCTGTTAACTTTGGGCAATCATTGCTAACGATACAATTTAAGATAACATCCCTGAGTTAAAGCCACATATTCTTAGTATTACTTTCCTCTAATGAATTTTATTCCAATAGGTTTGTAAATTATGATAAAATGTAGTTATAATGGGAGGAGGTGAGGCATTTTCTTCATTTGAACAATATTAACTTAACAAATAAAATTTCTTTTTCTATATAAGCACATATGGCTTCATGTTCAACTTCAGTTTGAAGTATTAATTTGTTATCTTCATTTACTAGTTTGAAGATGAATTTCCAAAAGTAAAATTTCATCTTTTGTTTGGCATCATTGAAGATGCATCCTGAAATAATTTTGGATGAAAAGAAATCATCCTGGAATAAATACAATGTTATAAGCCACTGTTATTAGTGAAGATTAACGCCATATCATGTCATATTATATTTCCACACGTCACACTTGAGGCATGAATATCATCACAACAACAAATCCGCTAGTGAGATGGAGAGATTCCAATCAGTGGATTAGGAAATTAGGTTAATGAGAAGTGAAACTCACGTAGTGTTCCAAATAACTTTAAGCACATTTCAGATATAATCCACAAAGGTAATTAGATTTCTCTAGATCGACCAGTAACCTGCTATTAATAGTCTCGGGAAACTGTTTCGCCCTCTCGATCTCATCAGAGGAACGAGTAAGCTGGAGTTCTACCGGACGATATATGCACCATTGACAAAAATTCTCGAGAGACCAGGGCATTTAATGTCATACACTCGAAAGTGTAGGTTCCACTGACAATGTTAGTAGCCTCGTGCGCAGATGACGAAATCAACCAAACAAAATACTTGAACAAACTACTACTTGTTAGGTATTATTCACAAAGATGGAGCGTTACTTATTACCTTTGTATATAATATATAACAAGCAATTTGCTCATTTCCTCTTATACCTGCTCATAGAACCGTTCCATTATAATTTCCAACATATGTGCTATGTGGAATAACTTACGAAACCAGTCGTTCAAAAATAGACAAACTTTGCGCCACACTTTGACTTCTATCCTCCCTCTATCATTTCTTTACTGTAAGAGTATCTAAGTATATAATATAAATTAGCGCGCCAAACGACAGAAACGAAACGTTTAGTTTAGTCAATAATGTCTTCTTTCATTCAACGCCTTTGTTCTGTCGCTAGTTTTCATTCTTGTGTTTGGTCTGTCGCGCTCGTCGTGTGTGTCTGTCTGTGTGTATTATGTTCATTATAATGTGGTTCTAATATATATTTATATATATACAGTCAGTGTTACCTATGTATAAACTTGACTACGAGCGCGTGTCCTATCTATTTTGTTTATCATTTAATTATAATAATAATTATATTACATTTTAGAATTTCGTTTCACCGCTCGATATAGCGGCTATTGCATGTTAATGCATAGATCTCATTGAAAGATCTCGTTCTTTATCGACAGATTTGATTCAGAAATATGTTCACGAAATGAAAAAAGGATATTCCTTTTCTTCTTCCTATTCAAATTTGAGCATTAGTAAATGCCGCTACTTTTAGAAAAGTTAACTCAAAGATTAGTCAAATAAAAATGAGAACAAATACATGCAATAATTCATTGTTTCTTCAATCCCCCTCATCGTTACATAATTATGTCCAAATATATCAATCCAAATAGTATACTAGGATAAAATGTCCTACGGCAAGGAATCGAAGTATAGAACCAAGAGAAACATAGTTAACAAGACAGTGTTACTTTTCAGTCGAAATTTGAGGTCTTGATCAATAGAGCGGATACTTTCAATGTATTATCGGACATTTCAGCTGTATCATCTCTCTTGTTGGTTTGAATAATGGAATAAGTACATAATTTCATTATTATATATACCATGTTTCAAAAAAAAGTTTGTCATTATATTATATATTATAAATGATCTGTACCTTAATAACGGCTATATCCGGTACAATCGATAATTTTATCGATGATGAACTTCTTAAAATCCAGGACAAAAATGTAGCCTTTAAACCACAATTAATCTAAACTCACATATTTATATTTCAAAATCTAAAAAAGATGAATTAAAGAAAATTGGAATATTGAAGTGTGGTGACTGTGACGCAGAATACTTTTACAGGCTCAAAAAAGAGGATTTTAATTACTCCAATCACCTTTCGGAACATATTCACAATTTCTCCCTTAATGCCGATATTTTACATAATCAGAAAAACGGACATAAACCCAATATTCTAGAATCAATAGAAATTTTAAATCATTGAAAAAACAACAGGAATATAACATTAAAAGACCAAATTTTCTTCAATCAATTAATTCAATTCAGCAAAGTTCTGGTATATTATGCTCATATAATGGGAACTATAAATATCTTTCCTGTGAAACATATAGATAGATATAATATGAAAACAATTACTGGATACCAGCAGTATCTTTCTTACTGTTATGATATAAGTTCTTGATTTATAGAATTATTATTTGTTCTTTGAAGCAGCAAGGAAGTCTGCGGTTTTGGAAATTTATGAGACATACCTCTAAGACTCGAGTTATAATAATTAGGTACTTTTCATTACTCAATGCATCGTTTGAATGGAAAATTACAAAATCAATTATTGTCGAATAGGGAACATATATCGGAATATATTTCTGAGCCAACCCTGTTACTGGGGGTTGAGTGCGTGCGGTCTACCCTAGATGCATTTGGGCAAGGATTACTATATAGGAGTGTAAAACAGGAACATTTGTATGTACACGGATAAATAAATTCTTAACAAATCAACAATTGAAAAATCTAGACTACCAGCGACTAGAATTTAACCTCAATAAATATTTAAACATCAAATCAACGAATATATCTTTAAAAATTTTACGCAAATTCAATATTCAATATATGTGATAATGTTCAATTTTATTGACATAAGACTTTGTTGATTGAAAATATTTCTTATGGGATATTGTAAATTCATTCATCCCTTTTGATTTGATGTACTTCATTATTAATCGTTTATTATTCTATATTCCGAATCTATGAGAATCGATTCTAAGTTTTTCAAGTTTTCAATATTCTGAAATGAATGTGTACATAAAATAGTTTAATAGTTATAATATATATAAATTGAAGCCTAAATATGAACAGTCCTTGCCAATGAAACTAAACATTATCTAATGGATTATAAAATACGACTGAGATTATCGAATTCTTATGAAATATCTCATACAACATAATAATACTAATAATAAGTGGTGGTAACGATTTATAGGAATATCATAAAGATAATAGGGCTGTATATATATCTTGCGAACTTGCTGTGTTCAATTGGAAGGTTATTCCCTGATTGATCAAAATCACAAACTAGAAACTGATTTATCCTTATTACCGCTTCTTTAATTGAATTCATTAGGCAAACCACCTGATGTTTCTTTGACCTGTTGAAATAACTCACAATCGTTCATGTTCATTGATTATTTTATAGTCTAGGGGAAGAAACTGATGCTTTTATTGAATACGTTGAACATGAATATTCTATAAAAGATAATTTGTTGAAAAATATATAAAAATGACAAACGTCAAATCAACCTAACGTTCGTCATGCAAGTGAATATATTTTTCATTTACATTTACATGATGAACGTCATGACAGATTTTACAATTCAATCATTTCCTTTTGAAGAATTCAAAACTGGTTAGTATTCGCGATTGTCATTCTAAACGTGACTCATGAAATGTTTTATAATTCACCATAGTGTTGAATTTGTATCATCACTTTTGAAAACGATCGTCTTAAATTATTTGTATGCATTGACTTTCAAAATATGTGGCACTCATAGCTCACATATTGAACTTATAATATTTTTCAAAATAATAAAAACCCGACGATCCGAATCTGTTGGGCATTGGACTTGAAAATATGTGAAACCATTCAGTTTTTCAGACATTTGGTCGGATTTATCATTAAGTTGTTGATCCAGTATGCACATGTTTTTTATGTGTAATTTGCAATGGGAATGACTTATTCGAAAAGAATTGGTTTGATTTGATCGAGGGCAAAAATTATTTCCATAATAACGAACAAATTTACATGCTCTAAATAATTCTAAAATTGAATAGAATCACTTATTAAGTGATGAAATTCATTTTAAAATAAAATAACTATTAAAAGTTCGATTTTCACTAATTCATTAAATAAATCTAACTATAGTTTCGTTAATAACACAATGCTTCTTCAAACAAATATTAAGAAGTACTACTTAATATAAAAGAGTTAACCTATCTTGAGATAGATGGTTATTGAAATTTTACCACATCCAATTTTACAAATTTAACAAGGGAGAATAAATAGGTATTTCATGATCCTTCAATAAGATATCGGACTCCTTATATTTATTATTCTATGAAAACATAATTTATTACTTTTAATTAGTAGAATATTAAAATTATGGTTCACCGTAATTGAAATTCTACAAAGGTTGAATCAGATTTATTATTTATCAAAAATAATAAAGATAAATCATTTTCTATGATGACAAATATGAGGCTTACAAGCTGACATGTGGGTGTTGCCCTGAGATATACATTGGTCAGATAGGAAGGACCTCAAGAAACGGATCAGAGAACATTGGCGTAGTTCCGTTAATCATGCATCTGATTTAACCTTGACAGAACATTTACTTATAGAAAACAATAACTTCAATGATAATTTTAAGATTTTACATGTTCCGAATAAAAGTAAGGAATTAAATTCACTGAAATCCCTAGGAAATATTAAATATAAGAATTCAGATATCCCACTGAACGATCAACGAATACTTAATCATTATACTTGCTTGTAAATTTGTATAATTAGATGTTCCGTTTGCTACGAGCTTATCGTCAAAGCCGTCGATGGGTTGAGCCCAATTAGGTAATATTCCAATAACCATCTTTAGTAGTAAGTTAGTATTTTGTAATATTTGTTGAAGAAGCTACAATGTTAGTGAAACTATAGTTATATTTATTTCTTAAATTAGTGAAAATAGAACTTTTAGTAGTTATTTTATTCAAGTTTTAATCAATTCTAATTGATCCTCGATTCACTGATAATTCATTCTTCGTGACGTATACCATTTGAAAAATATTCGTCCCGAACGTATAGCAAGGCGAAGGAACTGCAAAACTGAAAATGTCTATAACTAATGGATACAAATTTTTCATTTATCACTTTATCAAGATACAGTTTCTTTCATCTCAATCTGATTCCAACAGTATAAATCATCTCCTCATTATCAATTTAGAGATTGTTTAGTTATGATGGTAGGATAAAATAGTCCGTTATAAGGAATTCCACATGCTGCAATTTTATTATATTTGATGGCCTAAAAATGGTGTCTTGTCGAATTTGAGTAGTAGCCGTATCATCTTTATGAAGGATGTGTAAGAGATGATACGTACAATAAGTACGTAGGGTAGTAATCTAGAAGGAATATGGGATTTGGGTAAAACACGTTTCGCCGGAGAAGCTACGCGAACTTGATTCTACGGTCGTTGATTTACTATCTACGGAATGAATCATTCACTTGAGCGTATTCGTGTTCACAGTGTACGTATTAAAAATGAACGAATGTTTATGAGATGTTTTCAAGCACTTGATTACTTGTCCTCCTTCAACAACACCAAATCGTCTGCCACCACGTCAGAGATGTGCAGATAAATAATCCAGTACATAAGATTGAAGCACACAAAACATACGGGAAACACGATCCTCGAGTATTTGTCGATGTCCGAGGGCGTGATACCGTATAGCTTGTTAATGTCCTTGCCGGGATGAATGATGTGTTGCGGGATAGGTGCACCGGCTTCTTCGTCGCCTCCGCCACCACCGCCGCCCCTGCCACCGTTTACTGTGCTCTCCAGTGTACCTCCTTTGCTGTGAGCCTTAGGGTCGTGTACTTTGAACCGTACCTCCTGGAACAAAGGTCCCCACTAAGAAGTACCTATCCAGACATATACCCTGCTTTTATTCTTTATAATTGGACGACTACTCACTGTTTGTTTTGGAGCGTGGTCCCCGTCCGGTCCCCCGTCCACGTTTATTTTCTTCTGCTCCGCTATCTTCTGGATGGCGAGGAAACGATTTTTCCTCATTTGTATTCGCTTTGCCATGTAGCCGACGGTGGCATATTCTGAAATGAGAAATAATCAGATTGCGCTGAGAATTGTGAAATGGAACATATGATCGATGTTGTATGTGGTTTGGTGTAATGTGTTCTCTTATCAAAGTAGTAATGCATTTCAACATTTTCTATTATAACACAATAGCTCCAATATTTCGACATGTTTGAATATCATTAGTGAGATCGGAAATATCTATAGGAATAAAATGATGCATCTTGCTTGAACCAAGATTTTGCAATTGAGCCTACAGTTTGTTGATTAAATCAATCTCAATAGTAAGTGAAAAACAGGGTGTTAAAATTAAAGTGAATTCAATTTGAATTAAAATGATTTCTTAGAATTTTTGCATGAGGAAATGCTCCATCAACAAAGTCATTCCTTATATTTAAAGGTAGATCATCATCGTTTTAGAAAAGTGTTAGAATGTATCTCCGTCAATGTTTGGTGGCAGTTCACATGGATCTGAATCCACGTCAATTCATCGGGCGACAACTCATAACCAACAATTCACTGCAGCGAGATTTCATCGCTACGACAATTCATCACTACGACAATTCATCGCAACGACAATTTACTGCTTTCATGATTCTCTAATATTGAACCTCACTAACAGATTCTAAATAGCACTTTTATTTTTAAAATGTGCATATATCCATCAGCTCTTTACAAACATTTTGGTATTTCCAAGGGGAATTGTACAAAATTCAGAGAAAGTGCTTATTCCTAAATGACTGGAAAAACCCATCCTTATTTAGGTAATTTGTTAAATCTTTACGAGGACGAAAACCTTTATTAATAGGGAAGGATTAAGGGATTAGAGTGCAGGTATTCATATAAATAATATCTAAGGAGGAGTTCTAATCAGTTGATTTAGTTCCATCGTTTGGTGTTGTAGTCCTAAAATCAAAAATTATTCGGAAATGGCGTTTTTGTTTGTAGAGAGTGAGAGAAGTTGGAAAATGCTAGTTAAGAACAGTGTTCTCGACCTGAAAATACACGATACAAGCCATGGCCATTGGATGATACTTACAAAGCTATTAGTGCGAAGACGTTGTTTACGTTGACCTGGTTAGATTTACATATTAAATTGATTTTTTCAATTATACCCCTCATTAATAAGCCATAAAAGAAGAGTTCACACTGTGGACTCACTAAAACACTATGAATAAGAAGGAATCACCCTTATTCACTAAACCTATTGTAAAAATACTGAAGAACTTCAACTTACCACGTAGCCATCATCAGAATAAATTCAATTTACTCTGATGATGATGGCTACTTAGTATGTGAAGAGTCTCAGTACTTCAACAGTATTTTTAGTTCAGAATAAGCCATAGACTTCCTCCACACATAAAAATCCAATGAATTCAATTCGGAACTGCGAGGTGGCCACTGAAATTCACTGCCAATCCAACGGCGTGGGAAAGTTTCATTCGGTTGATCGCGTACAGTGAGTGAAAATGTGGAGGCTACTGCCTTGCACGAACCACATCTTCCTTCTTAGCTATAATGGAAGATCTTCCAAATTGTCGAGTGATTTATAATTTGAATAATTTAAATTGGTTCACCATTTCAATTGGACTTCAGTTCAAATGGACTGATTAATGTATCTCCTACTACACCACACCACACATTTATTTTAAATTCGTGCTGAAAATGGTGGATCATTTCTAAAAAACGACACAAGTTAGCTATCAACTCAGTGTTTCCCACAATGGAACAAAACTATTCTTATGTTAGCATCACATATATGGGCTGAATCACTACTAAAATTTCGAATTTTCTTAGTAATTTAGATATTCACGTAGCGTATAAAACTCAGAATAATTTAGCCAAGTTTATCAAAAATAATAAAGATGAATCATCAGATGAAGACAAAAGTCGAGTTTACCAGCTGACATGTGGATCTTGCCCTATGATGTACATAGGTCAGCGAGAAAGGACTTAGTTTCATTAATAATAAATCGGATTCAACCTTTGCGGAACATTTAGTTATAGAAAACTATTACTTCAATGAGAATTTCAAGATTTTACTCATTCAGAATAAGAGTAGTAAATTAAATTTCCTGGAATCCCTAGACATTAATAAATATAAGAAGTTCGATATCCCATTTGAACGATCAAAAAATTAATAATTCTCCCTTGTTAAATTTGTTTAATTAGATTTTTCCGTTTGTTACCAGTTTATCATTTAATATCCAATGGGTTTAAACCTAATTAGTTAAAATTCCAACAACCATCAATCCTAAGATTATCATTAAGATTTTATATCAGATAGCTCTTTTGTAGAAGTTAGTACTTTATAATATTTCGTTGAAGAAGAGACTGTGTTAGCGAAACTACATTCATTTTTATTTATTGAACTAGTGAAAATCGAGCGTTTAATAATTATTTTATCTGAGTCCTCAAAATTAGTTCAATTCCAAGTACAAACATTTCAAATCAGAAGTAGCTAACATGAGATCAAGCAATATAATCCTCTGAAATTAGCAGCCTGATATCTGAATATCGGAATCATTTTAATTTAAGGTGGTACATGATATTATAAAATATCATCCCATAACGTTTCATTGATGCCTTCTATGGGAACTAGTTGTGACAAATTAATTTTTATTACTTTAATGTTTGACAGACATAATATCTATGGAATATGCAGATATCTTCCTTCTTGATTAAACGAGAACGTGAATGGTCCTCACATAATCAAATTCATTTGAACGCATCAAAATAATATATACTCAAACCTGAAAATGGATCTTTAGAGGAAGAAAATTTTAGTTTTACTACTTCAAAGAAACAGAACGTAATCCGACAGTATTTTATCAAATACGCAAGATGTTAAGTTCCTTGTTTTCTTATCACGTATCATATAACACAAAGTTTTCCCCGGATACAACTAAGGTTATTTCAAATTTGGGATATAGGTCGCCGGGTACACTGAAAAAACTGATAGTGTACATGATAAATAGTGTCATGAATCAAAAATGAGAAAGAATTTCATTGGAAAGGAAATTCAATAGATTCATCGGGGAATGAGAATACAACAATTGGCGGTTCATTCTCCGATTAGGTATCCACCAGAATAACTTCATCGAGTCGCTCACGTATATGCTAGCAAAATCTTGGTTTCTCGCCTTTCACAATTTATTTCCGCGTAGTAGACAATTGCGAACACCATTTCGATAAGAATCACTCAACTAGATCATAATTTTGTGAATAACCATATCGGTAGGCTCAAAACATGAATGAAATGCACTAAAAATTTAACAATAAATCAATCTACATAATATTCATATTAAAGTCTTGTAATCTTCAGTGGGATCAGAGGAAAACTTTTTTTATACAAAACTTGATCCCTTCTTCACAATTCTTTTCAAATTCTTCATTAAACATTTCATTACTTTGGACGGTTCAAAATAATTTTAAGGCAATTGCTACTCACCAAGTAAACTAGCGAAGACCATAACGAAACATGTACCTAAGTATACGTCAATCGATTTCACATAGGATATCTTAGGTAGCGCAGCGTTTGTAGAAGACATAAGAGTTGTCATTGTCAGAACAGTGGTTACACCTAGTGCTACTCTAGCCGGCGTAGCATTACGGTTTAACCAGAAGCTCACCCAAGAGATGATGACAATCAGACCGGACGGGATATAGATCTGAATGAGGTAGTAACCCATGGAACGTACGAACTGGATCTCACAAGCCAAACGCGAGTAGTTTCCTATAAGAACATCATTGAACAATTAATTTATTTTGTAATATATTAGATCGTTCTATTTTTCTTGGAAGCGGAGGTGTTAGGAGTTGAATCATGCAGGAATCGAAACAGAACAATTTAGATTTTAACATGCGTAGAATTTTTAATGACACAAATACATGTAGGGAGAACCATTTCGATATTTGACTCATTATTGTTCTGGATCTCAAGAGTAACTCTAGCTCTACGTTAAATTCTAAATCATCGCGTGTAAAATATGAGTATATAGATGATTAAATTGAATGTCATCGTTTGGAATAGTTTATTTAACGTTTAGTTCGATATTTATCCTCTTCAGTCATTTCAATATTCAGGAAGACTTGGGTGTTTTGAATCTCATATGAGAATGAACTCATGAAAATATTAATTTCTGATATATAAAACAGGTTTTTGTATTATCTCATGATATAATTTGGATAGGCAAACGTATTTTTCGAAAGCTACTCTAAAGCAGTCAAGAACTGTAATACACTTTGGCAAGATGGCAATATAAATCACTTGCAAACAATACATTCGATGTTAAGAGATTATCAATTGATGCATTTACAAAGTGCAAACACATCTCGTATTAGAATCAATAGATAAAGTTTTAATTTTCCAGATCTATTAGTTCCAGACATCTGTTTGGTTTTCTCATGAGTTCATCAGTGGAACGATAAAGACGATGAAGTCACTGATCAACCATCTCTGGCAGATGTATGATGTTCCAACACCATCTGGCGGAAAGCACATGTCCCACTGATAATCTTATTCACCATGCCACGCATTGATCTTCATACTTTGTTCATTTTTCCTTTTCTTTCAAGACTATGTTCCTATGTTGTTCTCTGATGGAGCAGAAAATTTGATGACGTACATAGTCTTGGGTTGTTTATCGTGGAGGATAGCGTCAGGCCTATTTGCCTGAATGGACCTGATAGTCGGAAACGGATAATTTCAGTAGATCTGGCATTTTTCGTTTCGATGTTTCTGTAGAAAACACCGTGTATCGAATAGTGCCGCCTGAGCATAAAATATTGATTCGCGAAATTTATCTGAACTTTCAGGCAAGAAATTTTTAACTCTAGGTCGCCCTTCAGTTGGTATTCTCAACTGATTCGAGACCAAGTTCTTCCACAGCATTTTGCGTTGCGATAAATACCCCAATCCAGCCAATTCGTGACTTTTGACAAGACACAGGAGGGGCTTTGAACTGTACACGCTACTCAGAAGCACACCTCAATGCAGATCCTCCAGACTAACGACGACCTAGGATGCAAGCTGTGATGGATATGTATCATTTTCCGAGTGTCTTTGTCGAGTCTATGCAGCTCATCGACCGTTCATATCACCATTTTCACCACACCAAAGGAGTAGAGCAGGACTGGAACGACAAGAATACTTGTTGCAGAAACTTTGTTCTATTCGGACGACCAAATCTCTCGAACAAGGCTTCTGTATTTGCCGTGGAGAGCCACAGTTACCTGGTATAGATAAGTGTTCCCAGCATTAACATGTTTGAAGATGCTTCCATCATAAACTGCAAATTCTCGTGGTATTCCGGAGATCGTTCTCTACTCAAATAAAACACTCCGTTTGTCAAATCCCAACTCCCTCACAGTTTGCATCCGAGGTCGTCAGTTCCCAGCATTTATCTCTGCGTCTCCGGGGAGGTAGGGGACTCCTTAGTCTAGAGGGTATGCATCAAAGTGTAGTTCTGAGTATAGCGTGTGAAGTTCTTAGAAGTTCGGACCCCCTCCTGTGCCTTATCAAAAGTCACTAATTGGACGGAGTGGGTACATTTATTGTGAGGCAGCACCAAAAGGTGCGGAAGAACTTTGTCTCGAATTTCACATCAGTCGAGAAGGCCAACTAGAGGGCGACTTCCAGTTGCAAGTTTCTGTCCTGAAAGCATAGATAAATGCCGCGGAGCATGTTGACAAGCCGCTACAGTGTGTTTTCTACATAAACATCGAAACGCTCGGCTTGTCAACCAGACTGACTTTCGACTACCTATAAGGTCAGCAGGGCTTGCATCTAAGACCGAGAGATACCGTTTACCAAGATGTCATAATCAACATCTTGGTTTATAGCCCCAGCGTGTTGGGAATGCAAGTTCATGTTGTCCGCTGCAGTGCCTGTCGAAAGGTGCCTGACACGTTTTTCCACCTGCTGTCATGTCTGTCAAAGGCGGCCTTGGAGTACACCTATCGCCATAATGCGGCCTTACGGGTGCTGTATTATTATCATCAAGACAAGAGTTAACATAAATAACAATGAAACAGGCAATTTGAAATATTGAAAACATGAAAATTACCTTGTATTTTTCGACTGAATTACAATTGCTGGAATATAATGGGGATCTCATACTTCAAACCTACATCTCGCTATAGAATCTCGACTCGAGTAATCGTAAAGATTGTCATGTATTATGTAACTCTGCTGTATAAATGCTAATTTTGAGAGGTAGCATCTGATGATGTATTTGATCGTTTTAATTGAAACGAAGATCTCTAATTCATAAACGCACAAATACTCGATGCCACTGCAACGTGCTATCAGTTGTCCAATAGCAAGTCTTATAATGTGTTCTACTAACTGAACAATATACTATGTAACCATGATCAATTATCCTTGATTTGAGAATTGATTTCTAATTGTTTAATACCATTTGTTGATAGTTTATATAGATTAAAATAAAACAATAACTACATTTACTATTACTTGAATGTTTCAGATGAGTTTTATGTCATACTGGCTGAATCGTCTGTTTCACTTGACGATAAATTCATCAGCTATGAAAATAAAAAGATTATTCAAGAATGGGCATGTTTGGAAAATGCGCTTATGACAATCGAAAAAATACTGGATGAGACTAGAGCGTTGAAGCATTTCATTCTTGTACATCGTTTTAGAAATCCATTTTATTTGTAAAAAGTATGATATCTCTATTGGACAGTGCAAATGGGCCTTTTCAATGTTATTTCCATGTAAGTAAAGGTAATTTCAAATTTTCAATTTCTGCCTCATGATAATATTTTGAACATAAAGACGGATCGACGTTTATGCAATTTTTGCATTAAGGTCTTTCCATGCAAAGAACAAAACTGTCATCAAATATTCCGCTCAGTGGGTTAGCTTTCATTTGGAATGAGAATATTCATCAACACTGGTTTGCCGCAAATAGAAACGGTAATACGTACATGTGTCATTGGAAAGTATCAAAGAAAATCAAAATATGTATATTTTAAGGATGCAGAAAGGGATGGTGATTATCACTACTGTGTTACCAGTTCCCAGGGCAGGTACCTGTAGTGAGGCTGATTTCCATTGCTCTCTGCCTATGTCCAAGCACCTTGAACTGAGGTAGCGATACTTCTTTAGAAACACCCACAGAGTTTGGCCCCTCATTCCATTTATATCGAATGTCCCGCATCGTGTAACCGACTGAAATCACAAGCCAGTGCCAGCTGCGGACAAGCAACATACCGCAGCCGTTTCCAAACACAAACGGGGTGAAATGACGAGATAAATAATAAACAGGAAGGAAGCATGGGAAGATAGGTGACAGTGGTTACCTGTGGTAAGGTTAATTTCGCTCGCCTTCTGCCTGTGACCCAGCACCTGGAACTGCGGCAGCTCCAACTCTTTGCTTATGCCGACACTCTTTGATCCCGAATTCCACTTATATCGGATATCTCTCATCGTGTACCCGACTAACCCGTCCGCCAGAACAGACAAAGCACGTCATTCGACTGCTCGGTAGCAAGTCGAGTGGTTCAACTATGGCCGTTCTAAACCAAATTCTCATAAATTCCACTATATTATCTATCTTGTGCATGAGATGATCCAAGAGGTGGATAACAAACAGTATACTTTTTACCTATGAATAACCAAATCCACTCTCCTCCAGGTTACAGGAATTGTGAGATTCTGTTGTTTATAGGAGTAATTTCTGTTGCAGGTTAATCCACTGACTGGAGAAAGCAGAGGTAACTCAAATATGATCATATATGCTGAATCAAGAATATATCGAACTTCCACGAGGGAAGATGAGGAAATTCGGCTTAGAAACGTCATAGCTCTACCAAATCGTGATAGTCCAACTCGTTTTAGACGAAACACGTGACATGTAATACTACTTATCTAAGATTAAAGTGAATTTTCATTGTGAATAATGAAGCAGTGCAGAACTACAAATGATGGGAACAAATTACTCTAAAGATCTTTCTGTGACATTAACATCATTTTCCCGAATTATAAGTCGCCAATATTCAACAAATAGAAATCTAGGTGGGAGAGGATGAATCTTCCATCATTAAATGGGTCTTGAAAGGGCGTTGCAGTACAATTTTTATTGCAGGACCTGGCAGTTTCTCCTATGTGGAAAACTTTATTGGCATATCATAGCTTAGTCAATGAGATGCAGAAAACAATGATTGTTATTCCAAGTTGGGACCTACAGAATGTACACATTCTCCTGAATCCTCTATATTCTCATGAAAATTTGTCACAAAATGGGTAAGATCGATAAAAAATACTTCACATCGATAACCAGCATCACTCAAATCATGACTATTTGGGGATAAGACAAATGAAAAAATTTAAACTGGTTCATTTTATCTAATGACAGTACTATTGTGCATCAAGACGGCTGTTGAAGAATTGTAATTCATCTCTCAATTATGTTATCTCAAGAATGTAACAAACACTATTTCATTGGAAATGTATGCCCAATTTCCACAAACATATATTACTTTCAAATGCATCTACCGTAAGATAATTGTTATGTAGATTGTCATGTTTTTGGTTTTGTCTGCAACGAGTTGGATCATGATACCAATAAAAATATCTAACTACTAGGTGTTCACAACTTTTGAATCACGGAAGGCAGCGCTAAATTAATATTAAAATTGGTGCTTTTTTCCCAGACTGAACTCCATTGTCTGGGTATAACTTATTTTGATAGGTGGATTAAGAGAGTGACAATATCAAATTTACCCATATTCTTGGACCAACTGTAAACGAATTACATGACAAAAAATAATTCAAAGTAGATACTTTAAAATTGAATAATAAATTCAATAGTGGAGATATGTAGTGGTAAACTGAATGAACAATCAACTTATGAATGTCTAAAACTTGTTTACTCCCAAATTCAGCAAAACAAAATGATGAATAATTCTAAGTACTAAGTCTCAGTCAACTTGAATAGTGAAATGAGAATGAAACCTCAATTTACTCTTTAACTATAATATACTATAATAATGGCAGCTGTTGTTCGCGGACTAGGTATGCAGAAACACCCGGAGCAATAGGTAATGACTACGACACGGCAATGTCATTCCCCAGTTTAAAGACTTGATGCATATTTCAAATGAGTAGAAACAGGAGGCTATGTGTGGTCTATCATGGACAGTCTGAACTGTGATAATGATACATTGCTATATGGGCCTGTCTGTCATGAAAACTTTACGTGATTATATTAGCTGTTAAAAACGTAGAAATATATTGAATCTCCTTTATCCCCTTTGGGAATGAGTTTCGAAACATCCTACATCATATAAGGAACCTACCTACTAATCCATTCAAATGAGTAGAAACAGCTAAAGACGTAGAAATCATACTCTATGTCATGTGAAAGGAAATTTTATTTGAATTGACATGGACATGTAATGGTCTGTAACGGTCATTGTGTGACTGCGAAACGGTCTTGTTGAGGGGTTATGTGTTGTCATAGATAGTCTGAACTGTGATAATGATCCATTAATCTATTTAACTGTGTATGATATAAATTATACCTCATTATATTAGCTCCCAAAAACGTCAAATTATATCTAATCCCTTTTACGCAGTTTGGGATTGAGTTTCAAAAAATCCGTTCTAAGCTGGTGCCTATGTCGTATAAGGAAGCTACATGCCAAATTTCAAGTGGGTGCGCTTTATAGTTTCAGAGATTTGGTGGTGATGAATGAGTCAGTGAGTGGTGTTTGCCTTTTATATACATAGCTATATAGATACAGATAATATACAGTGTTATCTTTAGTTGATAACTCATCCTGAGTATACCTTTGTATGATGAAAACAATTACTAATTATAGTTATTTAAGTGTAAATTTGTGTTTTATTAACTTTTCACTATACAAGGATAAGTACCAGATATTCCTGCGAAGATCTATCTAATACATTTTCAGAACTTTTTCAGCAAATTCTGTGGATGGAAGTTCTACCATATCTGAGACAACAACATCAATTTCTTTATATACTAAAATTGTAATTCCATAATGTTGTAAGTGGTTGGTATCAAATTAATAGTTTTTTAATATGTTCTTCCGAAGCGAAAGAATATGGGCAATTCTGATTATTTCCACAATGTACAAGGAAATGCACCTAGCATATATTTTAGAGTGCAGTACTACACCAGAGGTCAGTATTGCCAACTTGTATGATGTAATATATTTTGGAAGCCATATTCAAGCTCTTAAGTAAGCTTGAATGGATGACTAATGTGTTATCATTATGTATTTCGGTGTTTCTAGAAATAATAATGGCTTAATCACTGAAATGTATGGCTCTAAGAGGTGGATTCCTTCACATGGGTGACATAACATACGAATAATTTTTATTATTGTTTTAAGTCTTAAGTTTGATTGAAGTGCTGTTGGCAATACTGTTCAAGTTATCAAAATTTGCAACGACTACTACACTACTCTAATTCAATGAATATCTATCTACACATGATAGTGGAGCAAATTACGGAGATACCACAAAAATACCCATAAAAATAGGTAACAGCAAAACTAAAGCTCAAGCGGGTGCAAAGCAGGATTAGTTAGACACGGATTTATGTGGTCAAGCTGGGTTGAATATCTTCGATTTAGTTTATTTGAATCCTTAAGTTTCAGAGAAAGTTGATCAATTTTATGTATTCATTCGAAGATTTTTGAATTATTCTTCAATTTGTACATAAGCTATGTAACTACCTAATGTATACTTGTGTGAAGAAAGGATTGCCTGCAGGAAATTTTAGTTTATTTGTCTATAATGGGATAGGCTGCTATGAATCCCAATATCATGCATGAACATCCGAGGATATGGAGTTAATATATTCTGAGCTGACCACATTTTCTTTGTTACTTTGACGTGAAGGTAAAAGCGTATTCTCTATAACAATCAATGGAATCGAAGCTTGTGTAATATTATTTATTAATATATTTCCCGATAGGGATAAGGTTTCAACTGTTTTCCATATAATAGAGAAATTTTAGAAACCAACAAGAATAAAAGGAATTAAATAAATCAGAGTGCCATTATCAATTCGATACTTTTTTGTGTGATAATGACACTTCGGTATTGAAACTGTATAGACGTTTTCAAGCTTCTTATAAAAGTGGTATAAAAACAAAGAAATTGTTCTTTCATTGATTTATGATAAAAGAAATATATGAATAAAGCTATCCTACATCCAACAAAGATATGAGCATCTTTTTGTCATTAAATCTCTTAATCTACTAAGACGAGTAAAATCGTAGCTTACGGTTTTCAATAGTGCCAACCTAAACGTATAAAATTTAATGCTGGCTGCAAAATTAACTTGATCTTTATGATAGTTGGGTCATGGTTAGATAAAATCGGTGCCCACTTCAGAATATGCTCTAACTTATGGAGAGAATGTGCGTCATATTCATAATGAATATTCTCTTATAATCAAACTATTTCCCCGTCGGTAGGCTTATGGCATATGTTTATGATGTTTCTAAATAAATTCCTCAACCATTTAAATCTGCAGATTCTTTACCAAAATCCCTAAATTGCCGCTGATAGTACCAGGCTTGAGGATCAGAATAATTCTAAACTGAAACATTACAAATTCATTCAACGGAAGGTCAATAATGTCATTCACATCTAGCTATTCCCATGTTTATAGTTGTCTGTCAGTCTCTGAACAACATATGCATATATAAGTTCCGTATCACATGCACACCTCAGGAAGATAAATTTGAAAAACATTTTTAGTTAATGTACGTTTCCATCTATACAACCAAGATTCAAGTGATTTATAGGTACTTGCCAATTTGTTATAAATTCGATCAGTGCATGTTAGCTGTGAATATATTCTTTAACTGTTGATTGAAGGAAAGGAATGATTATCATATGTTGCCTATGAGACTTTAATTCTATCCTATATTTCCAAGATTGATATTAATGATACACAAATCAAAAGCAATCCCCCTTCACACTGATATTGCTTTTACATATTCGTCATCTTCATGTTTATATCTCATAAATGCTCCAGGAGTATGTAAGATTGGTGTTATTGTTATTCGAATAATCAGGACACCAAGAATATATTTCTGCAATTCGTGAAGGAGTTGAGACTTGCAAGGACCTCGACTATGATACTCGTAAGTACTATACCTCCAGATTGGTTAGTCACTGAACTTTCTTAGCATTGAAAATATGATTTTGATAGAAATGATCAAGTTGTCAACAGCTTGTAGCTTCAATCGAAAACGCTGTATGGTATCTTCATACCCTGCTTGTTGGTTTCCAACAACACGATTTCCCTCTTCACCGTGAACACCGACTAATAATTCATCACATTTTAGCTTCGCTTGATGCTCAACTGATCTCTACATTACTATATCCTTTGCCGTATTGGAAGGAACGTTTGCTTCCAATTATCCGAGAGACGAACTAGTAAGAATGTTTGAATAGATCCAAAATCATAAATTCAAGTTAAGGGGATGTAATCTACGTTTCGGGATGATGTTATACAATGATGAGAAGCCATGGAAATCACGGAAAGATGAATGTTGTCGTACCTGGGAATGTCACATTCACGTTTACTATTTCTTTACACGACGTTTTCTGGATGAAATTAACCTTGAACAGAATTCACAGTTTGATTCAAGAGAATCTAAGCCTACAAACTACTTGTAACGACCTAGGATTATTTCATGGGGACTTAAAATCACCGTTAAAATATTGCTGCGTCGCGTATACAGATATAGTTTTGAGTAAGTACTATTATCAGGTAATTTTTCTTCTAGAGAAGTTGTCACTGACGTGATGATGTTTGTTGTTGAAAGCCACAATGTTTGAAATCGAGAATTTGAATAGAAATTGAAAAAATTCCAATCTCATCTTAGTTTCATCATATTTGCATATAAAATTAAGTGAATATTTATTAGTACTTATATACATATAGTATAGAGCCTTGTCCCGAGTAGAAAACATGTCAACAATATCATAATAACAACATATAAAAACTAACTATACAATATTGAAGGCAAATAAAACTTATTAAGAATGAATAAGTCATATCACACTTGACAATGATTGAATTTAAATAATAAATAGCATTTGATAATATGCAATGGGGAGACTCTTTTTGACATACCTTTTGGGAGATTAATTATTAGTTTTTGGATATATTGGATTGCTTCGAGTAAAACGGGCGGGTACTTTGGTAGACCGGGCAACGTTGGCAGCATAGAAAATAAGCTATCTGGTAGATAGGAGCAGTCTGCAGGTCATCCGACTGTCCTCAGTGTAGGGGAGGAGCGTGCAATATCGGAGGCCATAACTCAAGTGAGAGACTAAGGATTTCCTATAACAGCAGGTGATATATGACAGCTTGTCACAAAACAAGATCATTACACAATGACAAGACAAGCAAGCATTTTGTCGAAAAATTCCTGCTAAGGAACAACCTGCGCATTAGGTTAGCCTCCAACATTGAACGATTCAAGGCTTCCGTTGAAGAAGAAGTAATAATCGAGTTTTTTATGTTATCAGTTATATCTCAGTGACTGCAAGTTCCGAAAACGTTAACAATTATGACGAGACTAATGTAACAGACCACCCAAGGGCAAAAAAATTTTGGTTCGTAGGGACCCAAACGTGTAAAAATGGTCACAGAACATTCTCGTGCTACAATAGGCATAAGGGTCAGTGAAGATGTCGATGTTTTAGATGACAGTATACTGCAATTTCTTCGAGAAGCCAATTTCGATACCTAGAAACAAGCGCTCCCTAAATATAATTCCTGAAAAAGAAGTTTGGACTTGGAAGAAGAAGCACAATCAAATGAAGATCAAACTCAAAATAATGAAAATAAAGAAACTAACAAAGATGAAACCATTAACGAAGGTGAAGTCGCTAGTACTTAAATATACGACCAGAAAGTTGTACAGAAATTACCCAAAAATATGAAAGCAGAGACAAGGGCGAAAGAAAGAGAGATGAGGATTGTAAGATAGGAATACCTCAAACATCTTTTCCTACAAAAGATGAAGTATGTGGAATTTGTGATCCGTATTTTTTTCATGTAGAAGTTTTTGTTTTTATTGAGCCTAGAAGCAATATTTTGTTTTTTGTGCAGAATAGATCCCTCGGTGGGTCTACAATGGCAAAATATTGATATTTTTCTCAGAGCTCAAGTAGACCCAAGCGCGAGGTACTCTGGCACCCTATGAACCTAATTTTTTTCGAAAACATTTGGCCGTAGGAAAGTAATTTTTGGCATCCGATTGACAGTTTCCATATTTTTTGGAACTAAAACTTGAGACGAAAGGGACATTGGAAAAACCTCAAAGTAGCCCGGTTCTACTTCTTGCGCGTAACATATTAGAAACATTAGGTTCTGAAAAAGCTATCAGCATTTTTATTACTATAATGAACAATACGAACATTAGAAATTTAGATGACAGTTTCGGAAATGTTATCAAAAGTTATGATTCCTTTCATGCATTTGTTTCTAAATAAACGCATTCATAAACAAATTAAACATCTCCAGCCCATCTGGGTATTTCGAAATATGTCTTTTGAAAACCTTCAAAATGAGCCAAAGTAGGTACGTCTGAATTTGAACGTTGGTTAGCAAGATATGAAGGTATTCGTGCTTTTGACCATCAAATTAATTGATTGAGCTATTAAAAGTCAAATCTAGGCTCAAATTAAAGAAGGAGAATGGTAGATTCAGAGGTAGCTTCATCAACAAATAACGAATAAATAGCTACTTATTTTTGAAAAATGGTTCAGATTTCATCTTTTGATGTACGCATTCTCCAAAATTGTGAGAGAATTTTACGGCCAAGTACGGAACGAGGTTTTTAAATTGCAAATTTGTGTATATTCCTTCCCATTTTGATCTACAGTTCTTATCTTTGTGTACTTTATATGGTTATTTCGGCTCTTGAAGGGCTTGAAGGGTAACCCATTGCGAAGCCTATATCTTGGCAATAAAATGTTTCATCAAATTGAAATTAATGTTGATTCATAATTGGAAAGCATCTAGTAAGTCCTTTTTATTACCGGATTAAAATGTAGTTGTCCCATATGAAAAAAGGAATTATGTCATCTCTATCAGCAATAGCTGGTGTTCCACAAGGACCTGTCTTGGCACCTACTTTGTTTCTGTTCCATATCAAAGATTTGCTTGGAGTGACCAGCTGTCTCGTCCACAGCTTTGCACATGGTGGTACACTCCATACCGCTTTCTCATCTATGGTCCCTATACCATCCTATGCATTCAGAAGAGCGAGATAGAGACCATGTTGACGTAATTAATGGAGATCTGGCAATGATTTCGGAATGTGGATCTGATAATCTACTAGAGAAATGCAAACAAAACTGAAGCTTGCGTCTTCTCTATGGAAGCGAATCCTACAATCTCTAATATGATAATGTCAGGTACTATGAAGTCTTCCAAATCCATGCTCGAGGTTACCACCAACAGCACCCTCTCATGGGATGATCATGTGAGGTCAATTGCGAAAACCGCTTCACAAAAACTTTGTTTTCTATTCCTTGCCGAGAGCTACTTTACATCCGTGTAGCTCCTCATAACCTACAAAGCACATATTCGAGCTGTCCTGCAGTACTGCTTACAAGCTCTTGGATCCTATCCACAAGAGAACTATTCGTCTGATTGATGATGTCACATTTACGAAATCATTGATCTCTCTAGAACATCGTGGGAATGTGAGCCATATCTTCCTTTTCTATAGATTTTTCCATGGTCGGTGTTCGTCAGAAATCTCGTCTGTTGCTCCACTGCGAAAAATTCCAGATAGATGGAGATACGAGCTCAAGGTATTCACCCCTTTATTTTCAACCTCGAGACCTCCCGAACTTCTTCCTACCATAGTTAATTTTTTTATCGAACAGCGAACTCTCTGCCTAGAGAGGTCTTTCTCTATGCCCATAACCTCTAAGCCTACAAGAAAAAATCGAATGCCCATCTCCTCTCTCGAACTTTTACCGCTGGATCAAACATGTTCTTCGAAAATTGTAGGTTTCCCTCTTGTATAGTCAAAGTATAGAAGAAAAATTCAACTTCGGAATTTCATATTAGGCTCTAGGTATATTAAATATTTAGTTTGATCTGATTTTATTTGATTACCTGTTTCATGCAAGATTATTTATTCAACATATGAGTGATAATAACAGCTCGGAATGAAGTTCTTATTTTTGATAACATATAAGTTTTTAACCCAGCTTGATATTTGAGAAGGGGGAGAGGGATATATATATGAATGGTTGACAAATGTTACCTTGAGGAGAAATGCGTCATTTGGAAACATAACCAATTGTTTGGGCAATTTGTCGATCAGATATTATCCTTGAGATCATTAGGGTCTCCATTAGTCCATACCCAATGATTCAAGCGAATTATTAATGTTGAAGTGATGTGTCATTGGTGATAACTATTCAAAGAGTCTACTATTATAAATTGAAGACGTCAGCAGTTTAGCAGTTTGTTTGAATCGAATCTTATATCTATTTTTCACCTAAGTTCCATGTAGCTAGATCAATAAGCAGTCACTGATGAATTCACGGATTGATAATTGTTCAAGAAATGCTCAAAAATCTTGATGTATAGTATAACTCTCCCAGAAAGAAGATAGAAAGATAGAAGAATTTGGCGTATATTCTTGTAAAGAAATTTTTTTTACGAAAATGTTCGTGAAAGTAAACCAGTCAAATCAAGCAGTGAGGATCAGTCGAATTTATTCTGATGGCACTAAAGGAAGAAGATACACAGGAATGTTTATCTATAATAGTTTTGACAACATCGAAGGAAAAGATATTATAAGATTTGAATCAAAGCAACCGGAAAATACTGACTTCGACGTTTGCGCCTCAAGTTTGTACTTCAATGTGCATTCTGAGCTATCATGCATCAGAAACAGTTAATCGTACTGTACGTTCTAGTTAAACCTAAGCTCTCAAACCGATGCTCTTGATATTGTAATATGCATTACTTAATTTTGAATAATCTGATACGAAAACCGATCATAATTCACGATTGCCCTTAACATTTTTATTAGTTTTCAAATGATGCTTTGAATCTTTTAAGATGTGATGTGAATCTTCTGTAAATGAAGCGGGTGATGTGTGATAAAGATAAAAGGACATGCGGGTGCATGCGTGACTGGCGGCCGGGAGTCGGGCCAGGAGTTGAGCACAATCTGCCGACCAAAACGCCGGTCTTTTCCGTGAGTCCGGTGAGTGACGGCCGTCCGATTGCCGTCACGGTGCAATTGGTGAGCAGGGGCCGTATTGCTGTTGTTGCTCACGTCACGAACATTATCGGTCCTTCCGCGGGTGCTGTATTTGAGAAGGAGACCGCAACCAACCACAACACACAACTCAAAAATACATAAGGAAGAACGCAAACAACGGGATGGCGGCTGCGGAACCTGAAAGATTACCTCTTGATCTTAAACATAGTATAAAGATAATTTATTAATTTGTTTTCCGACAACTGAATGTTTTTCAAGTATTTTGTCATCTTTAACGCACTTTCGGAAGACTTTATTTTATGAGCATTTTACTCTGCATTACCTGGGGGAACTAAAATAGGCTACGATAGTGGGTCAAAAAGCAAATATGTTAAGAAGTTAATAGTTCTAGCTGCAGCAGTCTGAATTCCCCTGAATATTTTCAAATCATATTATCATTTGTTTCTAAAGTGACTATCAGATTGAGTAATTTTCTAATTCCCCAGGTTACTAAATCAGTTACTCATCTTCTATGATTCAGTTTCAATGCTAATTGATAATTCTTATTTTTATCTTCTCAAAATTATGAGCTATGATCATGTTGCCTTGAAGATCTCCAGTTCGCCATTCAGTTCCTAAAATATATAAATATGAACTGTTTTCCCATTATACACTTTATATTTTTCATGACATGACATCATGTTTGAAAATTTTTCTTCCATCAATTGAATCAATTATCCCAATAACTACTTGCGATCTATTGAAAAGAATAAATACCTCAATAATGTAATCGGAACTTTATTCAACTTTTCGGAGTAAGAAAAGAACTGATTTGTCAAAAGTAGCCTCCCATAAAGAGGAAGTTTTAAATCATAACGGAAATATCATTTTCTTTAGATAACAAAGTTTCCATAATATCAGAATACCAATTATAGAAACATGAATATCGAGAATTGTTAAACATCTTCTTTATATTCTCTATACCATGCTTTCAAATAGGACCAAGATTTATCTTCCAGGCAGCTGCTTTCGCTTGGCTCAAGAGCTAACTGTGTGCTATGGTGCCAGTGTATTATAATTCCAAATGGAATTCGTGCGAATATGTACACTTCTATGCACGAAACACAGGTATCTTTTGATGCCCACAAAGTTTCAATCTCAATTTACATATACTTTCAGAGCGACCAGTAGAATTAGAAAACAGTATCACTGTATTAAAACCTGAATTCCGCATGTAATATATTGAACAATAAAATTAGCAGAGCTAGGAAATTAGTGTAAGTATTTGAATAGATAAATCGATAGTCAGTCAGGCAATTCTTATTTCTGAAGTAGTTTTCTCTTCTGTTTTCGAAGCAAATATTTTTGGTGGAATATTTATTATCCTTATTCCTTGAACATATCATCTGATATCTAATCTATACATTCATAATGAGGTTGGTAATAAACCGATCTTTGAGAACAATTCATTATTAAGTATGATATAATTAAAAATATATTAAGTCATAGAATTGTTAGCTATATTTATGTTACAAAGAATTCCGGATACATTGCATTGCATGTTGTTTGAATTTACAAAATCGATTAACTCATTTCTGAAATGCTATTTGAGTCAAACGAGAAGGAATAATCTAACTCAGTACACAGAACAATTTTCTGATATAAAAAAAAATAATAATGAATAATTAGTATTTGCAGAACATATTTTGCATTCAAACACACCATTTCTCAAGGATGTGTATCACTTTTAAACTACTGTTCTGACAAATATCTAGGTAATTTAGAAGCAATGGAAAAATGGAACTGTACAGATAAAATGATTTTACTTATTTAATTGAACTCCATTTATGTGTTGAAATAGTAGGAATAGTTCAAATAATGATATCACATAGCAAATGTAAGGTTTCTCTTGATCGAACAATAACATTACTACTAATACTTCCGGTGAACTGTTTCGATCTCTCGAGCTCATCAGCGGAACAAGAATCTTATTGAACGATAACTCTATCTCAGTACAAATAAATATACTGTCAGATGCTAGAGAAACCAAAAATATCTAATGCCTCAACCCTACTCGAGAGTAAATACTAAGGAATCTTCGCAATGTAACATAAACTAATGGGTTTCTCAGCAGTCCGGTTGCAATTTTATTATTCCATCTTGAGGAACCTTACCATTGTTGTGTACCTGGCGAAAGTTAATGAAGAATATCGAAAATATGTAGAATATGAAAAATGTTAAATTTAAATTTACACGAATTGCAAAGTTTACTTGTTGACAATGTTTCGTCACTCAGTGATATTATAAAAGCATTATCAATCAAGTTGCAATAGAAATATAGCATACTCGAATATGTGTGACGAAACATTTGTCAACGATTAAACTGCAGTTCGTGAAAATTTTTGATAAATAAGATTCTTGACCCAGGTATCAATTAAATATATAAATTATCGGGAAATAGGTCACATTAACACCTAAGCTTTATATTTTCGTCTTTACGTACGTTTCGATCTCAGGAACATCATCAGAAGACTTATTATGTTCAAAACGGGATTTCTTGAAACTAATTATATTAGCACAACGTTTCCTTATCGCACCGATTTCAATTAAAAATTCCAACGTCGCCGAAACGAACAGAACCACGAATAATCGGAATTGTACCACATCAATCTTTCAAGTATAAAATATATCAATATACCAATTATTATAAAAGATCTATTCTGGAGATGATTCACATAAAACGTGACTCCAAATCTGTAAATCATAGGACAGATATTCAGACATCAAGTCAGATTTATACCAATTTAATTAATTAAAACTCTTGCAAATTCGTACATGCGTCTTTATAATGTTAAGAGTATATTTTAGGAAGAATGCTCAAAAGTAATAGTTCCAACAAGGTCTGACACAACTTTTTTCTATTACCTCATGAATCTTAACATCTGGTTCGAAAGTAGACACTTAATGTAATAGTTTTGGCCTTCAGTCGTGAACGGACTGAACTAACATGCATTTGTATATGATAAGAATATTACTAAATAGTGGATTGTTGATATATTTTATACTTGAAACATTGATGTGGTACAATTTCGATCATTCGTGGTTCTGTTCGTTTTGGCGACCTGGGCATTTTCAATTGAAATTGGTGAGATAAGGACGCTTTGTGCTAATACAATTAGCTCTACCAAATCCCGTTGTAGACATAATATGTCTTAGGATGACGGTCGAGAGACCGAAACGTACGTAAAGATAAAATATAAAGCATAAGTGTCAATGTGACCTATTTCCCGAGAATTTATATATAAGTACATTTTTTATTTATTTCCCTATTCTACATATTTTTGAAATGAACACCATGTAAACGTCGAATTCATAGAGAGTTAAGAAATATCAGTTTATTTCTTAATTACTTTAGATATGTTGGGTTTCTATTTTAGAGAAGTCAATTTGAGTGATAGGGGAAAACCTTTCAAAATATATGCATTTCATGAAGAGTTGCGAAATTAAAATAGTAAATGAATAAATTGTCAACACAATTATTTTAATAGAAAATGTCTTCAAATGCAGTTTTAAATAATACCCAGAAACCTTTTTTTCGAAATTGTGTTAAAAAGTAAGCAAATTTTGATCTGATTTTCTTCTATCATGAGTAATTGCTTATTCACAGTCTAACGATAATACTATTTTGAACTTGTTTCTTAGAATTTATCAGTTATAAATTATATGGGAACATTAGAATTCTCAAATATTGGATATTATTTCAATGCTTATGGGTATCATATTTCAATGGTTCCCTCTATTGAAATCTGTATGAGTTTGAAATGTTCCTGAAATCGCTTACTGAATACAATCCATGCGAATATCCTTCCTTGAATATTTGCATTTGAATAATTTCCTAAGTTAAATCAAATCTACCGAACTTTCAACTATAAAATTGCGAGAGATGGCTATAAATTGCCAAATCTAAAGCAGACTGTGTTAACTGGATTGATGTGGAGTGGTATTTTATTGAAGTAGACCATCCATTAAAACTATTACCGCTTTGCAATTCAATTTCGGTAGCTTCAAGTTTCAATACAGTTTGGAACTTTATGCAAACTCGATTAAATTCATCTAGATCCAAACTCCGTTTAGATAATCCTAATGGTCCTTCAACAGTTTACATTTATATTACCTGATGATTATATTACATATAATACAAAATATAATTGAATAAATATTAATAATGGAAGGACCAGTACTTACAACTTTCTATTTCTATTTGGCATAATTGTCGATCCATTGGAAAATACTGTAGGTTCATTGGACAGGAAGCAGTAATTGTGAGCCTAAAATAATTGATAATTAGTCGAATTATAACGAGAATGATGAACAAGTTATACAACAAATTTTGGATACAATTCAGTGAAAATATTATTTCTGAAAACGTTAGTATTTAGCATAATTGATAATAGTAATTGCATTTTCATGAATGTCGTAGCAGTTCCGCTTCTCATATGCTGTGTTCGGCATAGATAATCATTTTCGGAATGTAGATACAGATTTTTCATTTCCAATACAATTGTTTTAAATATTGAAGTATTAGTGTCTGTGTAGATGACATAATGTGTGAATAACTTTACTGAACGATAAACATATTGTAACGAAATTCTTAAATTATGAATAAATATTATAGATTATCAAATTCGAACTTTAATCTTGGAATTCCGACTTTAATCTCGGAATTCCGGCTTTAATCTCGGAATTCCGACTTTAATCTCGGAATTCCAACTTTAATTTCGGAATTTTGACTTTAATCTCGGAATTCTAACGTTAATCTCGGAATTCCAACTTCAATCTCGGAATCCCGACTCTAATCTCGGAATTTGAACTGTTATCTCGGATTTTTACTCTAATCTCGGAATTCCGACTTCAATCTCGGAATTCCGACTTTAATCTCGGAATTTCGACTTTAATCTCGGAATTCTAACTTCAATCTCGTAATTCCGACTTTGGTTTCGGAATTCTAACCTTAATCTAGGAATTCCGACTTTAATCTCGGAATTTCGACTTTAATCTCGGAATTCTAACTTCAGTCTCGTAATTCCGACTTTAGTCTCGGAATTCTAACCTTAATCTAGGAATTCCAACTTCAATCTCGGAATTTCGACTTTAATCTCGGAATTCTAACTTCAATCTCGTAATTCCGACTTTGGTCTCGGAATTCTAACCTTAATCTCGGAATTCCGACTTTAATCTCGGAATTCTAACTTCAATCTCGTAATTCCGACTTTAGTCTGAAAATTCTAACTTTAATCTCGGAATTCCGACTTTAATGTCGGAATTTTGACTTTAATCTCGGAATTTCAACTGTAATCTCGGATTCTGACTTTAATCTCGGAATTTCGACTTTAATCTCGGAATTCCAACTGTAATCTCGGATTCTGACTTTAATCTCGGAATTCCGACTTCAATCTCGGAATTCCGACTTTATTCTCGGAATTCCGACTTTAATCTCGGAATTTCGACTTTAATCTCGGAATTCTAACTTCAATCTCGTAATTCCGACTTTGGTCTCGGAATTCTAACCTTAATCTCGGAATTCCGACTTTAGTCTCGGAATTTCGACTTTAATCTCGGAATTCTAACTTCAATCTCGTAATTCCGACTTTGGTCTCGGAATTCTAACCTTAATCACGGAATTCCGACTTTAATCTCGGAATTCTAACTTCAATCTCGTAATTCCGACTTTAGTCTGAAAATTCTAACTTTAATCTCGGAATTCCGACTTTAATCTCGGAATTTTGACTTTAATCTCGGAATTTCAACTGTAATCTCGGATTCTGACTTTAATCTCGGAATTTCGACTTTAATCTCGGAATTCCAACTGTAATCTCGGATTCTGACTTTAATCTCGGAATTCCGACTTTAATCTCGGAATTCCAACTGTAATCTCGGATTCTGACTTTAATCTTGGAATTCCGACTTTAATCTCAGAATTCCGAGATTAAAGTCAGAATTCCTACTTTTATGGTTATACCAGCGATCTTGATTAAATCGTCTTAGTATAAGCCTGTATATATTATACTAGTTCTGCAGTTGAGTTTTGGTAGTTGTGCGTCATAAATTGTGAAATATGGAAACAGCAAACGAACAAGTATAAGTATATGAATATATTGACGACAGGTTCACAAGTTTATTGCTGTTTTCTTCTAGAATGTCAATAGGCACGAGTTAATTGAAAAATACTGTTCATATGGATTCGAACAAAAAGAAATATTAGAATTTTCAAGGCATCTTCATAATATTACAATATCGGCAAGAACTTCAAGACGTATATTATCGAAATAAAACATTTTCGAATTGAAGACGTTGTACAATTTCTGGAAAATGAAGTCAATAAATGCAGGCAATTACACGGATATAGATGGATGCATTTGCGATGCATATAAAACAACCTAATGATTACACAGGAAGCAGTAAGAGAATTGTCACATATTTTGGATCCTCGAGGAGTTGAAGTAAGGAAAAGAAAGAGACTTCGGAGAAGGCAATATTATAATAAAGGTCCAAATTACCTCTGGCATATGGATTCCTATGGTAAATTAAAGCCATATGGAATATGTATAAATGGGTGCTTTGATGGATTCTATAGGCAAATAATATGGTTAAAAGTTGGTTACTTTTTTCAATACCCTGTAAAAAAGGTTGTTAATTTAAACCAACATCTTTAACAATGTGTTCCAGACTCACCTTGCCATATTGAAACCCACAAAATATAATTTTGTGTAAACAAATACAGAATATCAAAATGTTTGTTTGAAGTACTTCTTTTAATATATAGAAAAAACATATTTTCTCAAAATTGGTAGACACTATGCAGGTATCTGTGTCCCCTCAGGCAATAAAATCAATTTACCGACTTATTGCTTACACCAGTGGTGTGCAGAAACTCCATGATTTTATGAATTATTAATATTAAAACCTACGAAGGGACTTATTAAATTATATTAAAACCTAGGAAATCCGACGACTTGTCTTGTCTAAAAATAGAATTCCGAGAAAAAAGTCGAAATTCCGAGATTAATGTGAACTTCCGAGATTAATGTAGGAATTCCGAGATTAAAGTCGGAATTCCGAGATTAAAGTCGGAATTCCGAGATGGAAGTCGGAATAAAAAAAAAATTATAAGTATGGCCGTTCTGCGCTTTCGTAGATAACAAACCAACCGTCATAAGTAAAAAACAGGATTTCATCAAATTCTCGCTGGCAAGGAACTACTGAAGCAGGCTGTCCACTAGCTGTGAAGCGTAAAAGACAGCCGTTGGCTGAGGAAAGCCAGTCTAGTTAAGACAGTCCCTCAAAAGCGGTCTTACGGAAAAAGCGAGCATCTTCTAAGCTAAGACAATTTGAGAGAATATAAATACCGAATTTGATAAGATTTTATTCAAAACTGAAAATCGTAGTCAGGTAATTATGATTCCGTTTATAAGAGAGATTATTTTACAGTTTCCTCAATTGAGTTTGAAGTATTAAATTTACATTGAATTAAAGAGAAATAAAACGAAGGTATTGTATCGTAGCGATCGATGGAGTTTCTGTTGCTGACATAAATTCAAATCTGAAATTAACACCAGTTGAGAGTTCAGCTTTTCGGGAACCAACGTTTAATCGCTGGAGGTGGCTGTGTTTCTAGCGCGACTACCCTGGGATACTATATCCCAGAAGTGCAAAGGCGGAAAGTCCTGACAACTGATGAGGTTGCTATTCGGATCTGAAAATTGCAGAAGCGTGACTACCTTGGGGTTCTGTCTGAAGTTAGTGAAAGATAGGTCTCGACAACGTTAACAGATGGTCGGTCGGTTGGTTACACCATTACCATGATTCAAGAACCTGGAGTCTGACGAAACACGGGCGGACATTCGGATCTGAAAAGGGCAGATTTTCTAGCGCGACTACCCTGGAGTTTTGTCTGAAGTAAGTGAAAGCTACGTCCCGGCAACGTCAACAGGCTGCCGTATTTTAACGCCGTTATTGTAAATAATATTGTCTAAAGTAGAGGATTATGAAGTAACATGAACGAACACCTACTGAGACGTGCTGCTGCTGTCTTGTTTTCCCAACCTTACTGATCGCTACGAAATAACACTTTCTATTTTCTCTCTCCGCGGTGAATATTTTAGGACCGGCCTATAACAAGGAGTATATTAGTTGAGAAAACTGAATGAGATTTATGCATTAGATCTGCTTGTTGCTTTAACGATCTTCCTAGTGTTTTCCCGACCAAAGCTTGCTACCGCCGTACAATTACCCGTATTGTACGCTTTGATGCCTGTAGTATTTTTAAAGACTAAGCTTAATTCCTCGGGTTAGTAGTAAAGAACGTTTCCGTTTTTTCCTCCTTACGCGCTGGGTTTGCTGTAATCCTACCTGAATAAATAGTTGAATAACCTCAATCATATATTTCTATGTACTATTCCAATTGAGAAATAACCCAGAATACTACGAAGGTAGGTAAAATCTACAACTCAGTAGCGACTCGAGAACTTTGACCCCTGAAATTTATTTCGTCACTGATGTTGTCCTGACACAGGCTGTATAATGCAATAAGGAGAGACTGTCGCCACAGAGAACTCTTCCGGGGAGTAAACCTCCCAAACAAAATCTGGCGCTCGAGACAAAGTACCGAAAAAGTGGGTTACGATATAGAAAACTGTTTGGTCTTATAATGTTTCCATGTAATGTAGAAAATATTTGGATTAAGAATGTGCATCATATTTTATATCTTTACATTCCTAATATTATGTTATTTTCTTGATATTCTGGATCTGATAATATTACCAGGAATTAAATTAATAGTTATTGAAGTGAAAATGTGTTGTAAACATTTTATGCCGAAACTATGATGGAATTAAGATAATTCTAGATCAACCTCCGTGTTTTCTCTATCAATAATTATTGTTTGATATAATACCCACAAATAATTCGAAACATCGTACCACCCTTAACCGCCCAGATTGAGTCTGTGAGACCCCGTCCGGATAGTTGATTGTAGAGGCTGTCTCAGACTCTATGCTCGAGGGTTACTATGAGCGATCAAAAAGTACAAAACAAAAATTGACATGTGGGCTTCAAATGAAACAACTTAAGCTCACTTGCACTGGAAACATTGAATTTGGAAAATTGCAAAAAACCAGAAAATATTTTTCCCAGAAACATACTTTTCTTGAAGGAGATTTTGTTCATATCTTTTTTCATCAAAAAGTTAGAAGCCAAAACATGAAAATGGGCTGAAATAAATTTTGCCGGTGAAAATCGAGTTGATATTGACTTTATTAGGTATCCACGAAAAACACTGTTTCCCTCTCGACAAATAGCTCAGGAATTCAGTGCGTTCGGTACCTACCTACCTAAGTTTTTGTCTACTTTGTGATGCCAGACGGGTGATGATATGTTTGCATATTCCGAGTTCGAGCAGTGAGGAGTTATTTCTCAAACTCAACGACACTGTTTGTGTTATAAAATACCCGTGACTAAATATGTCTAATGATGCAAAACTGTTAATCGAAATTTTGAGAATATTTGTATGCGTTTGTTTGAGGAAGTAGTGATTTTAGCGATATAGAAGATGAAGATGAATACATTTCAATCACGAATCAGAAAGTGAACAAGAGTACATTATTAATATCATTACGAAGTGAAAACGAGGAAAGAGAAAAGAAAAACGGAAATTCAGGAAGAGGGTCATGGAAATGATAATGCTTTTGGGGGATATTATTTTGTAAAATAGATCGAAATTCAATCTTGTCCACAAATTTTTATTTTTGTAGGTAGATGTCATTATTTTGTGTATTATTATGTGATCGCTATTAACAAACAAAAATCCAAATTGAAAGTTTTTTATTTGTAACTTCTTTCTAAGAATTTAGAGGTGCTATAGAAATTCGTTTAATTTTTTGACGTTCCTGTTTTATGTTTGGCTAATGCATTATTATTGTTCACTCAAGCTTTATTTGAATAAATCATCAAAATATAAGATTGTTCCAATAACTCCATCATAAATTTACGAGATTTCTTAGGTAACAAGTGAATTTAAGCCTTTTTTAGAATGGAAGTCTGGGAGACTCAATGTCAGTCTAAGTGTTCAGGAAAGAGATGCGGTTAGGGGCTAATCTAAAGAATACACAGATGTGGTGGAATACCTTATCAGCATAAGGTATAAATTCAAACCACATGCAATGTCTGAATTGTTGTTAGAATTGAGTTGGTATGAATGTTAATTAATGTAAATGAGTATCCATTCCTTGATATAACCATGATATCAAGAATTACGTTACCTTCATTTACAATTGAACTTAATGATTCACTATCATCAATTTGGAAATGAGGTAAGAAAAACACTTTGTATATTATTGCTTAGTATTAGGATTTCATAATAGACATATTTTCGTTGATATCATCAGCACAAAAGAGAAACAATGAATAAATTAATTTATTAAATTATTAGTTTCCAACACGTTGAGGTGATGTTACACATATGGCATTCATCATTGAAAACATAACTTGTGGCACACAATAGCCAATTTCCTATTTTCGATTTATTTGAAATTTTCAAGATAAAATCAACATCAACATTAATGTGTAGAGAAGAGACAGTTTCGTTGAACTCATTTCTAGAGTTAAATAATACTGAAATTTATTCTACATGAAGATTGCGATAAAGTATATATCGATCAATCTGCAGTTGGCAGATTCAATGATAACGAAAATACGAAAAATTCAACTTACAGAGAATATCAAAAAAAATATTTTCGAAACTCTAAATGTAGTTAACCATAATAGCAAACAGGTTTTTATATCAGAAACCACTCAAATTAAAAATAACAAGTAAGTTAATAATAAAGTTGAATCAAATTCTTCCAAACTATATAGTTATTTGAATTAAGATTCAAACAATCGTGATTAAATTCAGATATTTTGGAGCATCACTTTCTCTTTTCCATTGTATAATCTACAAGATATTTGAAGGTTAATCACATATAATCGTCTGACTTCATTATAATTGTTCACCTCCAAACCCCACAACCTCACCGTGGAGAAGAAACTTAGAGGATGAACGAACTACAGGGCGCACACTCGCTAACATGGTGTCAACCTTAGAGCAGAGCTAAACCTGCGCCGTTAAAAACCTCATGCCACACTCTGAAACGCATTAATTATGATAGATTCATAGTATGCTACTTAATCACAAGATGTAAAGTATCGGGAGCACCCTAAAACCGGCAAAAAACGCACAAATTTGTGAGGGGTCTGACTGAAAGTCGACCATTTCCCAAGTGTTTCGCAAAACGTAGGTATATATTATGGATAATACTTCCCTGATATTCTCGAAATCCAGAAGTTATCATGCTATAGAATTCATAACCATATCTTACCGAATGCTTCTTGTAATAGATCCGGAGTGATGAATACGAATGAATTCGTTTGACGTTGTGGCGATGTGGAAGTATGATTGTTTTTCATTTACAAAAAATGTATCTGGTACCCATATGTTCTTGATGAATTCTGATCCTACGGAGAGAGTTTCGACGCCAGGTCGCTTCCGGAAGGCTAATCTAGGATCTGTCCAGAATTGTCGAAAGTAGAAGTCCAATGTGAAATCCTGGCAAAATCGTTCTCGGTTAAAAGTCTCAAGACATTAACTTAAATATCAAACAAACGTTCATACTTGGTAAGAAATATTAATCTATTGATTCTAGCATTGAATGACAATGTTGATTTCTCATTTCCTGACAACGTTGATTTCTCATTTCCTCCAAGATAATCGTTTGGATTAAGCTCCATTGAAAGCATTCGTTCATGCCAAGCTTATAATGACTAAGCACCATAAAATGAGGTTACATTTGGCTTTTAAAATTCATGTGATTGAAACTGGTTCTTAATTTAATGACATCTTAACAAGTCCAATAGACAATCTTTTCATCTGCGTTTTCTTAAATCATTATACTTCTTTGGATTATTTCATGCTTTGTATCAATATTAATCTAATGAGGTGTAGTAAACTTCCTTCAAGCAGAAAGCCATTGAAAATGGCTGAAACCAACACATAGAAACCTGTTAAAAACTCGTTGATTTATCGACAAAACCAGGTACAACGTTTCCTTCAACTCCATTTAGTATTTTGAGGCATATGGAGCAAAATTTGATGAGCATATTTTGCACCACCCTATATTTCAAATACGGTATACTTCTCGACAAATAAAAATATTATGTTCAACTGTAGAATGTTTCCAGTACAGTGTACCGATGTTTAGAAATTTCAATTTAATACCTTCTCTTTATTAATACTTTTTTTTCGGTGCAATTTCACAAGGTGTCATATATGTATCAGTTATTTTCGATACTTGGTTGAAAAACATTATTAAGTTTAGTGAACTGTTTTACAATGAACAGAGAATCTATTCCCGCAGCTATTCGTTGGAGGATGGTGTTTGTTCAGCAGCAATACATTTCTATAAGAACTCTTGCAGTAGAAGTTCAAAGACATCATAGTGATGTGAAAACGTGGAAGATAGGCCTCGTACTGAACGTCCGCACTCAATGTCCCCCGATGAAGATCGTGGCTTGCGTATTTTGGTTCGTAGAAATAGAGAATTGAATGCTACTGAACTTCCAAAGCAATTGTCTCAAGCCACTGGGACATCTGTGTCTTCACAAACTGTAAGAAATTATCTTCGTCGGGCAATCGTCCACCAAGACTTTCATGGAGAGCATCACAACGTACCGCGCAACAGCGTGCTGAACGATACAGGTGGACCCGAGATTTTCAAAATTACTATCTTGATCAATGGCTTCATGCCTTTTTACTGATGAAGGCAGAATATGTCTTTCTCCAGATAACAATCATAGACGCGTTTGGAGAGAACCAGGAAATGTTGAACTGCTGGCACATTCAGTACCTCACATCCAACAAGGAGGAGGTTTGGTCAAAAACTGGGCTGGTATCACGCACGGCTGTCGGACGCCATTGCTTCCGATTGAAGGCATGTTGACAGCTGCCTGATTCAGATATGATATTCTAATTCCCATTGTCGAGCCTATTCATCAGGAAAAAGGCCAGAAATTCATATTACAAGATGATAATGCCCGATTACCTCGAGCTTGCATTGTCGGGTAATATAATGAAGTTCAAATTGAAAGATTGGAATGACCTGCTACTTTACCAGACATGAATTCAATTGGGGATGCTTGAGATAAACTAAAAAGAGCAGTGTACTGCCGAAGAAACCCTTTTACCATCCTACAACAGCTTTGTGTGCCTGCGTTGGAAGAATAGCAAAACCTGAACCTAAGAGTTCTGGATAATATCATTGAAAGCATGCCAGAGAAGGTGAGCCAGGGCTGGTTAAACTACGCACTGAAAACCGTAATTGTAATTGTTATTCTTGAAAGGATTTAAAATGTCTATATTTGACAAAATTATATTTTTTTCCTCATAAATCTTTTAATCTAAAGCTCAAAAATCGGAAATGTTAACTTTCAACGTGAAATGCATTCTACCTGAGATATTCAAAGATTTCGCTGTCGCTAAATATCTAAAATCAGGTGGTGCAAAATTTTTGTTGTTGTGATATATGTATGGCATTGATTTAAGATTGTCTATTCTAATTCAGTTCAGTATTTATTTATTTATCCAATATGAAATTATTTAGATACTGATTTGTTAATAATGAACACAAATACACTATGAAAATCATAAAAATATGCACACTATCTGTTTTGCGGATTTCAATAGTACAAAGAAACCACTCTCGTTTGTAGGATATAGTGTTTTGAAGAACGAGACCTTAGCATATTGCCATTACTTGATCCTAATTTGGCTATTGATGATGACCGTTGACCAAAATCATTCTGCTAAATTGTTTCGTTTTGAACTCAATTTCCACTATATTGATTGGCGAACCTGGAATTTGTGGCAAGTGATAGCATCGAGTTCAAAGTTAATGACAACCAGCTGAAGTTATGAAAACTGTTTCGAAAATGGACTGAACAGTTCGATTTAAAACTCCTTTAGTGGCCTCGCAAAAATTTCTCGAATCCTATTTCCGGATATTCCAGATTGACCAGCTCACTTTTCATTTGGTACGTATCATTATTGTTTAATCTTAGATGAAATAACTACCAAAAGTTTGATTTTCACTAGTTTAATAAATTAATAAATAATTGAAGTACTTTGTAATGTTCGATTGAAGGAGCTACTGTGTTAGCGAAACTAGTCACATGTATCTATCAAACTAGTGAAAATCTAACTTTTAATGGCTATTTTATTCAAGTTTAGAATGGATTTTTATCAAGTAATGGCTGATTCCATTCCATTATTGTTTACTTGTAAAATTGGATGAAAACGCAAAAGGTTGATTGCAATAGGTACGTATTGACAACCACTAACTTTCAACGTGGAGAGTAGAATTTAATTCTGACATAGGTAATGTATTATATCAGTGTCAGCCATTATCGCTACACTAGTGAATTGAGTGAGTGATGATCATTGTCAATACTAATGTATAAAACGGTTTGATTTGATTTTGGAACAAATAATTGTTGGATAGTCAACATGTACCTAAACATTATTTATATAAAAATAATGTAGAATTGGGAATTCAAATTTACACGAACTGTAAAGTTTAATTGCTCACAATTGTTTCGATACATAGTGACATATTCAATCTTAGGCCAGTACAAATAGTATTTGAACAACAAAAAAATTCGTTGCAGCAAAATGACAGCGGGATATTGTAGAACAAGATATTGTAAAAGAGGGAAAAATAAATCGAACCGACAGCTGCTATCCGGGGTGGAATGGGGTGTGTTTTCAGGGGTTTAAAACAGTTTTTCGTGATTTCTGGCTAAACCGTATATTCTATCAAAAAAAGTTGAATATATAAAAGTTGTAGGGAATGAAAAGATCTACAGCTTTTGTACTCCCCATTTTTACCCAAGCTTCGAAATTTTCCGACAAAAATGCGAAAAACAGATTTTTCGGTTTTTAATTTTTTTCTCTGACAAATAAAACTTTATGGAGCTCAAACTTTGACAAAAGATACCACTATTTATTGCAAAGAGGCGGTAATTTTTTAAGAGGGAAATATTTGTAGGTTGTTGTTAAATTCAATTTAAGAAACGAAAAAAAACAATCAGCGATTCCTCTTAAAACTACGCCTCCTACGGAGTTTTGTTCCAGCACACTTACTCGTTGTTACGTCTACTTTCGATAAGTGATAAAAAAAAGTATACTGCAGTGGAAAAAATGGCGGGAAAATTGAAAAAACCGAAAAATTTCTTTTTTCCTGGTAATTTGCATATTTATCGTTGAATGATTGTTATTAATTGATAAAATCATTTTAATTTTCTAATGTTTATGGAAACTATAATATTATTCCTTTAATTATTGTATAGATCGAGTTTTGATATGATGTCATGCATGTCTAAGACAGCAAATTATATCTGCTATATTACGATTACGAATATACGAATATGAGAAATTTAAGGAGCTGTTTTCGAAGTTAAAGACAGCATGCGAACGCAACCAGAGGCCTTCTAAGCCAATGAGAGGTCGAGACGGCATATACTACAGTCGTACCAACTTATATTTAAATTGTTTTAATTTAGAAAATTGCTCAAATGCTGAACTTCCACAAATTTCCATTTACGAAAGTGACTCGGAAGAAATGGAAACAGATCAATGTATTATAACTGAAACAGTACTCAATGAAACTTTCGAGAACACTGGGGAATCGTTCAGTTTTGTTGTATTGGACGAAGAAGAAGTACAACGCTCTACGAAGAAAGCAAGATTAGAGAAAAATACATCTATGGGAATGCATACTTTTTTCAATTTAGTTTTTGAGCATGTTCAAAATAATATTGAATTTTTATTACCGCATTTATGAATTTCATGTTGTTAGTATTTATTACTTTGGATCTGCTTCAATTTTTCCACGATGTATTATTTTTCATAAAATTTATTTGTCAAAGAAAAAAATTAAAACCCGAAAAATTGGTTTTTCGCATTTTGTCGAAAAATTTAGAGAGAGGTTAGGGTAAAAAAGGTGGATACAAAAGTTGTAGATCCTTTTGTTCCCTATAACTTTTATTTTCAACTTTTTTTGATAGAATGCACGATTTAGCTAGAAATCACGAAAAACTGTTTCCAACCCCAAAAACACACCCCATTCCATCCCGGATAGCAGGTTCGATTTATTTTACCCTCTTTTATAACATCTTATTTTACAATATCCCGCTGTCAGATTGCTGTAACGAATTATTTTTTTTATTTCTAATATTTTCTCCTATTAGTACTGGCCTATATACTTGTTATTATTAACTGCATATAGAAATGTCGTCTTCAAATACAACAATGCTACTATATTAGATATAATGTAGGGAAATAACTTTATAGTCGGTGAGTTATAGACATCGGTGGTCATTGAATATTGAATTAATATTATGTTTAAATTTAAACTCTATCAAAATACAATAGTAATTAAATCACTAACTTGATATCTACAACTCTAAGATTATTAATAATTTTGTAAATAACATCCACCTCCTCAGCATTGGACCGTCATTACACTATTGTAGAATTGCTGTATTTGATAATGACATGTCTGTTTATATAAAAGTTGATAACTCGGTTTGAAATCACGTTCAAGTAATAATTAAATTTTGCAGTTCGTATAAATTGAATTTGTAATTTACATCAGGTGAACGCCAAATGAATTGAGATACTCTTAATATAATATACATGTTTGTAGAACATTTTGGAGCGGAATAGGACTAGATAGTCACAATATGCGGGAATGATCTAAGATATCATACCAACAATGCCAACGCCAACGCCCCCGTCAACATCATCTTCTCTCAGAAAGATATGAATGGATTTGGAATTGAATCGACCTCGCGAGAGCGGACACTTGTTGGTTCACAGACGGCTCCAAAACTCCCCAAAAAGTTGGATGCGAAATATATGGTTGCAGCTGGAGGTCTGAGCTATCTGTTATTATTGCTACGTATGCAACTATTTTTTTGGCAGAAATGCGTACAAAGGCAACTGCTCGCAGATAGAAAAAAGTTTTCTCTGATAGTCCGCGGGTCTCAAATCGATTAGCTCGTTGTAACTCAAGGACGGTATGGTACTGTCAAAAAGGGCTTGAATACCTAGGCAACAATAACAAAGTGACTCTGATCTGAATACTCATCCTGTTGGGCATTGAGGAAGAGTGGAGCTTCAAAATTTATCGGACAAGAGCCAGTGTTTGGCATATCTGCAAGCACAGGTAAAATAGCTATATCCTCATGGTTTGAGTGTGAAATACTTCAGTTCATTATAAACCTTAAGGCTATACTCCTGGACCAAAGCAGATTACGTAATCTTAATGTTCTAAGCACAGGGCACTGCCATTTATCTGAGAGTGAGGTACATCTCCTACCAGGAAATCTGAACAAAGCATCGACCAGCAATATCATAGCCCTTATAAGAAGACCTCAATTTGCTGGGTGAACTATAAATAGAAGTGCACAATAGACTACATAATCGCGGTGGAGGAATTGATGTTCGGCCCACCACTGACAAAGAATCTCAACCTATAGTCTAGGAGATAGATACATATTTCGGGCCTGAGATATGACATGTTGGCATATGTGTTATGTTTTAGCAATTATTAATCTGAGTATTTTATCCTATGTGAGTTGGACCTCCCACCCCACCCCATTTTGAGTTAGCCGCCACAGGAAATATTCAATTCTGGAACGTGTAATAACATTTTGGTGTTCAGTGCTAGTCGAATAGGGTCCCTTGGAGACCAATATTCAATAAATGCCAACATTTTTTCTCCATGCAGTTGGCAGCACTGGCAGCTCTAGTTCTGACCAAAATTGGAACGTACAATACTCATTACTCGAAAACCATACGCAAACATTTTCTATACTTCTATTTTCAAGAATTTTGACCATGTTCAGGTCTTTTTGCCAAAAATTTGACAAATCGTCTGAAATTGGAAAAAAAGATGTTGTCACCTCCATCAACTTGTAGTTTTCATGCAAAAAGAAAGCTTGTGTGAGTGCCAACATTTTCTTTCATGTTTAACCCACGGGGAGGGGAGATAATATAATAAATATTTTTATGATTCAAATGTGTGACCAAGATTATTTTTTGAACCATTCTGGGATGAAAATACCTAATTTTAGGAGAATAACTGCGATTTTAATGATTTGGGGGGGTTAAACAGGGAAGAAGATGTTGACACTCACACAAGTTCATATTTCGCATGAATACTACAAGTTGATGGAGGGCCCAACATTTTATCTTCCTATTTCAGACGGTTTGGCCAATTTTAGGCAAAAAGACCGGATTCTTGAAAATGAACGCATAGAAAATGTTGGCGTATGGTTTTTGAATAATGAGCATTGATAACAAAAATTTTCCGCCTGGTTAGAAAGTGTTATAACACGTTCCAATTCTGGTCATAGCTAAAGCTGCCAGGGCTGCCAACTGCATGGAAAAATGTTAACATTTATTGAATATTGATCACCAAGGGACCCTCTTCGATTAGCACCAAACACCAAACACCAAAGTTGAATATTTTCTGGGGCGGCTAACTCAAAATGGGGGCGGGGTGGGAGGTCCAACTCACATAGGATATAATTGCTTAAACATAACACATATGTCAACATGTTATTTCTCAGGCCCAAAATATGTATCTATCTCCTAGACTACTACGCCTTATAGAACTATACAAAATCGACTGTATATCTTGGTTCATAAGGAAAATGACTATGCTTGATGGTGTTGAGGGGAAGAAAGCTCATCCCCATCATTACCACATATGGTTGCTACTAGTATTTGGGTTGGCTTGAAGTGAAGGAAACCAGTTCTTTTTGAAGCCCTTACTCACTTCGTGATAAAAATATTAAATATTCGCTCTCATACTTTACAGAAAATTAGATATAATTTTTATGGATGATAAGGTTACGGAGACTATCGGCAACACAAAAACACCAATTTATCAAATAAATGTACCGAAAATTCATATGGATTATCAGAAATCTGAATACGTATTGTGGTAACTAAGTTGTCATGTTCAGTAGAACGGGAAAGTTATTTTTCATATTAGTCTATAGAAGATGCTTGCTTACATGCTGAATACGTATTTAGATTGCAATATGAATGTTTTAGTACATTTATTTAAAGCTTTGGCTGTCATTTATTTCGCTTCAATAGAAAACATTTTTTTGAATAATGCCTATAAATATGTTTCATTCAGTAGGTAAGTATAAATGCCTAATCTGACATTTCTGGATAATAGAGCATTACATAAAAAAAAATCTTGACGAGTTTGAAAATTACATAAAAATGTATAAAATTTGAATGAACATTACTCTCCCGATGGGATTGAATCTGTTGAAACCTCTTTAATTTCTTAGGGATAATTTTCGTACCAACTTTCATTTTACACTAATTAAAATGATCTACACCCAATATTCATTGGAATGGGTACCTGGCCGGATAAATGTTGCAACTTACATATAAAAACTGTCCAGTATACTCTTTTTATTTTGGTTGGTGATTCGAAAATTTGTTTCAAAATGCAAACAACAAATCACTATCAAGTCCTATCGATTCTGAAATTTCGAACTCATCGTGTTTTCATTGGAATTTGAATATTAATAATGGTTTCTGTCTTCTTCAACATTCTTGTTGCTTATTCCCTATATAAGAATTTCATTATAGCAGAATTGAAGGCTTGGCTATTTTAATGTAATTGTTGAGTTCAACAGCGTCTATTGCATTCACAAGATAGATGAGACAATCATTGCAAATCTACTTCCTTGTACTCAATTGCAGTTGGTTGCACGATCACATCTTATTCCGATGAACAGGGTGTTCCGATGTTTATATATGGTTACTTGGTAACTATAGCAGATCCAAAAAAAGGAAATCACGTTATCGATCTCTCTCTGAGACAAATTCACTGGTGGAAACAAAATTTGCTATCGTCTTTTGTTTTCGAGTTATAAACAAAAGTTCTATTTTTCGACATTTAGACACATGTGAATATAGTGGTTGTTTGTAAAGATAGGATAAAATAGCATTTACATTCCCGAAGCCCTTTCCTCTGTATCCAGTGGCTTCAAGAATATTTGTAAAAAGGTGCAATTTCGAGTTGTGGCCTAAAGTGGTATTTTTTCAAATGAGAATCATAGTTGGCTATAGTTTAGTTAGGACGGATTTTTTTCTCTTTCCAACTATATATAATAATTGTCGGATCTTTTATGATCTTTAAGTCTTTAAAAGCGAGAATGATATTTTACTATATTACTTTTTGCGTTTTAAAAAATATTCATTTCACGTAGGCGGGTGTCATTTATGACAGTGCTCATCTGTTTGTCAGGAAATTGCATATTAACGATTCTGTTTCCGTCATAATAAAAATTAACTCATTAAATCGTTAAAGTGAAGATGTCTTACGAAAACTACGAGAAATATGACATGTTAGAAAGCTCTATTGAAATCATCTGAAATATATTTCAAATCGCTATCCAGAAACAAGACAACCTAATAAAGCTATTCTCAAGAGGTTAAAGAAAAATCTTATTAATTGTGGATCCTTTAACAAGCCAAGACGAGAAAATCAAAAATTTATATCTAATTTTATGATACATTATAAGTACAAAATAGGGATACAAATTGAATTGAGTAAATGTTCAAACTGATGTCCATTATGTTCGATATATAAATTACACTTCTTCATAACTGCATTGAAAACATGAAGATTTGAACCACAATTCATACAGTCTATAAAATTTTGTCTCAGTTTATTTATGTCGTTACTGGTTTTCTTGTATAATTTCTATTCAATGTGTAGCCCAAAAAGAAAAAATCCAGTGGCATGAGTCAGGTGATCGTGGTGACTACCTAACTGGTCCGTTACATCCCATCCACTTATTTCTGCTCTTATTGGAAGAACTGATTTCTTGCCTCAATTAAGGGTAGATTATTCAGAAGTTCTTTAATAATTTTCTGGTTTAAGATTTGGTGGTGCCGTTGACTATTAAGATTTTCTTGATATATGTGATATTTTAAAACACGATTGCCAAGTAGGCCTCACCAAACATTAAAACCAAAGCATCCCTGAGATCGAACGTCGACGGTACGGTGAGGATTCATATCAGGCCAATAGTGCACGTTACGCCTGTTGTCCAGCACTGTTATGAAGGCTCCATCTATCCAAACTACATTTTTAGAGATCTTGTCGACATTTTTGACGATACCATAAGCAAATTTGCAAATTTCCTTATTGTATGAGGATCGAATTTGCATGTTTTCAAAATAGCCAAAGCTCGACGTCTTGAAATTCCAGATTCAGCTTCAATCTGACGACTGGCAATAGAAGGATTTGCAACCGTCATTCCAATTACAAATATACCAGTGGCGGCTCCTCGAAGGAGGCTAAGGAGGCTCAGCCTCCTCACCAATTTATCTTAATGATCATTCTCCATTTTATTTCCTGTTTCTCTGATAATTCTTTAAATTTTACAATTAATTCCTGGTTCTCAGTAGTTATTTTTTATCTGGCAACAGTGGCTAGATTCTCTATATATCTCAAACGCTAAATACGTGTGCTCAACAAAGTTGCCATTTTTCCAACCAGTCCAATTGCTCTACGTTAAGTAAAACACTAGAATTGCAATGTTCTCTGTAGGCTAGCCTCTCGTTCGCAGTCGGTCAGTCGTATGAAATACGATACTTGCTGCGACACGTGCTGCGTCAGTTCTTGTTTATGGGTTGCTATTAAGTTACGCCACGCGACGCGAAGTAAGTTTAGATTAGAATTTGTCTGTTCGGTAAATTATTAAACGTTAAAATGAGTAGTGATTCAATTGCTGACTTTTTAGAAAATCCATTTAGTGGATTAACATATGACAGAAAAGTGTTTTTAAAAAGTAAACGGCCTTTACCGGATTTGAGAGGTTAGTGATGACAGGTAAGCTTCAAAATCGATCATTTAATACTGATAATTATAAAAAATATGTATGGTTAACGGGATCTGAGGTACACAATAAATTATATTGCTGGTATTGCTTGCTATTTACATCAGATACAACTTCATGTTGGGGGCACTTGGGTTTCATTAAATGCTGCGTTAGTTTAAAATCTTATTTAGAAAATAAAGAGTTTTTGCTTTTTCTTGATACTTTTAAATCAATATTTGAACAAACTGATCTAATTTTTCAAATTTTACACCATAAATTCACTGATATAATTTATTCAAGAGATCGTTTGAAACATCTCATTGATAAAATTTCAAGTTTCCGTAATACAGAATTTCATTTTGATATTTTAGTTGAAAATTTTCCAACTGATGAGGCTCCTCCCGCGAAAAGGAGGAAAACATATAATTTGGTAGACAAGAAACTACGTTATAAACAACGTTTTATGAAATTTTAGATACTATTAAAGGTCAAATTGAGATTCGATTTTCCGATTTACATAAATTGAAGTTTTTCGACTTGACGAATAGAATATTTTTCGAATCTTTTTCAAAAGAGTTTTCCAATACACTTTTAGATAACTCAGTTCTAAAATATAAATTTTTTGATAAAATAACACTGCACAATGAATTATGCGTTACATACTCGGATAAGGATATTTTAGGCCAGTACGACAGTCACGCCGATATGATAAAATATATGATAGACAATGATTTGCAACAAGTTTTACCTCAGTTTTATAAACTACTTTGTTTGACAGTCACCATTCCTGTCACGTCGGCATCATTTTCTACTCTCAAACGAATTAAAACTTACATGCGAAATACAATGGGCCAAAATCGTTCATACAATGTTAGTTTGATATCTATTGAAAAAGATTTAGTAAAACATTAAAACAAAATGATACATTTTATGATAGTATTATTAATCATTTTTCGCAAACTAAAGTTAATATATAAGAAAAGTTAATAAAATTAATAAAAAAAACAAAATATGAAAAATTCCAAAAAAAGAAAAAATATCAAAAATCCAAAAAAAAAATAAAAAACAAAAAACAAATAAAAATTTGTTTGCCAAGAGAAACTCTACACCTCCACGTTAGTTCTTGCTGGGCAACAATTAATTTTGTCACTGAAGTAGCTGGTACGGTCGCTGTGCAAAGGTTAAATTAATTGGCAGAGTAGAGTATATTTTTAAAAAAACGTTTTATGTCCAGCCTCCTCTCTTAAAAAGTTCACGAGCCACCACTGAAATATACTAGTTTCTTCAGCACTTTCAATGTTATAATTTTTTGGTCATGGATTGTTGAAGGATACACAATTAATGACATTCTCTTTTATTCTCTTTATTACGTTGACTTCTTTCTGGATAGCGATTGAAATATATTTTAAGTGCAATATTACAAATGTTATTAAAGCTTTCTAACATATCATATTTCTCGTAATTTTTGTAAGAAATCTTCACTTTCACCATTAGATTGTTATTATGACGGAAACAAAATAGTTAATATGCAATTAACTGACAAACAGATAAATGTCATAGATGAAACCCGCCTACTTAATATAAATATAAACAAACGAAAAAAGTAAATAGTAGAATATTAATTTCGTTAATAAAGACTTACACATCTAAAAAGCGACCCGAAATATGATACATAGTTAGAAAGACAAAAAAAATCCGTTTCAACTAAACCATAGCCAACTATGATTTTTATTTGAAAAAATTCAACTTCAGGCCATAGCTCGAAATTGCACCTTTTTGTTTAAATTTCCTCGACACCACTGGATTATACAGGAAAAAGTGTCTTAAGAATGTAAAAAATATTATCTCATAACTTTACAAACAACCACGATATTCACATGTGTCTAAAAGTCGACAATCAAACTTTTGTTTATATCCTGAAAACAAAAGGCGACTTCCATTTTTTTGTATCTTCTATAGTTACACTATACAAGCATCGGAAATTGCTTAGGACTTACAGAACATATTATGAGATGTATTCACAATTGTTTCGAATGAGTCTCAAATAATTTAGAGAAAATGAATGAAACCATGACTGTTATATACTGTTTAGAATGAGGTCAGGGGCCCTTGAAATTTGCTAAAAGTCTCCGCTATATATTTTACAAGGTGAAACGAATATTATATTCCACATTAGCAACCAGAAAAAAAGTCCAAAAGTATGAACTTCTGGTACTCGGCGGGTCGATCCACGTTAGTTATCATTCGAGTATAAACGAGCTATACTACCAATAGAAGAAGAAGTGAAAATTACACGTGATCTCACTATTGTAAACTGTATTGATCAAATTATAAAGGTTCTGAAATTCTGAATCACAAATACAAAACTATAGATAAAATAGGTCTGAAGCTTCATTTCAATCTAATTGAATTTTATCCAAATTTTAAACGTTGAATGTGGGTACCTCTTTCTGAACGTTTTGTTCGTTATGTTTCTATTTCTATACCCATTTAGTGTTTGATTGGATAAATCGCAATATTTATCAGTCACATTCCTTTGTTCTTATGGACAATGAGATAATTTGAATTGTTTCGCTGAGAATAGTTTTGAGAAGTAGCCATGTGAGAATAGTTGGCGGGTATGTGGCAATATTCGCTGTTATTCACTATTTCCATGAGATTTGTTTCTTTGCACTTCTGAGATTCAACTGTTGCTGCTAAAATGAGAAACACATCCAAAATAATCTATTTTACGGTGTTAATTGACAAGATGCGAATAAGCTCATCATGACATGCAACATTTTGCCTGTAGCGAAATACAAAAGAAGGAATTATAAGTAAACAACACTAATAGCCGAACAAATAAAAATTTTCAGCATTTCAGGCTTGATCGGGAGAGATTTTGATGAGGTTGAGTTTGGACTGCATGGAGCTATAATAGTTTTTTAACAGTATACGATACGGGAACTAACATGCAACTTATGATACTCAGGCGATTACTTATCTGCGTCCCAAGTGCAGAGTGCAGGTCGGGAGAGGAGAGGCGGGGTGGACTCGCGCGCTCGACTGAGCTGGTGGAAGGGGGCAGGCCAGGGTCACGTCCTGCGGTGACCTTAAACCTTGATTTGGTTTCCATCGGGGTCTCGTGCCCGGATATATACAGAGAGGCGTGATCGGCGCTCCACTAACGAGACACCTTCTCAACATCTACCCGGTGTTTTGCGCCCGGGCGCCACGTTTAAAGCTGGCAACATTATTGAGAAGGCCATGCACACAGTCCAAGTATTCAAGACTGCGACATACATACAAACATACATTCGCCATCGATCCGGTGACTATGCCCGGATACATTATTGAACAAAACAAGACAAAATCAGATTGCTTGGACAAGCAATTGATAGTAGAGCCCGCGACAGCATCAAATTCGCCTGTGAATGGTTTCTGTTAGCTTTTGAGGTTGAATTTTGATACCTATTGAATTTTTTATCGTGTATAGAATAAAGGTAGCATTGGTCGTTAAAAGGGTTCTAATGATGCGAAATATGTCTTCACAAGGTTTTTCAACATAGATTATTTACCTTACATTCACATATGTCTTCTGTCGGATAAGATAGAATTTATATATGGATTTGCTCGAACCATGTACTTTTTACGTATATTGTAAAATTGCAATTATTTAATATTCGGATGATAGGTCTGAAAGTTAAAAGATCTCCTTATGAAACGGTATTCGGAGATGCAGGTTATCTAACTCTGTTACATTGTTAATTTTTTCAGCATTTGCTAACATGACGTGATTGAAGTTGAGTAATAAAGGGTTTTCCATTAAGAGTGGTAGATCTTTGAATTGGTATGACATGAATTGTATAGAAGATAATGAGTTTGTTTTATTTTTGAATCAAAGAACATATTATGACGTTATGTATGGAAAATCATAATTGCTGGCTTTCGCGGCCTCGATGGACAGCGTTTATTCGTGAAGCCTAATGTCCTAATGTTGGATAACTCCCTGGCAGTCAATGACATGACTGATATTGTTGGAGGTTAATGTATATGACAATACTTATCACATACCCCCACAGAAATAAGTCCAGGGGATGGGGGAGAACACGATTTCCCTGTGTTGCCGACGGCGCCGCAAGACCCATAATCTACACCATACAGTGATCTTCACTGGGTGCAGTCGACAATCTTCGATCTCTCTTGGTTTGATTTGACCTCAATATGCGTCACTTCGATTTAATAATGGAGCCATCACTAAAAATGATTTTGAGGCCGAATTCAGGATGTGCTTCCTAATGGTCTAGTGGTCAATTAGCAGAACGCCTACCCAAGAAATGGTCGTTTAGTATGAGTTCTTGAATCAGTTGAAACTTATATGTACTGTAACGTTATATACGTTACTATGTCTAATTGTTTGAATAATCTTAATAACGGTAAATTTAGATGATTAAATTTGGAAAGAGACTATGACTGACATCTGTGTTTTTAATCGCGGAAATCGATTTTTACTAATGCGCGAAAACTAGAAAGGTCTTGCGACATGCAATGAGGAGAGTGACTAAGAAATGGAAATCGATAGGGATGATTATCTTGGCTTGTGAATTTAACTGAGTGAGTCGTATTCTTATCATTCATCTTATCTGTTATTAATTGGCTTTATTGGAACCTTATTTTCGACAGTAAACACGTAATTTGATGTCTTATTGTATCTAAACCTCGTAGTGGACGTAGATAATCATTTACTATATTCTTTCTCTTGTCTTTATTCAGAATCTAATTTGTCAAGTTAGCAGTCCGAATCATTTATGTCGTTCTCTAAGGCTTGTTTAACTTAACTTTAATTATTCACGTGGTTGCATGGTATCCAATATCTCCTTTCTTTGACTTTTCTCATATACATTTGTAATGGATATGTCTTTTTAGGCTAGTCTTGGTGAGATAACGGAATAATTATTGATCTGGGTGAACTAAAATAAAGCCGTAATTCTCATTCACTATTTTATGAGATCACCGAGGAAATCATCTGATATTGCTCGAACAGATTATTGGAGCAATTAGACATAATAACGTATATAACGTGACCGCATACAAGCCCAGTTTATGCGAACGTCTGGGTATTGAGAGTTATGAATTTTCGTGCACACTATCTCGACCGAGCGTTGCGACAATGCAGGGGTGTTAGAAGATTCACATTAAAGCCGATTGTTTAGAAAAATTCCACAATTCGTCCAATAGTGGATTCTGTTGGGTGATGAATACCATAAGATTCGCGTATCACACGGAACGATTATTCTGATGATGAATTTCAATCATTTTGATTCTTTCAGCGCTTGTGTATCTCTTCATTATAAAATGTCAAATTTTACTGAGTACGTCAAAAATTCAAAGCAACGTAATGTGTAGGCGCAATCATTTATCGAAGATCTATGACTCTTATTGAGAAAAAATTTAGATGTTCTTCCTGTATTGCGTTTGAAGACTTCCATTCCACATTTTCGAATGAATTTACAACTCGAATTTTTCCCCAGTTTTAGCTAATATGCGCTCAGAACGATCTTCAACTTATCCGTTGGATTCTGAAAAGACATCTTTCTGAATTTTAAAATTATTGCAAATTTGACAATAATTTTGCCATTCTCGAGCAAAAATTTACATACAGAAGATTGCATCTAGAACACTTTTGTTACTTTGAATGAGAAAGATGTCATGTTTCTACCGATAACCAATGTGGTAGGTTACAACTTCGAAAATTTGGTATCTGCTATTACTCTGTGACTATCTGAAGAGATTTAAACAAAGAATTATTTATGCACGGTAAATAATATAATTATTGTTTGAACTTGATAGCTTTCTAGAATATGGTATCAAAGAACAGCAGTTGCACTATCTTTGTAAACATGTTATTTCCGAAGAGATTCACAGAAGTAATTCCACGGATCTTGGATAGGTACTGCGAATCATTCTTATAGCTCCTGTTCAATGATTACACAAATTGAATGCTCGTTATCGTTAAAGATAATAGTTGCGTTAGGGCGCTCAATATGCGATAACTTGGGAGTAATTTTACGACTTCGAGATCATAAAACTTAAAGCAATTTTGATAGTGCCTATCTCGCCAATTCGTGGGCAATAAAATAGATTTTACTCCCAAATTGCAAACTTGTGGGACATTAATTCAATTCCTCCAAGAAAGTGGACGTAGTTTATTTAGAGTATAGTTCTTCGTTCAGTATTGATTCTGATAGAAAATGAGGTTGTAGGTTTTGAAGTTACGTCAGAAGTATCAATTATTGCACATCTGTATGTTTCGTTCTATATTTTTTCATTTTATCAAAATTTTGAACTGCAATATTTACGAAACCAGATGCACAATGATTATGAATTTCAGATAGATAATTCGATCCGTTCTTAGGAAGCCGAATACTTTATTTTTAGTATTATATCACCGCTCAACAAGAGATTGCCTTTCCAACAAGCTATATGTAGTTGTAATAGTTAGAAAAATTGAAAACAACGAAATGTTGGCATAGATATTTACGGAAAATTGAGCTGTCATATCAAATTTGGATGATAAAAATCATATATACTCAATCTATGGATATCAGGAATGATATTAGGCTCTTGTACATTATTTTGAATTTCATCATTGATAATGAATTTCAACCTCAGTATATATTCCACAAGAACATTCACACTGGTATAAGTATTTATACCAGGGTATAGTTATTAGGAAGATAGTGATTGCTCAAATTCAAATCAATCTATGGAATGTATGCCGTACTTTTTTATGATAAATTCGAAAAACATGTGAATATTGTCGGTTGGATTGGGGCAATTTGTTGATTTATTATAATTCAGGAAATACTTCTTGAAACTGATATGACTCTCGTAAAAAACGGGTATGTTTCTATGTTCGAATTTTGGTGCAATATGCTTCTCGAGATCACGTTCTATGATATATAATTTGAGTATAAAATTCATGTATCAGAGGGTTCTACAGTTTTTTTTTTGATAATTCTGGAGATCAGTTCAGAACTAATTGGGGACAAGCGAGCTAGTGAGCAAGCGCAGTATTATATTGAAGCCACGCAAATCACTAATGCGCTTGCTCAACGATGTCTAATTGCCGCGAATTGTGACAGCTAATGATGACGTAAGACGTATGATAACCTATCTTATATTAATTTTAAGAACTTTCTTACATATGCACAATGCAAAAGATGCACATGTATTCATGAATATCAAGAGAAAACGGAGAATAATTTATTTCCAAGTAGGAAATGCTGTTGAATTGTTTACTACAGGTGTAGCTGTATATGAGAGGAAGAAATGTGATCCATGTTGGTTTTAAGCCAAATCGATGTATTTTTCTATTTGAATGATTCCAGATTGAAGTCGTTAGTGACTGAGACTAATTCAGAAATAAAAGCACTATATTATGTTAGCGTTTTTGTTTGGTTCATAACCATGGCGGATCCAGACAGTCTCTCAGGGTGGGCAAATACTTTTTTCACTACTTCTAGGTTGAATGAATAAACAGTTGATGCCAATGGTGAATTTATTCAGATAAAATGCTTGAAAGAAATGGATAAGTATTATTGGAATGAATGAAAAAAATTTTTTTCTGACGTAGCAATTTTAAGTGACGACTTTTCGACCATGCAAATCGAGTCCTAAATTTCGCCCGGTACATCTCTTCATCCTAATGCATTTGCAAAAGGGCTAGGTCATTCCTCAGATATTGGGTTTCGCAGCAAGTGTAAATTCATAATACTTCAGAAGTTGGAGAATAAAACTCAAATTTTACACAAGACTTTTAACATTTAATTTAAAAATGCTGACAAATTGTTTCACCACACTGTGGCATTTTCAAAGCAAGGAGTTATCAACTAAAGCTAAATCTAAAAGTACCTATGTCCTTAAATATTAGGGATCAGAGTGTGGTACAAATTGAGGGATGGGGGTGAATAAGGATGGGAGTGTATTTACAAAATTGTTAACAAGTGGTGAATTATATGTATCGATTTGATCATTTAATATTACATTATCATTGTTTCTTGAGTGTTTCAATATTTCTATGGATTCTAGTATATTAAGTTTATGTCCTTTTTCCTGAATATGTAGAATATCGGGATTAAGGATGAAATTGTGGTTATGATCTAACAATTATTTACGCGAATCACCTGTTAGAACATAACCACAATTTCACCCTTAATTCCGATAAGTTTTGTTTAAAAATTTGAGTTTTATTCTCCAACTTCCGAAGTAAACTGATGTAGTTTAGACAGATTTTTCGGAAGCGTTTGACAGACCTAATCATAATATTGCTTAATAAACTTAGTAATTTCGGGCTCTCTAATGATTTAATTCTTTTTTTTCAAATCTTATCTTACTAATAGACCCCAGTATGTTGCTTTTCATGGTTTCAGGTCGATTGAATATTTTGTTATTTCAGTTGTTGCTCAAGGATTTATATAATGTCCTTTATTTTTTAATCTCTATTTGAATGATATTGTTTAAAGAATGCAGATGATCTGAACATTTTTTTTTTCGCATAATGGACCGTAGTATTGCTGTAAACTGCAACATGGTCTTTCCAGAATTAAATTGTGGTGGACGATCTTTCTTTGAATGCTGAAAAATGCGAAGTTATCACCTACTCAATAAAATTCAGGGGAATTAAATTTTTTTATAACATAGATCGTGTTGTGATTCTTGATGAGAAACTTTCTTTTACTAATCATATTCTAAACATATATTCGCAGTCGTACAGGAAGTTATGGTTTATCTTGTGCATTAGGCGTGATTTTACCAATATGTCCACTTTAAAGTTATTATATTTCACTTGCGTCAGATCCAGGCATCTATGATTTGGAATCCCAAATATCATGTTCACATTAATGAACTTGAAAATGAGTAGACAAGATTTTTAAAGTATGTCTTTTAAGTTAGGCGTTCCTCAAACTGGGTTGCTCTCAAAATTCAATATTTTCAGTTTTGATTGTAGATGTCAACATAGCTCCATAGTTCTATTAGGTAAAATTATTAACTCAAGTCATGATAATTCTTTCTATCTTCATATACAGCGCACTGATGTTTTTATTAAATTCTCCCCGCTGCACAATATGTGTAATAATTACAATAAGACTGCGTAAGGAATCGATATTTATGCGTATGTAATTGATTTTTTTTTCTCCTTGTTCGCTTATTGTTTTCAATGTCTTTATGTATCAATCCAGGCAACGAACCGGAAGATAAAAAAAAGACAAGTAGCTCAGATTCAAAAATTTTTCATGGGATTCGATTCGTGGAGTTATCAGGATCATTCATAACACATGAAACCTCAGGGGTCACCCTCAGTGGTGGCTCCTCGAAGGAGGCTAAGGAGGCTCAGCCTCCTCACCAATTTATCTTAATGATCATTCTCCATTTTATTTCCTGTTTCTCTGATAATTCTTTAAATATTACAAATAATTCCCCGTAGTTATTTTTAATCTGGCAACAGTGACCAGAGGCTAAATTCTCTATATATCTCAAACGCTAAATACGTGTGGTCAACACAGTTGCCGTTTTCCAAGCAGTTCAATTGCCAGATAGGGTGAAAGAGCAAATATGGCAACACCCTATGTAGGCTACCCTCTCGTACGGAATCGTCGGTCGAATGAAATACGATTACTTGCTACCGCCCTTCCGCTAGAAGAATGCGACACGTGTCGTGTTCCGTTAGTTCTTGTTTTTGTACCGCGAGGCGAAGTAAGGTTAAGTAGTTAAGTTATAATTTATCTAATCGGTGAACGTTAAAATGATAAGTGACTTAGTTGCTGGGTTCTTAGAAAATCCATTTAGTGGATAAACATATGATAGAAAAGTGTTTTGTTAAAAATAAACGGGCTTTACCGGATTTGAAAGGATTAGTGGTGACGATGACAGGTATGTTTCAAAATCGAAATACACAATAAATTATATTGCTTGCTATTTACATGTGATACAACTTCATGTTGGGGGCACTCGGGTTATGATGGATTGAAAAATTTAGCTCGTGGTATAGACAGACATGAAAAATCGCAGGAACATATTACATCGAGTATTAAGTTTAAATCAACCGGTAAACAGAATATTGTTAAAGGAGAAAAACGTATAATTTGGTAGACAAGAAACTACATTATAAACAACTTTTCTTATGAAATTTTAGATACTATAAAAGGTCAAATTGAGATTCGATTTTCCGATTTACATGAATTGAAGTTTTTCGACTTGACGAATAGAAGATTTTTCGAATCTTTTTCAAAAGAGTTTCCAATACACTTTTAGATAACTTAGTTCTAAAATATAAATTTTTTGATATAATAGCACTGCACAATGAATTATGGGTTACATACCTACTCGGATAAAGATATTTTAGGCCAGTACGACATTCACGCCGATATGATAAAATATATGATAGACAATGATTTGCAACAAGTTTTACCTCAGTTTCATAAACTACTTTGTTTGACAGTCACCATTCCTGTCACGTCGGCATCGGTGGAGAGATCATTTTCTACTCTCAAACGAATTAAAACTTACATGCGAAATACAATGGGCCAAAATCGTTTATACAATGTTAGTTTGATATCTATTGAAAAAGATTTATTAAAACACTTAAAACAAAATGATACATTTTATGATAATATTATTGATCATTTTTCGCAAACTAAAGACCGTAGAATTCCGTTAATATATAAAAAAGTTAATAAAAATAATAAAAGAAACTAAATATGAAAAATTTCAAAAAAAAATAAAAAATATCAAAAATCCAAAGAAAAAAAAAACGAACAAAAAAATTGTTTGCCAAGAGAAACTCTACACCTTCACGTTGGTTCTTGCTTGGCAACAATTAATTTTGTCACTGAAGTAGCTGGTACGGTCGCTGTACAAAGGTTAAATTTATTGGCTGAATAGAGTATATTTTTACAAGAACGTTTTATGTCCAGCCTCCTCTCTTAAGAAGTTCACGAGCCGCCACTGGTCACCCTCACTGCCCCCTAAAGGGTAATTGCTAATTTAAAATGCACCAAGGAGCTTTTTGGGTCGCTGATCACGATTCTGACGTCTTACTTACTTGAAATCAATTCTAGGGGTGGAAAATCGATAAGATTGGTCATGTTTGCACCCTTATAGATTATTTTGGCAATATATATTATGTTTGAATTTTTAATCCATCAAGGAGGTTTTTTCTGTCGCTGATCACGATTTTGACGTCAGATTTACTTGAAATCTATTCTGGGGGTAGAAAAATGGCCAATTTATCGAGTTCCCACCCCTAGAATTGATTTCAAGTAAATCTGACGTCAGAATCGTGATCAGCGACCCAAAAAACCTCCTTGGTGCAATTTAAATTCGAAATTACCCCCAAGTGGGGGAGGGAGTGACCCTTGAGGTTTTATGTGTTATGCATAATCCTGATAACCCCACAAATCGAATCACACAGAATTTTTTCGACTCGGAACCACATCTGTTTTTTTTTTATTACAGCTGAAATCCCGGGTCATTGCCTGGACTATATATCCAACTTGAAATCTATATATAATTCAGTATACATTTTAATAATAGAATTTAACTCCCATCCTGTAAATGGTTGCAGCTGGATGGTGTAAATAAGTAAATAAATAAATAAAATATTCTTATGCTTACTGAAAATATTTCGTTTTACTTGACCCTCGTAACATTTTTTACACATTTGACATTGCATTTGATAAATACCGGATATATCATTATTTGAAATTTTATCTATTCCCTAAGTTTATTACTACATTTAAAAGCTGGTTTTATGTTAAATGTGAAATGAGATTAAGATTTAAGAAATGGTAACCTTAGTGGGGAAGGGTGTTGTGATTTTATTAATAGTTCGTCACCTGTTTTTCCTACTCATTGATAGATCGTTGAAGTTTCCTTTCGTACATGAACATCTTCGAAAAATATTGTTTATTACAATCCAATGATAAATATTGCAAAATTATTGAAGAATGAAAACAATAGATAGTCAATCAACAGTTAGTGTAATCGATACGATAGACATTTTATACACAATTTTATAACTGAGCTCTGATGGAATTGAATGTTCATATCTATTATATATTTCTCCCTTCTTAAAAAAATATATCCTTCGCAATTTAAAAACCATCAAGGAATTAATCCTAAAAGGATTCTATTTATATTTCATATTGTCAAGTATGTAATACATTTGCAGGAATTAGGTCATTAACTGGAAATGTATATTCATTCAACAATCAATGCAGACTTTATCAAGCATGGAAAATATTATTGACAGAAAGATAAAGCTAAGGATATACTCATGATTGTCGAACATTGGAATGATATGCTATTTGAAATTAATCATAATCTTATTCAAGAAACGAAGTCCCCTCCACCCTCTTGGTTTGAAACGGTTATTCAAATCGGTGTGGATGAAAAACAAACAATTCTCATTCGTAGTTTTGTAATTCTAGAGTTGGAATTATTTGATTTATAATGAATTCAACGTTGAATCATTTGATTGACCGTGGTCAAAACAACAGCTACTCTTGTTGTTTTTACTACGGTCCGAGTTCGAACGCCTGAATTTCTAGAGGAAATAGAGCCAGCCATCCGTCAACTGTTTTCTAATTAAATGTGTTGCCGAGCTCTTCGTCTGTCTCTTTGGAACATAGCATTTTACATAAATATAAACATAGAATGTGAAAAACATTCTCTCTTGGCAAGTGGGTCAAAATAGGTCTTCAATTATCATAGCGAATAACTTCATCTCGAATAATCTCAAAATAGCACAGTTGGAATTATTTCATCAATTTTGATTAATTCAATTCACTTGCTAGAGTTGAAACAAGCACTATACATGACGTATATTTGTTCAGAATAAGTTATTGTTTTCGTGGTCAAACCAATACAAAAAGTTCGAAAAATATATCAGAATCAATACAATTATACTTCGGTGGAAGTTCAGGTTATGAAATACATACTTGCTTGTTAATCATGATTCTATAACCTTATTGAAATCAGACATGTCTGGATAAGAACATCATTTCAACATTCTAGAGCGATGACGAATTTAACGTCTTCCACCATTTCTTGTTCATATAATTTTTATTCTAAGCTGTATTCTTATCTGAAAATGGTAATTTCTATGAGAATTCGATGATGATTAGTGGAAAGCAGTGTTTGTCTTTAGTTCACGATTTTCCACTATAGGTTTGCAAAAGTTTATGCGTATTGCTTTAAATATGCGAACATCGTCAAAGAACCATCCATGTTAATTGAAATTAACCATTGAATTACTCAGAAAGTTAAGAAAACTTTTGATAATGTCAGTTTTTCTAACATACTTATGTCTGTAGATTTTCACATCGATATTTTATAAGATACTTGAGAATCTTGTGATGAACCAAATAAAAATACGTCCACCTTCATAATTTTAATTATTATAATAGTATGGGATATAGCATGGGACATAAAAACTCTAGATCCGATATTGAATTTAAATACGCAACGTCTTCTACAGAGGATCATTTGAGCAGCATTGTTCCAAAAAGGTACATGTCCATTTCTTCAAATTCAAGGAATATTTTTGAACTGTCCGGTTATCACAAAACTCCAAATATTTCACACTTGATGCAACGACTTGAATACATGTACATTAAAGTTAAAAACACTGGAGCAGCTGAGAGAAAATATTTTATATTGGAAATGTTTTCTGCTTTCGGCGCCAGTATTATTTCCACCCCATTTACCACCATCTTAGGCTTGAAGACAAAAATTTTTTATAGTCACTAGAGCTCTGCACTAGCTACGTGTTAACTCGAAACGATTTGTTTATTTTGAATTATGACAGTCTGATGGAGTGTAAAACAACTACAAACAAACAAACTTATAGCAATAATATTGGACATGGCCACTTATATACATTGGAAGATAAATTACGGTATAGTAAATATCATTGCATAATTATTACTGATGCCTTACTTTGACTAGATTCGGTTAACTTACAGATATTATGGACATGTCCTCTTTTCGGCGTACTTTCTCATGGATAATGTAACGAAACATGATTATTTTTGACTGACTTGCTTTTGAGGATTGATGAATGCCTAAAGGAAGACAAATCCGTTGAAATTTCAGTTTTAACAGTTTGTGGAGATGTCCCTGTTTGAATCTACGCTCCTCAGTTGTTACTTGCTTCTGGATTATGGTTATTGAAGTATTCTTTTAGATCTAAGTGACTATATGAAAAATTGTAACGGTGTACCTATCATTGCTTTTAGAGAATAACTGGATATACAGGATGTCCGGATAAGGGTACGGATTGGCTGTATCTCGACAATGATAAGGCCTAGAGGTTTGGGAAAAAATCTTCATAAATAAAGTGAGCAAGTAAAATGCCTGGAAATTATTTTGAAGTTCGTATTTCAATCGCTAGGAGGCGAAACCGCTATGAAGAAACATAAAATTCACGCTTTCTCGGAAAGTTCGACGATGGGCACTGAACACATCATTCGATAGATTGAATAATACCGCATCATTTGCTTGGCAACATTTTTTCGTATCTGTTATAATAAGCGAAGGGGAGACCAATGCATTTTTCAATATTTACATTTAAAGATATCAAGAACCATTCAACTGATTTGAATATTTTTGATCTCGTTTGAAAGAGCTTTTTATGATCTTTTTTAAAAAAAAAATTTGTTGAGCCGTTTCGTTGAAAATTAATAAACTGGAGGGTGTTATCTGCAGCGATTACACATTTTTGTGATTTTTGGAAAAAGGTTAAAGAGACGGTGTTATTTTCTTGACAGACCCTTAGCCATCATAAGCATAGCTAAATTTTAGTGAAACCCGCATCGCGATATCTCCATCCGTTCTCGATTCTCGGGAGATGTTAAAAATTCGAGTACCTCTATCGAATCAAGTTACCTTTGCGAGAAAAACAAATCACATAGCCATGGTTATTGCTAAATTGAAAATATTACAGATTTGACTACTGTCAAACATTAGTTGTGATAGTTCTGTGGCTTAGATTTACGTTTAGATCCACTTTTTTGGAAAAAATATGCCAGTTACTAATGCGTAAGCGTATGATATGTTACGCATTCATTTTGAATGTTTCGAAAATGCTGCAATTGCGTCACGGCAATATGCAATGCAAATTCTACATAGAAGAATTTTTTCGAGAAGTATTTTCAAGATTGGCTTGACGATTACGGGAGACAGGCAACGTGCACCTCTAAGAATTTGTAGAACACGCATCGAGTGAAATATTGTTAACTTTTTGGCCTACGTGCGATACGATCCCACCTTGAGTACTAGAAAAATTTTCAACGACCTGGGAGTACTTTCAGTAGGGCCGGGGGCGTAAATATGCGTAATATGCATTATTGGTTCAAGCAAAACCTACATTGGATGCGGCAAGTAGAACATCAAAATCGCTGGAGTTTGAACGTATTGTGCGGAATCGTGGAAGGAAACATTATGGGCCACATTTTTTTGACCAAACCCTTAAAGGTTTTTGGAATTTCTAAACGTTTTCCTTCCATCATTTTTAGGAGAAGGCTCTTTGGAAACAAGAAGGAACATGTGGTTGCAGCTTGATGATTACCTGGCGCATGATAACCGAAACGTACGTCAGCATTTAGACAAGCAATATCTGAATCGTGTTATTGGAAGAGGAAGTTTATTTATCTTGGCCGGCGCGTTCGCCGGATCTAACTTGTTTAGATTTTTTCCTATGGGGTAGACTGAAAGACTTGTTTTTTCAAGAGAAACCATAACAACCAGGGAAAATATGATGGAAAGAAAAAATACGAAATGCCATTACAAGCTTGTCCAGGGGTGAAATTGAAGCATATGTGGTTAAGCTTTGAGTAATTAAGCGTTTGTACACCTTTTGTTCTATTGCTATTACTGATGTTCCTTTGAACCGTTGGCTTTTAAACGAATACGCTTCAAAACTAGTTTTGAGCCAGTCCTAAGCCTGAATAAAGTGTGAAGGAAGGCCCGACGTGTTAACAATTTAGTGCTAAGTGGGAAGAAAATTGATGAATCGTAATTTAAATTGCATCGATTACCATGGCTATCTTATTTGTTTTTCTCGCAAAGGTAACTTGATCCGATAGAGGTACTCGAATTTTCAACATTTCCTCTTATAAATCTAGAACGGATGGAGATATCGCGATGCAGTTTTCACTAAAATTTAGTTATGTTTATGACGGCTAAGGGTCTGTCAAGGAAATAGGAGCGTTCCATCTAAATTTTTTCCAAAAATCATTAAAATGTGTAATCGCTGAAGATAACACCCTTTAGTTTATTTGTTCTTAATTAAACGGTTCAATGGTTTCTTCAGAAGGCCATGAAATGCTCTTTCACACGAGATCAAGAATATTCAAATCGGTTGACTGGCTCAGGTGATATTGAAATATAAATATTAAAAAATGCATTGGCCTCTTCTCTCCTTATTATGCCATATACGAAAAAATCTTGCACAGCAAAATGATGCGATATTACTCAGTTGATCGGATGATGTACTCAAAAGTATAGCTCATCCTCTAACTATTCGAAATAGCTCAAATTTTATGTTTTTTCATAGCAGTTCCGCCTCCTAACGGTTGAATTAAGAACTTTAAAATTATTTCCAGCTACTTCTCTAGCCCACTTTACTTGTGAGGGTTTTTTCCTAAGCCTCTAGGCCTTACCATTGTCGAGATACAGCCACTCCGTACACTTATCCGGATACCCTGTACTTTCAACATGAACAAAGTCAGATTCTGTAAAAGCCGTAACTAATGGTTGAACACATAGTGAAAACCTAAATTTGTTTGCATTTCAACTGACTATCTAGCTCAAATGGCTCTTAGTTTTCAATGGTATCGAAGATAAAAATAAGACGTGCTGCAAAATGTACGTAGGTGAGATTTATTTATTTTTATCTCTTGCAGCTCTCATTGTGAGACATCAGCTTTAACCAACAAACTTGGTTAATTTTCACCCTTTAACGACCAAATAATGGATACTCAATTGACAGTAATTGCAAATATGTATCAAATTTGAACACCAAGTAGTGCAAACAGAACGAAAAATTACAGCTCGGAGAACTCTACTATGAGTATGGTGACGAGCTACAAAATACAGATACCATCACGAACATAATGATGCTTTACGATATACAAAGTGATATTCAATCAATCAGAGATGCGTTACTTAACACCGAACTTTCTGTAGAATTAGAAGAAAGCTAGTACCATCAGAACCTCGGAGACGGAGCTGATACTGAGCACGTACATGGTAACTCCCACCTCCACGGGCGGGCCTGTAATGGCAAACACCTAAGTCGCGTTCATGAAAACCAAATCAAACTCGTGCCCTAGGCCTGCCCGCCTACGACCCCGCTCGACAACGCGCGCGTTCGAGCGAGATCGGGGACGGGACATACAACATTTACAGTCCGGCTTAGATAGATACCATCTGGACCTCGGACAGCGAGCTGATGCTCAGCACGTACATTGTGACTCCCACCTCCACGGGGGGGCCTGCAAGCCAATAACCATCACATAACACCAACCCGCTTCCCCAGGCCGCCAAGCGCGCGAGTCAGGGAGCGGGCGTGCGGAAAGGCTCTGCTCAGGGGTAATAATTAACTTTGTACCATTTTCACTTCGGAAAGGGAGCTGATACTCAGCACGTACATGGTGACTCCCACTTCTACTGGCGGACCTGAAACCACCATCATCTCCACGTCATAAGTGGTTTTGCGCTTTGCATGGATCGGACCATGATCTCTAAACGAACGCTACTGCCACTCTTGGAAGTATAATATTTTGGCATTGATTCCAGTAACAGCATATATTAGATTGTATTAGTTCATGTAATTTGTTATAATATACTTCGATAAAGCTGGTATATTGAAATTAGTTAATCTGTGAGTATCGCGATGATGCGGTGTGTTGAATCCTTATGCCCCTGAGGTAAATAGAAACACTTAGGATGATATTAAAAGTCGGAGGAATCAGAAAGATCTGGTATATAATGTTATTGATATCTTTCATAATCTTTTGAAAGTTAAAACAACTCCAAGTTCTCTTTGTTTGAAGAAAAAATGTGGTGCAGACAAAATTGAGGTAAAATAGAAAAACTGGAGTACGATTTCATCCATTCTGATCAATGATAATGAGAAATAATTTACCAGAACTCTTTTCTATGTTATTATAATGGTAACATGTTGAGTTGAAGTCATGGAGATTGCAGTCATTAGATGTTATCGTATTAAATCATTAGTTAACAAAGGATGCTCTGTCAAAAAAATTTATATTCTCTTGCAACGATGGGTAGTAAGCGCGACGTTTTTCGGAATACCTGCTACAATAAGTTTTACCATATGATATTCAGGATCGGAATTTATCTAAAATTTAACTGGATATTACAAAATTTTGTTTACACTCTAGTGAATACCTCATTGTGCATCAGGATACAGTTAGCATAGATCAAGCAAGAATGTTGAAATATAAAATAACCCAGTTGAACGTAACAACCCATATTTAGAAATCTAAATACTAACTTTAGGACCTTTAGTTCTATCTTTGGTGGATCAATCTAGATTCTATTGATCCAGTGCAGATGGCAACTTGATTGCTGAATATTGTTATGGGCTGATTGGATAGATTCTATTTGGTGCCAACAAGTATGACATGAGCGAAATACTATTGAAGCAAGAAAGTTTCAGGTTTTTCAATCATTTCAAATCAACATTTTGGCGAACAGTCCCGATTGATTTTGTAAGATCAGCACTAAAATTGTTCGTCATATGTTGGGGATTTTCTTAATGATGTATGTTAGAAACATGCATTTCATATTAAATACAGATATCGCTTATTATCTAAATTCACAGAAAAATGCTGCATCATATTATGGTTTGGTCATTCCATATTTGCTTGATGATTAATTGAGATGCTTGTCATAAGTATAGCCGAGAAAACAGTATGTTCGATTAACCAAACTCTTCTTCTTTGTGGGTTGAAACGTAAATTGTTACAAAACCATATAAATGACATACGATTAATATGATAACTATTCTTGACCCAGGTATGAATTATATTACTATGAATAAGGAATAATCAGCCTTATTCACTAAAAATACTGTTAAGGTACTGAGGACCTTTCGGCTACAGAAAAGCCATCTTCAAAGTAAACTAAATTAAAATCAAAATGTGCCTGTACAAATACTATTTAGGGATAATAATGCGAACAAGTGGTTACCCTCAGCTGGTGATAAATCAGAATTTTTTCTAAATTACCTAGATATTTGGCCGTACTGTGGTTTAATCTTTCTTGAGAAATGGTGCGACCTGTATTCGAAATATTTTCGGCAAGCTCTAATTTTTCACCATTATTTTTCTTCATATGTGCAAAATGTTTTTTATACCGAGTTAAAACGTCCCTTCTGGTTTGACCCGCATAGCATATTGAACACGACTCACGGAAGTCGGAAGTCGTGTGCAAAATGCTATGTGGGTTAAAATAGAAGGAACATTTCAACTAAGAACATTTTGCACATATAATGAAAAATAGTGGTGAAAAAAATCAGCATAAGCCAAACGTATTTTAAAACACTGTACGGATAAGAATCTAGGTAATTTAGAAGAGACGGAAATGTATAAAGATAAAGCAATTTATTAAATTCCGATTCATCTCCAGTTGAGGGAAGCCCCTTCTTTCCATTATTATGCCCAAACAGTATTCAAACAGGCACATTTTGATCTCTAATTTAGTGTACTCTGATAATACTTGGTAGCCTACAGGTCCTCAGTAATGTAACTGTATCTTCAGTGGATAAGGGTTATTTCTTATTATAGTGTAATAGTGTATCCACAGTGTTAACTCTTTTATAGTTTATCTATGGATTATATGAAAATTCTTGAGAAATAAGTCACATTAACACATATGTCTATTATAATTTCGTCTTTACGTACGTTTGGGTCTCACGACCATCACCAGAAGACGTTTGAAAACTAATCCACATAAACTGAAGCGATTAGTTAGGTGAACGGTGAAACTGCAGTATATTACTTTTCAAGGGAAGTAATGAAGGTTGGCTACGCTGGTCGTTTGAATCTTGAACAGCGAGGGATTCCGACATTGTCAATAGTGCATGATGTCACATTTGTCATTAATAAATAGCAATTCCTAGATACTGTCACATCGTTGTAGAAAAATTAAATAGTAGTCTTTGTTTTGTCAAGGTACTGACCGTTTGTTGTCAAGTGAAAACTATTCCTGTTCGTGATGATTCTTTGATTCGAAAAAAATTCGATGAGCCTTTTTACTTTTGCCTCAAGTGTCTTGTTTAGCCGGTAGAGGGCTTCAAAGTTGCAAAAATAATTTTGTTTTTTCGGTATAACTTGAGAACGTGATGGAGGACTTTTACAATATTTGTCAGGTGAGTTACTGTCAATAATAGCCGTTTTTGAGAGCGGAACATAGAGCCTTAGAGACCATAGAAATGGCTCAAACTTGAGGATGTAACGGGAAAAGTGTCCAGAACTTTTTTGTGGTCAATGTGTAATTCACTCTATATTTTTCACGTAGATAGCTTATCTAATTTCAAAACTTTTCTTACTCTTAGAAAATTTTGATAAAATCAACGGATTAGCTTGAAAAAAATAATTTTCGAGTCTCTGCAATTTTGGCTTACTAATTTTACTTGATTAAAATACCTTAGTTGCCTTTGCTTTTCTAATGTCATATTGGCATTTGGAGAATTTATTCTCAAAACTGTCAGTTTTTACTTTGCTTTCCGTAAAAATTTAATAAAATTATGGCTCAAAATTTCACTAACACTGAAATGGTTAATATCTCGGTAAAACACGAATAATAAAAACAATAGAAATGGGCAAACAATGTGATTATTTAGGAAAAACAAATGCTAAATTAAAAGAAACAACAAAACTTTTTGGGAAATCGCTAAGGCATCAATTGTTCGAAATGTTGCCCATTTTCCTGAATACACAAATTAATTCGTTTCAAGAAATTGGATTGAACTCTGGCTAGTACTTCAGGATCATTCTTCAATAAATCCGCTTCATGATCAATTCGTTGCAACAATTCCTCACGTGTGTTTACTGGAGCTGCATAAACTATCGACTTCAAAGCGCCCCATAGAAAGAAGTCGCAGGGCGTCAAATCAGGGGAGCGGGCCGGCCAGTTCACTGGTGCATCGTGTCCTCTACCTATCCAGCGATCTGGATATTCCGCATTCAAATGTCGCCTCACTGCTAATGTGAAATGAGGAGGTGCACCATCATGGATAAACCAGGCCACGACGAATGTGTTAGGGCAAGTCTTCCAACAGTTCAAGTAGCCTTTGTTCCAAAAAGTTCAAGTAGTTCTCCCCGTTCAATCGATCGGGTATAACGGTAGGGCCAATAATAAAGTTATCCACAATTCCAACCCAAACATTGATCTTAGTTAAATTCTGAAAATATGTAACTTCCGTTTCATGAGGATTTTCATCAGCATAGAAATGTTCATTATGGAGGTTAAAAAGACCACATCTCGTGAAAGTATCTTCGTCCGTGAACAGAATTCTTCTACAAAAATTGGGGTTTGCGTTTTGTCTTTGGACAATAAGCCGACAGAAATCTAGCCGATGACCTGGATCCATGGGCAATACTGTTTTAATATGATAGGGATACAACAGTTCTTCTTTCAGTACATTATGAACTAATGATTTTGAGGCTCCAATACGAAGTCCCAAACGTAGTGTGCTTATCCCAGGTTCAGTTTCAATCGCTTGCAGTATCGCTTCTTCGAGCTCTAACGTCCTTCTTGTCCGTCTGCGTCCAGTTTCTCTGCGATTTGCTTCAAATTTGCCAGTTTCGCGAAGGTTTGCCGATTTTGAATTCTACGATGCGGATATCTTTCCCTTCTCCGGCCATTGCAACGACAAAGTCCATAAATCAATAACATATCAACCATTTCAGTGTTAGTGAAATTTTGAGCCATAATTTTATAAAATTTTTACGGAAAGCAAAGTAAAAACTGACAGTTTTGAGAATAAATTCTTCAAATGCCAAAATGACATTAGAAAAGCAAAGGCAACTAAGGTATTTTAATCAAGTAAAATTAGTAAGCCAAAATTGCAGAGACTCGAAAATTAATTTTTTCAAGCTAATCCGTTGATTTTATCAAAATTTTCTAAGAGTAAGAAAAGTTTTGAAATTAGATAAGCTATCTACGTGAAAAATATAGAGTGAATTACACATTGACCACAAAAAAGTTCTGGACACTTTTCCCGTTACATCTTCAAGTTTGAGCCATTTCTATGGTCTCTAAGGCTCTATGCTCCGCTCTCAAAAACGGCCAAATATTGTAAAAGTCCTCCATCACGTTCTCAAGTTATACCGAAAAAACAAAATTATTTTTGCAACTTTGAAGCCCTCTACCGGCTAAACAAGAGCCTTGATGCAAAAGTAAAAAGGCTCATCAAATTTTTTTCGAATCAAAGAATCTTCGGTTTTATTTTAGAGTTCGAGGACACCCTGTATATATATATATATATATATATATATATATATATATATATATATATATATATATATATATATATATATATATATATATATATTTAGTCATAAAACACTACATGCATCAGATAATGCTCTTAATATTCCAACATTAAAATATTTTTGATAATAAATTACTAAACCATATGAATATGAACCTAAACCATTCCAACGTGAATTAAAAATATTATAGATAAACAAATAAAAGTACCAATAAAGTAAACCGATCCAAATTCCACTACAATCAATAAGTATGGAAGAAATCAATTTAACAAAACTGTAAAATAATAATGATATTGAATCAATTAATATTGGCATTAAAATATTGATTTTATTAAACAAAACCTAAGTGAGAAACATGAAGAAATCACCAGTAATAGTATAGTTAGGAATATTTTCAGATGTACATACGGTACTTTTACCTTTAGTGTTGTTAAATTAAAATGAACTGCGATGTTTCTATATACCTAGTAGTGCAAACCTCTCGAATGAGAATTACATTTGCAAATTGTTAAATAAAGCTATGCATTCACTACTTCCCTTGAGAAATGATATATTATTCCCGTGTTGTTATGACAATGAGGTAAACATTATGTGAAATCAACCTACTTCTCTCAATAGAGATATCATAATTAATAACTGTTACTGCCTAGACCCATATTAAAAAAAAACGGGTTTTCAATCGTAATAAATATAAGTTATAAATTATAATCAAACAATTTAGTATAAACCAGAATTGTTGGGGGATGATACAGTTTCAGGCGTCGAACTTTTCATAAGCATGTATTGTCAGTATCATTGTAAATTGAATGGGCTGTTTTCTCCATATAATTTAGAGATAAGAGAAGTGAACTTTCCGTAGGATGACGTTCGATAAGAATATGCTATTTCTCTTTGGGTGCATTCGTAGAGTACAATCTTTAACTGCAATCTACTAGTGTAATCGATTCCCCCGATGACCCAGTTGAATCATAACCACCGCTGGTGGTTCACAAGGGTTTGATGAAACGGCAAGCTGCGCATAAAATTCACTCTGAAAACTGTGAGTGACAGGTAGTAGTTCAAGGCCTGATAAAAATGTAAGTTTCTGTATAAATTCTATCTGATTAGAGGCATACCTGCTGCCTATGTTTTGCTGCGTTTGATTGTGCCTCACCTGCTTATTCGCATTACATGGAGAGCACTTCCGCTTTCCTTACGGTTGTAATAAAATAGTTATCTTTCCATTCATGCTTCTTCGCCTTTTGATATTATTATCATGTATTCCTTCCGATCTATATGTAATTTCAATGGCAATTAAATTATTAACACTACTTGTTAAGCTTTCGGCACAATGATATGTACCTTTAGTTGCTAGAAATACGTGAACGCAATTCAGAATATTTATTGTAAAAGCTTGAGAAATCAGAATTGATACTTTTCAATGTTTTTACATGTGACATTACTTCTTTAAGGTACAACAAATGTTAGGAAACAAGAGTATTTCTACTGCTCAGATTATTGAAGAGAATCCATGGAGATGTTTTGGTGAATTTATCAGAAAAAAAAATTAATATACCATGAAACTATAACATATGTAAAGTTTTGAACCCTTTTCCAAATCAACCCAAGAGTGAATTATAAATTTGATAATGGAATTGTGTAAGTACCTATTTTAAAAATGTTATATTGGATTGATTCCTGCATATTTGGAAATGCATTTCTGAAAAATGTTCCTCATTAACATAAAAGAATTAATTCAAATATTTCATCATCCTTAACATTGAACATTTATTCTATAATTGGTGAGAGATATTTCATATAAATGACATGAATATTATAACTTTCTTCATATCAAATTCTGGCACACTACCGAGTTTTTCTGACGTTTTAATGGTTGTTGATACCCGTGGGGGAGATGTGCTCGAGTTGGCAAACCGAGGAATTTCATACCCTCTTGTTTTACGTTGCTATTTTGAATCTGGCGCCAATTTGCTCATGAATAGTTCGCATAACGTGAAATGGTCATATAACTAGACTGTCAGTGCCGCAGTGAAATAATTCCGATTTATATTAGGAATCATTGAATTTTAAAGGTAAGAAATATTCAATATGTTGACTTCAATTACTAGTTAAACAAATTTTGTGTTGATTTTCATTATTCGTATATCCATAAATTAATTTTACAAACCTAACCTTACATTTTCAACTCTACTTGTGATTGCTTTCTGTTAGTTTGATTTTGCAATTGAAACTTGTTTCATCAATTGTAGTTAGGGGCTAATTGGCATACTATGCCATATCGCCCCAATTGTATACTATTACAGAATTTTATGCTTATTGCAGATGAACTGTTTGGGCATTATAAAAGGAAAGGCAACACGCTGCAGTGGGAGGAAGAAAACATGGAAGCAGCTATTGATTCTGTTAAATCAAATATAATGGGCTGGTTATTAGCCAGCAGAACCATTTTGTACACTGCGTCGGCAGCTAGAGAGCGCACATTTAATGAACCATCAATCGACGAATATTTCAACCTTTGGTACCAACTTTGAAAGAAGTCAATTTTAACACAACCAAAATTTGGAACATGAATGAAAGTTTCATCGAAAAATTGCAAAATATATGCCGCTAAAGAAACAAAACAAGTAGAAGTATTGAGATTAGCTGATCATTTTAATCAAGTATGAATTGATGTTATTAGTGTAGTACTCATTTTATATAAAATTATACAACATGGTAAGATATGAACCTTATAACTCAATACAACAACCTCCATCCTCAACAATGACAACCATCAATCCGAATTCACACCAATATTATATTACAAAGGGTGTTAGTGGACAAAAATGGTTGAATTGGTTGTCAGTATGATCCTCAAGGGACTCAATACAATTTATGTTTAATGTTAAGCATGTTCTTTCGGTAGGTAATTGGTGAGGGAGTTAAATCCATGTTCACATATGTGTGTATGTCCATGTGCTTTTTGCTGTTACTGGAAGTTTGCGTTCTTATTTTTGGGACGTCGGAGAGACCACGGTCCGATTGCTACGCCCGATCAGCGGCTACGAGCAGAATGGCGGTCTGGAGAGATGCTGCGCGTATCTAGGCAACCCACCCTAGCATCGATCTGGCCCCACCCTGTCGACGCGGCCCGTTCGGATGTGGCAGGCGCCCGGTCTTAAGGCCCCTACAGGTGCCGTCGCACCATCAATCCTGCCGGCCGTCTGCCAGTCCATCCCCTTACGCGCCCCTAATTTAATTTGGAATTACTTACCTCCGTAATTTGGTCTTACTCTTTTGTCGTAGCTGATACTGAACGAATCCAAAATAGCTGAAATGTTGACATCGCCCAAATAGCTACCCCCCGGTGAACTGAAAAAGGAAAAGCCACTGTATTCACGATAAATCAAAATATATGGAAATGTTCTAGGACAAATCATGCATGTATCAAGGTTCGATAGGCTTATTGACATTGGTGATTGAGTTCTATAATTGACGTCATGGAAAGTTATACCTAAATTATTCGAAGTTTGTAACTATCAGCTACATCATAACATAACAAAAAACAAACATACTCTAGAGTTAGGAGAATAAAAAAATGATCAAATGATTATTCCTCAATGAGAATCAAAATTGAACTTACATTATTATAAATAATTGGAAGCAGGTCATTTCAATCTTGAGCAGCTATCATTCAATTTTGATAACACAGTGCTGAATTGAATTTCATCTCATTCAGATTCAGTAAATATTGAAATGTTCAACCACAAGACATGAAACAATAATTGAACATGAAAATAAAAATTATTTCCGGTAATGTTTACAAACATTGGAATGTTAATATAATTTCATTAATTCTGAATTTCTTGCCAAGGGGCCCCGTTTTAAGAGACATGACACACTTCGTAGAAATTAATAGACCTTACTCAGAATGAATGAAGATGTAGGAGGAACAATAACATAAGTATTTCTGGTTGAGACTTACCCAGCTTGAGCCCATGGTAAAGCGATAAAGGCCAGCAGCACGGCTGGCCACACCACCCGGCTGTGCCCCATAGCTGGGGCACCTACACGTGTCCCCTTCTTCTCGGCATTTCGACGGAGTTCACTCGCAGTACTGCTGATGTATCACATCAGCCACCAACACTAGGAGTGGTCTCTCGGCCCGGCTAACTGTTCACCCACTGCGCATGATGGCAAATGTGTGCAAAATAATCGCAGTTGCCGGTCATCAAACGACAAACCCTTAGGACGCTCCCGCTCATACCCGCAACGTTCGAGCGAAATGACGAATAGGGGTTGCAGTTTTCTTGAACGCAGTCGCGGACCTGGAGCTGCCAGCACCTATCGAATCAATACCGCTAGTCGAACCAAGACTCTTGTTATTTCTCCCGTCTAAGTCCACTCACGTAATTTTAGTCAACACAGATCTACTTGAGAAACAAAAGGATGCCTTTTAACGGTTAGCTAACTATGTTAATTATTGAACAAGACGTATCACTCGACAGGTTATAGAAGCAAGGGTGCTTCATTCTGTTGTGTATTTGTTGATTTATACACCGGGAAACAAGTCTTTCCTTTATCCGTAAATAGGAACCAACGGAAAATTGCTAAAACGCCGGCCCGCACTACTTCCTGGATTATATTTTTTCGCATCTAAATAATTGTCCAACTTGCTTTTAAAGACGATAGAGTGATGGCTTCTCCAGGTTCCTCATCATACAAATCAAACCAACGAATAGAAATATAGGTATTATTATTCAATTATAGATAATTTAAAAGATCCAAATATTGTAGAGCATCATGAGATAAGTATAGGTTTGAATACGCATCATATATTTAAATAGTACGTAAATTATTTACTTCACACGCATAGAATCGGCAGTCAACTAGTCAAAGTCGTGGAATCTAGCTGAATAGTTTATTTTACGCAGATTGAGTATATACCTCAACCTTGAGCCCAGCGAACAATCATATTCGTTCAAGCGAATTCGTTTTTGAGAATATACGTCATTGTCAGTACGGTACAATCCACAAAGACTGGAGAGAACGCAACCGCTCCACAAGACAGTGCGAGTTGGGAAACATAAAACGGTAGCAGGTAGGTACCATAAATATATGTGACTTTAGTTTTTATCATGAAGATGATCTTTATTCTATTGGTCTTTTTCCAGAAAGTAGTTAAACAACATGGTGGAAAACGTGATTATACATATTTATGCATATGGAAATGTATATAGTCTTTAGAGAAATATAACAGCAGCGATGACCATATAACATAAAATTGTATGTTCGTCAAGTAAGGTAAAAAAGCTATGATCAATTGATCACGTGACTTCCCTCACTTTCTTTAGCAAAATGGCTTACGGACACTCATGCGTCTCAAATGTAAATGATGTAGGAACAGAAAATACATTTCAAATAATTGAGGTTGATGAAAGACATTATGCTCTATGTTACCTTGATATCTTATGTCTACATGATATATTTGACAGTTCTATGTTTCATTCAGACACCTTCTGTCAGGTGGACTTTTATAACGTAACCTTGTTTTATACTGACACTTGCTTTCATATGAGCTCTAAAAATTTACCACAGAATCGAGGAGTCTGGACTTCTTGCACAGAATAAAGACCTAAAATAAATTACATCGATAACGTCACTTGAATCTCAAAATTTGAATTCCGAATAGCCACGCACACATCATGTTAAAAAATAGTCTAGATTGATTCAGAACTCAGATATACTACGTACAATAGTGAGGAAATTTGTTAAATACGAATATTCCCTCGTTTTTTGCTTTAAATGTTGTTCTTTTGAAAAATAATCGAGTGTTGATTACTTTTGAAAATGATATGATACATATCGCTAAATTGCTTCATGATAGAGGAAATTGGGTTGAAGTAAGTGCTGAATGTATGAACTACAGAAATTCGACAATTTCAGTTTGTTAATCTAGTGTGTTGTAACGGTGTGAACCCCATTGCAGGATATAATCCCAGTATTTGAATGAATAAGTCCGGATGAGACAGGCACTGACATCTCTGTTATAACAGCGGTTGTTGTATATTCATCGCGATACGTTACTGTTCTATATAAGTTTACAGAAGGTGTCGTTCGTGCGGAATTAAATATTTTCAGGCAGGGAGATAGACTCGGCATTGTGTGTGAGAACGTTGAAGAAAGTATGTCGTATTCAATAATTTTCTGCCATTTTGGGCATTCTTAGGTATCAGCCGGATTTTAGTAAACGACAACTTTATAGTCTTTTAAATATTACTATAATTACGTTTGGTATGATATAGAGTTGCCGATTCACTGGATCTTTTGAAATTTTTCTGTTAATGGACAACATTTCTGCGGGTAGTCCCACCACAATCATTCATCTCATTTTCATTCTCACCTTGCTTTTAACTCTACGTCATAATTAAGTTCCATTCTTTTCGAATAAATTATTCTTTAATCAGATATCAGACCAGTTTCGTAATTTCGTAATATATTTTCCAACCTGGGATTTGTGCTCCACGTAGTCGAGGAAGGATATTCTCCAATCATCGAGTTACACAATAAATATCGATTTTTTAATCTGGTTGGAATTGTAATATTGTTCAAATCCTTTTCATAGATTATAGGATTCAGGTTCTGATTCTTAGATTAAACGACTAATTCATCTTAAAATACATTTACCTTGCTTTCATTTCCATATAACTAACATTTGATTTGTAAGTAATATTAGTTAATATATGATTTTCAATTACCTGCTACCGATTATTATCTGAACTTTGAATAGTTATATCTGAACATTAATGTTGTCGTTTGCCTTTATTTATGAAACAATTTAGTTGTTTAACTGTTTTTAAAATTACATTTTGTTATAATTTCTATTATTAATTAATTAATCAATGAATCTGTTTTCTAAATTTAAAGTTATCTAATCTTTTCATTCTGGTACTTCTTTACCTTCTAGCAAAACCAAATGAACAGGATTATTTGAACTTTTCCTAACATAGTTACTTTAAATATCAAGTCTCATATTTGGTACTCACAAGATGGCGTCTCTGCTCATCATCCCATAGCATTACGAAATCATTTGAATAACTGATTATGTGGCCCTCAAAATGGCCTCTTTATATTTTCATATAATGAGAACTAATAATTTGTTCTATTTAGAGTATCATATTTTCTCCGCAAAGAAACAACATATGCTCGAAATTGTCCCTTCTCTAAAATAAAGAATCAAAAATAACTGTGCAACGCGTAACATTCTCATCTGTTCTTCGATTTTCTCAGAGGAATAACTGGTAAAAGAAGGACCTACTCTCTAAGATGTTCCTAATTTGAGAAAATCGAAGAACAGATGGAGCCGCGACCATAAAACTGCCAAAGCTGCATCTTTACAAGCCTTATATTCGCGGAATCATCTGTTCTAAGATTTTACTTCAGTGAGACAATCGAAGACAACTGCTCAACAAATGAACAACTGCTCGGAATTGATCCTCCTTTAAGGAAAGGAGCAGAAAGAGCTGTGTCAAAGTTTAGAAAGGACGCGGCTTTGTCTTTTTTTTTCATAGAACTTACAATATGAAGGTAGGGTTCCTTCTGAGGCTTTGTTAGCAACGTACTAAATCTACTTTTTCCAAAGTAGGAACCATTTCCAGGTGATGTTGTAGGTTCTCTCTTATTCCGTGCACTAGAAGGCTTTCCTCAGTTTGTGTGCTAGACTGAACAACACTCCTCTTTGAAATATACAACTGACACTTCGACAGCGCACGAGAGTGACAATGATTAAATTGTAAAATTATATTGTCTAAATAACATATCTCAATGCATATCATAAAAGAGTGACCACAACGTTGGGCAACTTTATCAATACATAATACAAAGGGCACAATAACGTGGTCCAAATTTTAGAATCATCTTTCAAAAGTATATATGCAATCAGTGGAGTGGACTGATATCAGTTTGGCCCAATGGCCACATAGCTATGAGTGACTTCTTTAGTAATGATGTAATGCAGATCGCGAATACAAGAAAAGATTTTCAAAAGAAAGGTTGTGGCTTCGCAAACAATTTTAACAGAAAGAAGAAATTATTAGAGCTGGAAATCAAAAAAGCATGTAACGTATACCTAATTTTTATTATTTTTTTAATTCCATATTTTTGTGCATCTCCGCTTCCGTAACCCTCTTTGTACATACAGCATAAGGATGAGGATTGAATGTTGATTCATAATTCAAGAGCAATCACTAAACCATATATTCTTAAAATGTATAAATGTTGTTTTTAAACTACATTCTAAAATAAAATAATTCAAAGTAAGAGTCTTGACCTTAGTTTCGATGTTTCTTCTACCTGGTTAATGACATCTAACAAATCTGACTCACAATAATTTAGTATGATTCAATTTTCCAGATTTTCGTCTGATACATTTGATCGCAATCGATTTTTAATTATTCTTAGGTTCAAAACGACCGTTCACACTGCATTTGAGTACTTTAACTCTTTGAGAATATCAAGTACATGCAGAAATATGTCGCATCAGTTCCTAACCAATACGCAAGTAACTACAAGAATATAACGACAAAGAGCGAAGAAATACAAAGCAACTGGTTTTGAGTTTTTGAATCTTATCAACTCGCGTAATTTCTCTTCAAGCGAAATCGTTAAGTTTGCGGTCAAAGGGTCCTCGAGTACACGCGATCAGTCCGGTGACACCATCGTCACGCAATAATTCTGGACTTAAAAGAGCAAATTGCGTTTGGTGTAGAATGCGCCTGGCACAGTGTCCTGCAGCGTCAGCCGGTCATGGACGCGCCGTTCTACTTCACGATAGTATCGCCACCACGCAACCTTACCGTATAGTGGCTAAGTAACCCTCAATGCACCGATAACTTGAACGTCCGCCGTATGATGATATACGTCAGCGTGGTGACGTAAACACGCATACATATTTTGATCAAGCCTCTAGATGCACCTTGTAAGTAGAAGGATGTAGGGGTCGTAATTTCCGATTCAGCACCTATTTATACAGCACATGGATAATACCTCTGCAAGGGCGATAGATAATGTAACGTAGATATAAAATCACAACATCTCATCAACATGCATTTATCAATTTGAAAGTGAGTACTGAGTCCATTTTACACGGGAAGAAAGTCAAGGACATCAAAGCATTTTGACGATAAGAAATCAGGAATGAAATTATGAATTAATCCGTTCTTTAAAAACCATATTGGAATTGACGTGTTTCACTCTAACTTTCCGATTACGAAGAGTTTATTAAATTTATCATGAATATTTTCCTATCAATCTGCTGTTGTGCAAAAGTTGGAGGGCTAATTATACCTACTGTATCACAGAGAAAAGACATTAACCATACTTTTAAGTGGGTACCCTGTGAAAAACAATAGATCAGCGATTGTTATGTGTCGGAAAACCATATGAGCCAGCCCTGAGGTACACATAAGTGGTAAACGGATTAAAAAAACGTGTATAGTACAATATTTTACCCAGATTGTTTTTTTAGAAGGACCCTCTATAGATCTCCAATTTGTAAATTTTAATCTTTGGGAAAAATCGATGGTAGAAGTCGTAACTCTATGGTAATGTATCATTATCTATTTTGTTCACTCTGAAAAAACGAAAATGTTCTTGGTATCTAAGTTTGAAATTACGATAAGTTCAACCTATATAAAAGTTATCACAGTCTGGACAAATTAGCTTATAAGCTTCAGGTTTACTATATTTATTGGTTTTGCCTTCTGCACTATTTACTTATTCATTCATTGTTAAGTTATTTACAAAGCACTGACAATTTCACACCATTTATCAACGATAATTTAGTTTGAGATATTGTTATTCATGTTATTGTGGTTACTATCATTATTTGCATTAGGGCATTACCTCTATTCGATTTTTATCAAAATGTTGAATATCCTATTACGTGTTGCAGCATCTGTGGATGTCAATATGTGATTAATGATAATGTATTCATCATTTGATTGTGGAAAGTTTTTCTAGTTTATGAACAAATATTTGGACTGGCGCAGAATGGTGAACTCTCGGATAGACCAGTGCGATCAGTATAGATATAGTTGTTGAATGAGAAATAATACTGATTCAAACATGAAGTGGTTTAATTCAATATTTCCCATGTAAGGCAGGAAGGGCATTGTTCTTTCTCAATAGCTTCTTAATTATATCGAGGGTGGATTCGCGTAGAATGCTGGGAACTAGATTCTTGACTTCAAATGAAACAAGTTTGAGATTATGGTCTAACATCTAGTTTAAAGGCTTTATTGTAATTTAGTAACTGTGTACATACCTATTCATATTATTATGTTCAAGTTTAATAGATATTGCTGTCTATTTTATGATGTAGTTTAATTAACTCAGTATATTAACATGTATGACAATATATGTTGATAGCAGATTGATATTCGCTAAGAACCTTTCCTATATCAATTGATATCTCACTGATGAGCAAAGATATATTATGTAGGACATTTGATCTATGTGTTATACCTAATGGTAAATCTAAACGTTCATATTGTCAGCAATTTCTAGTGATTTTACGAATCCTATTCGAAGTAGAAGATGACTGGGGAAAAAAACCAAGAACACAAAATGAAAGACTTCATTTGCGAATAGTTATCGCTACCGAAAGCATAGTTGTCACCAAGGTATGTAAAAATGGAAGAAAACTCAAGTCGGAGGATACAGAAGAAGAAACAATGAAATGGAATACAATATACTTTCACAAAGAAAGATATTCAATGAAGTGGTTCCAGAGACTATAACCGTTTAGTAAAATTCCAACTGCAACCTAAAAACGAGCAGCTATGGAGATTCTTTTGGATGGTTGGTTTTTGAAAGTACTGGAAAGTTATAAACTGACCAAAGACAACTCTTCAAGTACATCAAAGATTTTAAAGGAGAAGTAATTAATTTTCTGTTGTTTTTCGAAAAAGAAACGGTACGCTGATTATTCTCATTATATTAATTTGACAAGGATATACATACTGGATCTAATTCAAATAAAAATATACAACCGACAGAAATGCCTTCCGGATGCGGAGGTTACCTGTAAATCTATCGGACAATTTGAAATTATAATATGTATATGTGAATAGGTTTTAAAACTTAACCTTGATGAAATACAAGAACTCCTGTTAGATGAACCGTGTGATGGATTTCCGACAAACATGACATTCAGGAGCGCAATTAAAATTATCAATTTTTGAAGAATCCTCTTTTTCTTAAACTGGAATAATTACTGCATGTTTCAGGCAATCGGAGAAGGCCCAAGTTGAAAAACTCACATCATATTTATCATATGATTTATAGGTTTGACAAGGCAACAAATAAAAGTTATTATAAATTTGACAAGGATACCATCAGGTCCAACAGCGTTTGTAGATTCTTATTGTGTCAAGGATTTTATTTTTGTTTTTTGCATTTTGAATGAGCAAGTTGCTATCTATTTTTTTTTGCCGAAGCAATTATTTTTCAGAAGTGTGTTACTTTATTAATGAAGATATTGCAACTGAGATTGGCATGTGGACACTTAGTGACATCAGTCCAAGTTTCAGACATTAGAGCAGAGGAGCAACAAGCATCTACTAGTAATCTGGAGAAGATTCTTTATATATTTTTCCATATTTCAATTTATTCTTTTTCATGGTATGTACGGTATGGTGTCTTTTTTGTGAATAATGTTGTTTAGAAGAGCATCTCCTTGGGTTAGTATATTCATAGAATATACTAAATTGAAGCTATTAAGGGAATTATAAAAATACTTTTAGGTCTATGTTAAAATCTTCACAGCTAAATAAGTCTCACTTGCAATTTTTTTTAGTCATTATAGAATCTCACTTCATATTTCCTGAAAGTTCTTTATATTACCAAAGGGGGAACTATATACAGCAAGAGCTACAATTTGATGTTAAAAAGATAAATCGCGGAACAGTCAAGATAGTAATCCTTTCTCTCAATTCTGTGATCGGTGAGTTTAATAAAAACAATTTTTTTCGCACAAATAAGCAGGATCCTCTGTGAAAATGGGCGAGCCTGTGCTACCTGAAGCAGTCACTTCAGGGCATTTTTGAAGGCACACGCAGACCTTCGAAGTAGATGCGTATTAAAAGGAAAATGAATACACAACTTTGGCCGTAGGTCAAAAGTTATGTGATCTGAAAGCGTGATTTTGTGTGAATATATAGTTTCAGTTATCAATATAACTTATAAATAAGAATAGTTATATTAATAACTGAATCGATCACGTAGTAAGAACTTAATAAATTAAAGTTCTCTAAAAAATGTGTTGATGAAGTCCCTAGTTTCATATATTTGAAAGGTTGGTTCTTCAAAATGGCGCTCTTTTCATTTTGTTAAAATGTGTAATGATTCTTCCAGTAGTCATTGAATGGGGGCTTACAATCAACAACGGTACTAATAATTTTTCAGAATACCTTTGGTACAGACAATAAAGAAACGGTCGAGTTAAAAAGGATAAAAAACTCTTATGGAACATTTTTTGTTGCGTCTTAATAAGTGTTTAAAAAATGTGGTAAAAAAAAACGGCTGCGGTGCTATAGTGGGGGGAGGTGCAAAAAACTCGGCAATTTGCTGCTAGGAGAAGGTCTTTTTGGTCTCATGGATACGCAGTAATAAATCACTAAAAAATACTCTGCATAAGTCAATACTACCCTAACGCTATAGCCGGATATTGAATACCTAAGTATAGTTTTCGACGCCTAGCAAGCATATAATATGGAGATGCCATCTCGAACTCATATAGAAAATAGCGAGTATCGCCTTCGTGCAGCGTCGGAGAGCAATATGAAAGATCTGTCTCCATATATAATAGTACTATGACGTTACTGAACAGCCATGAGACCCATGATAACACACGGTTCACTGATCTCATGACTCAAAAAACGGGTTGCCTCTGAATTCTGGTGACACCGCAGCGTTACACTGATGAAGTCGAAAAGGAGGAACATTCCGGGACTATTTATCTGTAGTATCGATCTAGAGAAACTCATATTGACTTTATGGATTAAATTAATTTTTAACTAATAATTTCTCAATTATTAACTTAAAATGTATTGAAAAATCTCTTATGCGATTACCTATAAATAAGACGGCGCACACTTAGCTAATTCTTCTTAAGCCATTATTCCACATGTAGGTAGGTATGTCAAATGATTCGGCCATTTTTTGGCAACCTGAGACAGACATATAGGTATAGTATTATTATATGTTGTACATTTTCCATGTCCCAACAGTTTTCTATTAGAGAGGTAACAAAAAACGGAAGAACTGAACCAAAATTAGAGCAAGACTGGATGACTCAAATTTGAAAGTCGATGCTCGAAACTCTAAATGAGTGATGAACGTAAAAATAGAAGTCAGGCTGATCCCAAATAATGGGAAATAATTTAAATGCCAAATAAAAACGTTGTGGTAAAGAGCGAACGCTAGGCCCGAAATGCAATGCCCATCCACGAAACCTGAAAACCTCCATGTGGGAAATGAGCACAGGACAGATGAATGGAATAATAATTATTCCAGAAACACCTAAATTCAAACATATTAAATTAATAACAAACAACGATTCAAGTAACCCTAACTTCGAGATACTGTATGATTGTGAGTAATTTGGGAGATTATTCGACTCACATAACTAAAACTGAATAACAAGTTTGCAACAGAATGTTTCTATCAACTTTCCATATTGGGGAGAAAGTAGAAAACTGGATAAAAGACGAAATAACTAAGAACAAATCGCCAATCTTGGGGCCAATGGAGAGTAAACAGAGCAAAGTCAATGTTTTAAAAATATGGGAGAGTTCGTTTGAACTTCATGAATGCTAGACTCATTATAGTAGATCGGCAAGTACAAAACTCTATGTGGAACCGAGTTTTGATAGTTATAGACATATTGAGAGGATCTATCAAGCAAAACGTGCAAAACAGGGCATCTTGGTCCATTTTCTCCAAAGTATTTAAGAACTTATTCAATATAAATATAATGAATATGTAAACGCAAAAAAGAACAGTGCATGGCTTGTTCAGAGTACAAAAATAGGCCGCTAACAGTAAACAATTATCAGGCATATGAAATTGAAAAAATACACCCAAAACAAGAAAAACATACAAAGGAACTGTCGAATAAAATCAAAATTCTTTAGCTTCAATTGAGATGTCTGAGCAGTGTTTCCAGCTTCTTTGAATGCTGCAGCAAACCGCCACAGGTCCAAATTAAAAGTGCATAATTGCGTAGAGGAGAGGGAATCTTGCATAGACGCCTCGGGTGCCCGTGCCCCCGGGTGTGCCGGATTCCTAGCGACTAAAACCCCTCCTCCGTGAGGTTAGTTCTCCATCCTAAGTGGAGCCCCTAAGCACTGCGGTCATTATAGTCCTATTGTGCCCTCACTTGTTTCTACCCCCTCATCAGTCCGGTGTATTCTATGAATTTCAGTAGCCTGATATAGGGCATACTTCTAATTTCCTCGGGTGTAGTCTTATCGTCTACGAGGTATGTCCGACGACCTACCGTGTATGCCTTGCACTGACTCAGCACATGCATAGGTGTCTCATCTTCCACGCCGCAACCCCTGCAAGTGGGCTGATCTACCAGTCCCATCGTGTAGAGGTGTTTGTTGCATGGGGCGTGTCCGGTCAGGAATGCAACAAGATTCCGTATTTCTTGTCTGCTGAACGTCAGCAGATTTTTCACTCGTTGCTGCTGGAGATCTCCCATCAGTCGCTTGGAGTGCGACATACGGACCAGTTGCAATTGGACCGACTATTTGAAAAATAAGTTTCTTTTATCTTGTAGTTTAATTTGTTTATAACATATAAATAAAAATCCAACCCATGCATCACTGACATGCAAGTCTAAAAAAAAACTGGAAGTGCTGAGAAGCTATCAATATTCTTGTATCTCTGGAAAATTCATCATTTCAGACATAAGTCCTTTTGCAGTAAGAAAGGTGATTTCATTACCGTAGTAGAAACTACCTAATGACAATAAAAAATCAACCCAGCTTCAACCATATATTTAACACTCCTATATTGCTAGCGTAAGAGACAAGTCTAGGCCAATCGTTACGGTGCCAACATATATATCTTCCGTCTCCGACGTTAGCATCTGCCATACCATGTATTCGCATAGTGTATCATGTATATCTCATAAACCTGCTTGAAGTGTGCAGTATACAGACTATACTGACAAATCTGTTACAACCTGCAACATTTGAGATGCGCGAATGACACATATGTTCAGTGGCAGTCTTTTACCGACATTCTGTTTATTGGCGAGAATAGCACGCTAGCAATAGGATAGTAATAAATATATGCCTCCAACGATATTGAGATAAGTCGATGTTTTGAACCGAAATCGAAAACAATCGATGAATAAATTGAATAAAATTTCAGTTATACGCCGCAGCTATATAAAAAGTACTGTAGAATTATTAATGCTAAGGTTGACTTGGGTTGACGCATGAAAATTGAATGAATATTAATTTTGCGAACTCTGTTAGACAGCATTATTAATATGAAACGTTAGCCGAGCGTCAAGCTCGAATAGGTGAATGAACATCAAAGCTTTGCATCTGCAGCTAAAATACCGCCTACCTGCTGACCTGTGGGAACTATTCATTAATACTTGCAAAACTGAAAATTCTAGCGGAAATTTACATAAACCTTTTTTCTCGTGTCTTCCTTTTTGTATTTGAATACAAATGAGATTGTAAATATTACATGGAGAAAAATCTGTTAAAATGGAATAGGTAGGTACACCTAGTGAAATAGAACTAACATTAGAATTGATTTATTTATTAGTATTTTTATGTAATTTAGAGATGAATGACTGAAAATATATTTTTGTGAACATGAATTTCTGTAAGATCAATGATAGCGTCCACGGAGGAAAATATGACGAAGTAGTCAAGTTGTAAGAACACAATAAGTACCAATGTTTCGAGCAGAAGACAAGAAATGAGAATGCAAATTAGGAAAGTAGAATCAAAACAAGAGATGTTAAAAAATAAAAGGGAATATTGGCTTACAATTTACACTGCAAATGGCTAAAAATGAAGAAGAGGAAGTTGACATTGATAAGGAAAAAAGTAGATCGGTTGCGAATGGGTCAGTGGTAAGTGAGGCGCCAAATATTGAGGAATGGGTAACAGGAGAAAATCTATGGGATGATTCCCCATTATTACAACTGAGACTCATATCCAATTCCAAATCAAAATAACTTGAATAAGATGTCAGGCAAATAATACGAACAGTAGTACGTGAGGTTATATGGTACAAACTGTTGTATGGAGTAGATTCATTCAATCTATACAATAATCACAATCGAATCGCAACTAAGGTGATATCGACCTCGAGTCGATACTCCGTTCGGTCCTTCGGTCCTCTCAGATCTCGTGCTCAGTCTTAGGAGGCCATTTAACCTAGCCTATGAAACACAGAACAATGACGGGCAAAATGAGCTTTTTGCTGGTTAACCTACCCACGGTCGTATACACAGGTCTGGAAACTCAATGTTTGACTTGAGTCTCTTACAGGTCGCCTAACTCGTAGTCCCTCGCTCAGCCACCAGCTAGCGCTTGGATCACGAAGTGGTAAAACGATTTCTATACGGAATTGCAAGCATCCACTTTTTTCGCATTTCCGCATCTTTAGTCACTTCGAAAACAGAAGTTTCATGCTTCACACTTTTGTACCCCGTTTTGCATTTCGGCACAATGCACCATTTCGTAATTTGTTTCTAAAAACGCAGGAATTCCTTGTGTTGACAAGTCAACTGACAGTTGTCAGGAAATTCTCCGACGTGACGACTTTTGGTACTACGGGCCAGTCGACGCTTAGCGGACTCACTGCTCACATAGGAAACAACCTCGAGTTTCCAGACCTGTGTATACGACCGTGAACCTACCGCATGGCGAGACCTCAAATGCCGTGCTGCCTAAGAGACTCTCCGAGCTCAAAATAAACGTATGCTTGATACAGGCTGTACGACAAACGGGAGGAACGTTGTATTACTGTTGAGAGCCTGCATTTTCACGAAAAGTGTCGACGCATTTACAATGCCACTACCACTACTTTCAGATCCGGATATCCGAGTAAACATCTGGTCTATGTGTAGCTACCCCAGCTATAGAGCTGTAACATCTAACCTAGATCGTATAGCTTGAGGAGTATACAACTATCGAGCATAGAATGTGATGTTGAGGACTATGTGTGAACTGTCATGGTGGAGGTATCTCAAACGATGAATTATCATGGAGAGTGTATGTCAAATGATGAACCGTCATGGCATCTGTATGAACTATCATGTTGTACCTATGAACTGCCATGGTGTCTGTTAACTTTCATGACTACTTGTGCGCGTCATCTATGAATTATCTGTCACAGCATGTGTATGACATGTCATGGCTGGTTGTCAACGCTATCTGTGAACTGTCATGACATCTATCACGTGATCTGTCAGCTTTCAATTGTTATGGGACGTATGTGGATTGCAAATTATAATGAGGAGGTGACACGTTCGAGTCGCCTGTGACATATGTAAACTGTCATGGCGTCTGTCACGGTATCTGTCACTAAGCTAGTTCTGGACTACTGATAAGAGATCCAAAAGTTATGCGGTCTGGTGGGTATATACCGTTTATTGCACGGCGTCTGTCGGGTGGCTATATGCAGAATTGTGAAGAGCTGGATAACGTCACGAAGAGGCATGTGTCGAACTGTCATGTCGGGACTCTATCATGACGTGTGTCAAACTGTCATGTCTGGTGTCACGTGAACTGTCATAGCGTGTGTCACCTGTCAATCGTGAAAAACTGTCATGGCCTGTAAAGAGGTGTGATAACGTTACGAAGAGGTGTTTGTCCAACTGTCATGGCATGTGCAGCACTGTCATGTCTGGTATCACGTGAACTGTCATGGTGTCCGTAAAAGGGGTGATGACGTCACGAGGAAGCGTCTGTCGAACTGAACTGTCGAAATAGTAAAATGAATGACCAGTGAAATTTATTGGTGAAATTATGGGATCCAAATGAAAATTATCACAGCACCTGCCCACCTATCAACTTTAAAATTCACGTGATGATAAGTCTATGTGCTACAATTTTAAACTTTTCTTTATCCCTTTCCTCGTAAATGTGTCATTGGTATGAGCAAAATGTTTATGATGAAACTTAAATCTCGGTTGATCATTTCGTATAACCATTCATAAAATAGAGGTGTTCCTTCTCAGTTCTGGAGACAAAAGAGTACAGCTACTGATTTCGTAGAATACAGTGTACTTCCGTTTTCTCTATGTCTCCAACCTACTTAGCTAAAACTCTGAGAGAACAACATTTAATTTGGCAGTAATTTCACACTCACAAACTTGATTAGAGTATAAGAGAAGTATGTGAGTACTGTAAGCCCGCGTATACACCTATCAATATCAATAATGAACTTACCTGTTAGTTTGTGATAGATGTATGTGGACTCGTTACTTACGAATGCTTTACTTTTGCTTTTATTTTTTTTCTCTATATGCTCTTACACTTATTGTTTTGTGTTGTTAATATTTTTAGTTAATTTTGTGGTTTTTAATATATAAGATCATACCATGTATACTATTGCCATACGCTAAATAATAAATAAATAACACCAATCAAGGATCAATAATTTGAGAAATGTTTTGAGAGGCTAAAAATGATCTAAAATGGGAAATTATCTCAAAAAGCTAGGAAGTCACTGGCATAGGAAATAATAAAACTTGAAGTCAGTGTCATTCTGAAACACCGATTATGGTGAAGAATGTATCCACGATTCTATAAAACACTATACAAATAGCTTGATGTTTATATCTTATAGAAAATCGCATATTCAAATTGGAGTTCATTCATTCTCATTAGCAATCCATTGAATTTTCTGTTGAACTGAAATTTTGAATCAATGAGAGAAGGATGTATATTCTTCGACTCTTGATGCAAAGAAGTTTCAGTAATAGAATCAGATACTCTGACACACCGATTCTGGAGAAGAATGTATCCATGATTCTATAAAACAGCACACAAATAGCTTGATGTTTATATATTATAGAAAATCGCATACTCAAATTAGAGTTCATTCTCATTAGCAATCCATAGAACTTCCTGCTGAACTAAAATCTTCAATCAATGAGAGGAGGCTGTATATCTTGAACATCAATTTTTTGCAATAAAATAAGTTGGCAATTTGATGTCTCCATCTTCTCCGGGAAACAGTCATGTCGGATGTCATGTGAACTCTTATGGCGTGTGTCACCTGTTAATCGTGGAAAACTGTCATGGCGTATGTGAAGAGGTGTGATGACGTCACGAAGAGGCGTCTGGCCAACTGTCATGTCTGGTATCACGTGAAGTGTCATGACATCTGTCAACTGTCAATCGTGAAAAACTGTCATGGTGTATGTCACTGTTCGATTTGCCTTTGACGCATTCTGTCACGTGTTCGAACGTTTTTCATCGACTTTAGCATCATCAGGGTGAAATAAGAAGTGGGTTATATAGTCGAGACTGTTACACGGAGGTAAAAATGTCACGTGATGGGCTGAACAATAATATAGTATTTATATAGCTAACGACTAGTCCGATATTTTGCTATGAGGGATTGAAATTTTTATGTTTGGTAATATATGATTATGGATATCAAATGGAAGGGCTCGACCTGTAGAGCACAAAATTTATACATACCGATTCTATGAACTGTTTCATTTCAAGACTTCAACGCCATCTATCTATCACAGTAGTAGCCATCATATGCGTTGTCAGTGGGTCAATCAATGAGCTCTCAATCAAAATATAGTAGTATAGGTGATAAGACGCACGAAATCACGAAACCGAAAGTAAGATTAAGTAAATGTCTCTCAAGTTGCAACAAAAGTAATGGTTTCTAATGCATGCTCATCAATATTGGATCAGAACTTTGGAATTCGAAGGATAGACTGTAATGGTTGATATTCAGAAATTTTCACTCACTAATGCTCCCACTACATTGGCCGACGAACTATGATCGCCGGTCGATGACGTCACTACTCTTCTGAAAGAAGTACTTCAACATTCAATCAATCAACTAAAGCACCGAATAATTGACAAACTGAAGCATCTATGACACACATACCTCCAGCATAGGAGGAAAATTAAACTTCTGCAATACAACGTGTCAATCTTAACTCATTATCGATTTTACTGCTGAAAATGTTAGTAAAAAATGTAAAGAAACGTATTAATAAATAATTATTTAATGAATAAGTGTTGTTTCATTAGAACAAAAATACGGCCTTTATGGTTCTTAAGCCCATACCGGAGATCATAGTTTACGAACGATGATGGCCGGCCTATTAAGTCACTTCAAATCAGCGACGATAGTTTGTGGACTATGATGGTCGGATAAGGAATAAAATGTAATTATATGTAGTATTCAGACACTTGTTTCGACACCTGCTACAATATTCAGACACGTGCTTCAACATTCTGATACGTGTTTCAACATTCAGACACGTGTTTCAACATTCAGACACTTGTTTTGGCATGTCTTTGACACGTGCTACGACGTGCAGTAACTTGCTTCGACATGTGTAAGAAGCGCTCAACCGCTTGCTCCGACATAGACAAACAATATAACATCATCACCTAGTATATAAACAAATGTTTATTAACTTACGTTTCAGTTCGATATCGATTCACCTTTAGGTACAATGCAATTGTTTAGGGTCAAGCATTGAAAATTTCGAACAGCCACAACGTCACAGCTCTTTGCCGTCGAATACATTACGGACAATAATCTGTGGTTCAAGTAGTTGTGGAAAAACAAATATAATTTTATTTGTATTGTAAGATGCAAAAGGCCTCAAGTCTTTAAATTCAAATCTCTATCCATCCAAAGTCTTTACACCAACCAAAATACCAGTTACTGAAGGAAATATTGGAGAAAATTGGTGGACTTGGATATTTTCTATATACTGAGAGTGATGACGTCATAGATTCCACAGAAGCAAAGCCTAATCCGGTAATAATATTCGATGATGTAATAGATGAAAAACAGGTCAAAATTCGTGCTTATTTCTTAAGAAGGAGACCCAATTCTATTGACAGTTTCTATCTTTGTCCAAAACATGGATTGTGCGGCAATGCAAATTGCTTGATTATATTGAAACATGATAAGCTCAATTTGGAAAACGTATTCACTGATCATATAAGTACCGACATGTCACTTGAGAAATTCCTAGAGAAGAATAGCGTATGCTGGAAAGATGAATATGATAAATAAAGATAGTGATATGAATAAAGGGCGTTATGGCGAAAGTTTTGATAGTTATATATACATGTAATGAATCAAAACTTTCATTCAAAACACACAAACCATTCAGCATGGACGTGTGTAACAAGTTAAAAAGAATACAATAATTAAAGATCAAAGTTTGGGAATTAGCAAACGTTGTGTGGAACAAGAATATGACTGTGAAATTGGGTAAAGCTGAAGATGATGCAATCATAGTATCTAAACATCTGGAAGAAATTGCGAGAAGTGTTGAAGTGATCCAACAAATTTTTTTCCTAAACCTCACATTAATGTTTCAACAGCAACACAAATGGAAAACGTGCCAATCCCAACTATTGTTACTGAAGGAGTAGAATTCGTGTAAAATCCCCCAGATACTGATAGTATCGATCGGAACCATGAAGAATTCAGAAAAGCAAAATAATGCTCCGGCTACAGAAGAGTTTCTGCAACAATTAGCACGTTATTACTTGAAAGGATTCCTATTGGATGATGATGTCAAGAGATACGATGATAAAATGGGTTTGCAATATAATTCAACGTTGGATAAATGGTTCATGGGCAATCAACATGAAGAAATTAATATTGAGAGTAATATAATTATCAAGGGTATCCCTTTCGAAGGTATCACAGGATTGTATTATTTGATATCTTACAGAGATGACCTGCCTTATACTTACACTGTGAATGATGTCGAAAATAATAGCCAAATGATGAAAATGACCAGTACTCACAGATGTAGTAACGATCCTCCTGATCGAATAAGGAATACCGTAAAATATAAACATGTACTGAAACCTTCGAATAGTTCCATGAAAAAATTTAGGCCCAAAAAAAATACGGGAAATGCATAGATCAAAAATGATATGCTTGAATACAACGAGAAACCGATCGGATACGATTATTGGGATGACGTAAATTAAAGATAGACTAAGGCTTTTTGTTACATCCTCATATGCGGTTACCAATAACCATTACAACGAGATAATGTCTATAATAGAAGAATTGATAGAAGCTGGTGTTATTGAAGAAAAACCATATGTTAAGGCAAATTCATCACAGTTAGAAGATGGCTTCAATAGATAAGTTTGGTAAAACGCCCTGTTCCGTGTGGATATATGAAACAAATATATTTATTAATAATTTCAAACATGAACAAGGATTATTCCTAACGAGCGATGGAAGTTATGGTATGGAAAATCGTACCTTGTGCAACGTAAAATTACCGAATGATAATGAAGATGCTGCTGATGAAGTATATGTTCATAAATTAACTCACTGACTGAATCTGAAAACAGAAACTAGTCTTAAAAATACATTTAATGTTAGGGTTGATAATTCGATCAACGATATTAACAAGGATCTGAATGAACATAAATTAGAGAATGAGAAGGTTATTCTCACCACCAACCATTATAGTACGTATTCTGTGGAAAAAGCAGCCATTGGAAAACGTGTTATTCGAACCTTGAAAGGAATGCTCTAGGAATATACTTGAAGAAATCATGGGAAAATATAATGAACGTAAGCATAGAATGGTCAATTAGGGGAGTAAATCTGGCGAGAAAAAAGGCAAGGTTGGCGAAAATTTTACCATGCTTAGCGACCCGGTGGAAAGTGTTTGTTAGGGTACCAATAACAACCCAAATTCCCCAAAGTGGGTTCAACCCCCTTTTTTTTGTCCAAAAAGGTTTTTTTTTGTAATTTTTAAGGGTAGTTTAGCAAAAAAAAAGAATATCTCTGGTTGTATCGAAAATTAAGAAACCAATGTACAACCCTTTCATTGTCAATGTCCAAGGAACTTCCAGTCCAAATTTCAAGTTGATCCGACCTCCTCCCTCCCCTTAATAGATATATGTATACTCATATATGCAAGGAATCTTGCGTAACGGCTAACTCGGTCATTTTTCGACCGATTTGGCTGAAATTTAGACTGAAGATAGGAGTTATGGTCTTGAAACTACCCTATGTATTTCAAGTGAAAATATTGAATTGTTTTTCAGAAATTCAACTTTGAGTCAATTTTTCAGTTATTTTTCAAATTAAGATAGCTCATGTCATTTACATCCGATCTGGATCTGCTTTGCGGGAAAATGTAGGTTTCGCATATATTTCATGTCATGGAACTCATTTTCATTTTTTTCTTCCGGCCTATATCGGCCATTTTATTTTCGGTATTAATATCCTCAAAACTTGTGTCAAATTAATTAATTTGAAGTTTCTAAAAGTGCGAAAGTTCGCAATTTTATACGAATATTGTGAGACTCAGAAGTTGATAGCGCTTTAGGCTCCGGAATTTTCACGTGGCCTATCGAAATTAGAAGGTTCAAATTGTATAAAAACACAATTGCATGAACGCCAGACGTCCTATGTAATTAGCTACGAAGGTGATCATTCTGACGTTTCCCTCGAGAAGCTCGCTACGCGTCAGTTAGAGTTTGTACATTTTTACTCGGTCTTGTTATGTTGGGGCCGTTTAGTGCCCCTGCGGGTGGCGCCAGTTGTAATAAAGTATTTTCAGCTGTGAGCCGCTAGCTTTCACCCGCTTCGGGTATATTTTAGTAGCTAGAAATTTCTCTTTGGTACGTCGAGTACCTGTTTTTATTTTAATTGAAGTTTCCTATTTAATGGACATTTATCGAAAATAGAAGGGCCGTCGGGCACGGTCCGATACCTTATCTAACTACATGGAGCGAAAACGGCACGCGAAAAGTCGTCTCAAAGCCGTATTAGGTATAACCAGTTTGCATTTTTCTAACTCGCCAGCTACGCGCTCCTCACGTGAACATATTCGATTTATCTCAAATTAACCAAAATGGCCAATATAGACTGGAAAAAATAAATGATAAGAAAATGAGTTCCATGACATAAAACTATATGCGAATACCAACATTTTCTCGCAAAGCAGATCCTGATCGGATGTAAATGACATGAGATATCTTAATTTGAAAGATAACTAAAAAATTACTTAAAGTTGAATTTCTGAAAAACTATTCAATATTTCCACTTGAAATTCAAAGGGTAGTTTTGAGACCATAACACCTATCTTCAGTTCGAATTTCAGCCAAATCGGTTTGAAAAATCACCGAGTTAGCCGTTACGCAAGATTCCTTGCATATATGAGTATATATATATTTATTACGGGGAGGAGGGAGGTCTGATCAACTTGAAATTGGAAGTTCCTTGGTCATTGACAATAAAAGGGTTCTACTTTGGTTTCTCAATTTTCAATACAACCAGAAATATTAATTTTTTTTCGCTAAACTACCCTTAAAAATGTTAAAAAACCTCTTTTTGGCCAAAAAAAGGGGTTTCACCCACTTCGGGAAATAGAAATTTCAAGGGGTTGCTATTGGTACCACAACAAACATTTTCCACCGGGTCGCTAAGCATCGTAAGATTTTCGCCAACCATTTTCCAGATTTACTCCACTAAATATGATTCTGAGTGAATGATGAAACAGAATGAGAGTGAGATATTGAAGCGATCCTACTCGCACATTAAGTTAGCTGTGCCTCACAAATACAACAGTTGGAGGGGGGAGCCAATAAGTAACCTAAATATATATTTGGAAAAGGATACACACCCAATTGCTCAACGGAATTGTTTAAAATTATAATTTCTATGAGGAGGAGTGACCTAAAGCAAAACGAATCGATATGTATTTAGTTGAAAAGATATAACGAAAGAGGAGTGGTCAACATTATGTCAAGTAGTTGGGTATAGATAATAATCACAATAGTTGGATTAACAACTCAGATCGCGTTAAATAAACCCACCGTTGACGATTTGAAGATTATTAGGAACCATCAAACAGCTGGAACATTGACTACTCGAGGACTTGAATATAGTAATAGAACAAAATTCTACGACCAGGAGGGCGAATCATGAGTGAAGATTATAATATTCGAAAAACATGTATTGTTAAGAACATACTAGCATCGTTTGTATCGAGGAAATTTTGGAAGTGATAAAAATAATATTTTAGTGATCTTCGATTTTACCTCCTCCCTTTTCTCCATCTTCAAATAAGGGTGCAATTCCGAATTCTCATCAGTCTGTATGGAAGCATACGTTAGAGAAGGTGTTCTCAATAAGCGTATAAACAGTTTCCAGATTCAACTTCATGGGATGGGATTGCAGCACTTATAGATATCCTCACAACGAGTTCAAAAAAGAAGGTTGATGATGCAGCACTATTAGAAAATGTGATTTTTTTTAAGTCTCTGGGTTACCAACTTCAAATATTCAACTGGCCAAACTTCAATGAAGACAACGTCCGAGAAGAATCTCACACCTACTATCCACACACTAAATTTTTTGGCAACAGCCATGAAATTGAGATATGAATCAATCAACAAGATGTGTTGGAAGATTTAGCTCCATCTGATTTATTCACTGAGGCAGAATTCGAGTAAGAAGCAGGTGGTGATGGCGAATGTACGCTAACCAATAATTTTTGAGCGTTTCTCTTTGAAAATATCAGTTATGAATTGAATGGAAAAGAGATAGACAAAGTACGCGATCCAGGAATTTTCAGCACTATTAGAGCCTATCTAACATATGCCGAACATGAACCTGCACCTCTAGCTATTTGCAGATGATCGTATAAAGATGCAATGAGTTCAGTCTACAATAATAAAGTTAATTTATGGATCTAGTTGAATTTCCTCCCACGCCTATTCATTGAATATATCAAAGTTTTGAGTGGTAAACATAAGCTGCGAATAATGAGATCTCGATAACGATTGCTATATTAATAGCACTGGTGGAATGTAAAGGGCGAAAATAAATGTGAAGACGATAGCACTAAGAATGTTTTCCCAAATGATCAAGCTTATTTCCAAATGTTGGTGAATTTGAGTGCCGAGAAGCTTATATTGATTCCTTTCCGTAGTTTGGATCTGCATGTAAATCCGTTGATGAAGGAAAGCACTCCAGACGTTTGGGCAGTTGAAACATCAATAAATTTGTAACGTCCCAGATATGTGATTCTAACTTTTCAAACCGATCGAAGAAATAGCCTTTTTAAACAAAGTAATCATGAAAAGACCAAAGTGGTTCTTTTCACGAGGAAACGTAAACTAGGACCCCTACCAGATATTCGTCTGTTAGGGAGGAATGTGGAAGGCTCAGTTTTCCCCAATGTTAAACTCTGGGAAAGCACCTGGAAATTAAGGTGAAGAAGGCTGCTGTATCCTTATGGGCATGCAGGAGAGCCTTCGCTCTACGGCCACGGGTTCTACACTAGAACTACACGGCCATTATTCGACCAATATAACCTACGCAGCCATTATGTGGTGGCCGGCGGAAGAAACTGTTCGCCTGCGTGAGGATAAAGGGGCTATGAGAACGATGTCCCGGTGGACATCGTTTCACTACAACTCTACATTAAAACATTGGCTGCTAGTACGCCATATTGATTTGCTGTCTGGGTCAGTGCCTCGGTGCATAGGTTCATTGTGTTCATGGTAATATTGGAGATTGGGCCGGAAGCTGCCAAACCCTCCAAAGGAAGCAGGATGCGATAGCGTCTGCTGTCAGGTTTCAAACATAACAAACTTCAACTGGTATGGGTACATGCTCATCCCGAAAGGAAATGGATGATTCGACGTATTAGCCAACCGGGGTTTTGTAGACACCCCTGGCCCAGATTTAGCGATTGAAATCTCGTCAACCACCGGGCTCAATGTATGCAGAGCTTACAGGCCATTTGAGGCCTTAAGAGATATTAGTTCTAGCCTTTGGTACTGCCTTAGGCCTGATTGACTGAGTATTATAGCAATAGGCGAACAATGGACCCCATCAAGCGGTCCGAGTGCTCTGGACATGTTCGTTCCGTTTTGTTTGATTAATAGACTTCAAGGCGTTTCTCTACTCTAGCGATACCATCAGGACCGTTTCTGACATTTTCGTATGCTTGTTAAAGAACAACATTAGACGTCTTTTTGTAAGCAACTTTTTGCAATTGTTTTGTAGTTTAGTTCGGTTTGAATGTATACATTCTTCTCACAATGTCAGTTTTCATGTTTTATAAATTGATATCTATCTTTATATTAGATTAACATTCGAAAATAATACCCATTAAGAGGTGTCGCTTCAAATTCATAGCATTCTCAGTAGCCCAAGCAGTTGCCTTTAACCAGATTGGCATTGCGAGTTATAACTCTATCTCAGGCTTCCTTTTCTAGAACTATTTCTCGTATCTTTACAATATTTGTAAAATGTGTGGTGATCTGATGATGCTTCGTGTAATTCGTTTATTGGCTTATCGCCTCGTGCCAAACGTTCATCCTAGGTCTCAAAAAATGATATCCAGGAACGTGTAGTTCGAAAGGTTATTCGTTCAAGTAACTGTTGTTTTTCATAAAAGTGATATAAACGATATCAAATATTCAATGCCTTTTGTATTATCAATAAACTTTTCCAATTTTGCTTGTTCTTGCGCAGCCATGTAATACAATGTATTCCACAATGTAATCAAATTTATGATATTTTTATGTTCTATTTCATTTTCAGGATATATTTTCAATCTTGATCCTTCTACTACGTGAACTTCATGAATCTTTAGTTCTTCGTTATTTTATCTCCGATTACAATATTATTTTTATCTATTTCAATTATGGCCGCCTTTTCCAGTTTGTAAGTTCTTTTGTTTTCATCATAGCATATGCCAAACGTTCCATCTTGTGCTCTGGGTGAATTTTCCTTGGCAATGGGACCAAGATGAATCATACCTACTGGGCGACTTTCAAATTTTTTCAGGAACACGACTGCTGAATGCTGAAGTAATAGGCTTATACATTTTCTCTCTGGGTTCATTACATTCGATTTTTCGCCATACCTTTATTTTAAGCAATAATCTTAATTTCATATGCGCATTCAAACAAAATAATCATTACATAAAAAAATATATGATGATACGAGTGGGAATTTTATTCAATGTGTCAAAATTGTTGGAAACGAGAACATCATCTACGTTAACGTGAACATTTATTTTGCAAGGAGTCTAATTTAAATAGGCAATTAGAAGAAGTACATCAAGCAAATCGAGTTTCAAGTGGCAAATCAGTGTGGAACTATAAATGTTCAGTCTTATCAAAAAATGAAAGTTTGATACATCAGTTTCCTCTAGCTTATCAAATAACAAGCTATGAACTTGCTGAAGATGCTGTATTAAACTTTCATCTTTTTGGTATGACAATTTGTCTCTGGAACATTTATAGTTTCACACTGATTTGTCATATGAAACTGGATTAGCTTCTAAATTGTGTACTTCCTTCTCGTAAATGCCGTTTTAAATTAGACTGCTTGAAAATATTTTATGGCATTCGAGTATCCTTTTTATAAGCTCTTTCATTCGAAGACAAGAGGTTGAGTTTAAGCTTACAGTTTCGAGTTCAGATGAAATATGTTTCATCTGACGTTTCATGACTGCGTATTAGTAGGGCATCAGTGGTATTTAGCATCTAGTGAAAGGACACCAATGCATACGCCTGTGTCATTCACGGGTGCACTCGTGCACTAGTGACTAGTAGGTTGTATGCTCCAACGAAACAAGCAACATGTACCGATTTTGAGGTTATTTATCTTTTCGCGAATTCCAAGAATCAAACGGATCATAACAGTACGTTTCGTTGTCACAATCATCATCAGAAGACGTTTGAAAAGCAATGCACATCAACTAAGGCGCGGGATTCCCTAAACTAATTGCTCTAAGCACTCTTCGTCTATATTGCATTGATTTCAATCAAAATTGTATATGTCGCAACAATGACGAACGAAACATGAAAATTGAAATAGAAACACGTTTATGTGTAAATTATGTTTACAAGAAAGTCACTACAAAGTAATGTTTCTATAGTTAAAGAACTTTCCCTGCGTCAAAATCTTAGCTCTACCTAAATTCAAGATTTCTTGTATCGGCATATCGGAGAGATAATAGGGTGAATTATGAACCCCTTTGAATCTTGCCACTACTCTGAAAGTGTTGGTATCAAAAGGGTGTCCACAAGGAGAGATACTCTCCCCTTTTCATGGAGTTTGGTAGGGGAGGAGCTACTAGTAAGGTTAAATCGTGCTGGTATCAAGGCGGTAGGTTATGCGGATGACATTGCCATACTCTCCAGAGGAGTCTAAGAGGGTACCTTGCAGGAGCTTGTTCAGAAAGCATTGACATTTACAGAAGTCTGGTGTAGAGAGAACAAACTCTCCATTCAGCCAGAGAAAACTACCATTATAATCTTCTCCAGAAGGTACAAAATCGAGCCTCTGAAGAAGATGGACCCTGGACAAAATACTACTGTCGCAGAAGCAACTGAAGACTAGGTTCCAAAATGCTATGATACCAATAGCGATTGGCATGAAGTGGGGTTTGTGGCCTAAGCAGCTGGTGTGGATCTTAGCTATTATTATCCTAAGACTCAGTGAAGCAGCTCTCGTATGGTGGAAAAGAACCGAACTAGTTATAGCCCATTAACTTCTAGACATAATATATGGACTCTTCCTCTGAGGCATTACATCCACGAGGAAGAGTACACCGACTGGAGCATCGAGGGCCTCGCTGGGAGTGCCTCCCCTATCAATGACGATGGGAAATCTTGCAATAATGGTGGTCTACAGGCTTAGCTTCAACGGCTCCCTAAAGAGATGGATTGCAGATCAATCCCGTCTATTTAGGGGGCAAGATGACACTCTCGCTGAGAAGGCAAAGCATCAGTATTATCTCCGAGATCTTTACAGGATACGGATGCAAATACCGCTCAAAAATGTAGCAGGGGATAGTATACAAGGGTCTTTAGCACTGATCTGTATATTAAGCCCGTTACCATCTCAACCAATACCAGATAGGGTAAGTTTGTAACTATAGCAGATACGAAGAAATGGAAGTCACATACTCGTCCTCTTTTTTGAGACAACTTCACTGACTGAAACAAAGATTAGCTATCGTGTTTTGACTTTTAGACATATGTAAATATCGTGGTTATATGTAATGTTAGGAGAAAATGAATTTTACATTCTTTTTTTCTTCTGTTCAATCCACAAGCATCGAGAAAATTTGAAAATAAGGTGAAATTGTGAATTCTGGCCTAAAGTAGTACTTTTCATATGAGATTCATAGTTGGATATGGTTTAGTGGGAACGGATTTTTCTCCTTATACCTATGTATCATATGTCAGGTCGCTTTTGATGTGTAAGTCTTTAATAGCAAAAATAATATTTTACTATACTACTTTTTGGGTTTTTAATATTTATTCCAAGACCTCAGAGCCGAGAAGAACTTTGTGATACCATTAAAGAAGCTTGTCACAGTATAACTCGACAGCAGTTAAGAAATGTGATAAGGAATAATCGGCGACGAATTGACAAGTGTATGAGGGAATTTGGTGGATTAGTGGAAATTATACAAATTCAACTTTTTTACGAATTTCTCATTTGTTAATTTAACAATAAAATTGTTTAATAATTTGTATCAGTGTGTAAAAGTAAATTTTCTTTTCTTGGTCCCCCTGTATTTTAGAACACTAAAAATCGGCACAGGTAAGTTTCACGTTATCCTAAATAAGAATACGTCACCTGTTTTCTATAAAAAAATTCCTAATAATACTGTATGTATTGAAAAATGATTAGTGTTCTGTAAGAAAAATTGCAAAACAACGGATTACAGTTTTGTTCTCTACAAATATTGAAGCTGAAAAAGAGGAACAATTTATAATCGGAAAAAGCTGAAATTATTGATGTTTCAATGGTACAAATATCAATAAGCTATATCTTCAACGGGTCTCCAACAAAACAGCATAGATGACAGCAGACGTAATGACGACATGGCTACATCAATTTGATGTCAAAATGAAGAAGCAGAATAGGAAAGTAGTTTTGTTTCTGGATAATTGCACTTAAATAATATCAAAACTTATATTTCTTCTACCAAAGACTATTTTTGGACTAAGGCATTATTCAGAATTTTTAGATGCTCTGTAGAACCTGTTTCATTGAAACATTTTCAACATATGTGGATATTCGCTCTCATCTTCAAGGAAAAGACAAAAAACACCTCACCTCAACCAACGCCTTGATATTGATATTCGGTGGCCTGGTGAACTTTGACCGCAGGGACAATAATGAGGTGCATTTCTAAAGCCGGATTTATATGTACAAATATAGATATAGATAATTTCAAAGAACGAGATAATATTCTGCTATCATAACTATTTTCTACTTCAAACGACACATTGGACAATTTGAAACAATTTGCATTAAGTGATTGCCGGATTGACCATCATCTAGTATCCAGTGTATTGAAGAAGTAAGACAAACGAGTCAATCTACCTCTGAAACTGAGGATAAGGAACCTGAAAGTGTTTCAGTATAGAATATATCAAGCCTATTTGAAGCCTATTCAAGTTCGAAACTTAGAAAAAAAAATTGAGCAGTACTGCTGACAGAAGTGAAAACTGATATTATGAAGTAACCAATTTATTTTATGTTAACTTTGAATTATTGTAGCATCCGAAATTACAATTTCATTATTTTTAAATGAAAATTAATATAATTAGTTTTCCTTTAGTTTTCACAACTGTCAGCATTTCAATCAACAATAATATACATTTTTATATTTAATAATAAAAAACCCATAATGGGCGTTATTATCACTGTAAAGAGTATGAATGTAACCCGATAGCCATTATAATAAATACACATTATTTTATTTTCAAAACATATTGTTTATTGATATTTACATCGATGTAATTGAAAGTAATGCTAAACAGTATTTTCTTCATTTGCGTCGTCATTCTCGGTAACTTCGACGATACTCAAATTATTAGATTAGATCCAAGCATGAAACAACTGGTTAATCAGGTGTGCTCATATATAAAAACAGGCTACTATTACCGATCACACATAATTTAATTATTACTTTTTACTCTGTAATAATTAAAGTATGAGTTGTATTGCAAAAAAGGGTCCATTTTTTCAGTTAGCATAAAAATATAAGTATCGTCTGCACGAGGCCGGAGGATTGAGTAAATGAATAACGTCAAGTATATGCGTGCTGTTGTAGCTGTATACAGTGTATAGCGTAAATCGAGAACACTGGCTCACACAGGCTGTCTCACTTACACCGACTCAGATATGCACACGTGTGTAAGCATATAGAGAGACTTCCTGACGCCTGACCGAGTCCCTCACGGCCGCAGTTGCGCACGCAGCAGTATTCTTAATACCTTATATATATATAGCTATAGCGTGACGAAACGTGACGTAAATGTGAAGAATTTTAACATGATTACATGTGTCGAAGCTATTATTAAAATATATATCTAATTTTATAAACATAAACTAATGAAATATATTGCTTTAAAATATGTGTTTGGTGCTGTGTATTCTAGTATTCAATTGATACTATAATTATGTAATTAAAATTATTGATATATAAACAATATAGAATACATAACAGTTGTCTTAATTATATAAAAATTCTCGGGAAATAGGTTACATTAACACTTTGTTTTAAATTTTCGTCTTTACGTACGTTTCGGTCTCACGACCATCATCAGAAGACTTATTATGTCAAAAAGGGTTTATTAAAACTAATTATAGCACAAGCGTCCATATCGCACAAGCTTCAATCAAAAAAGCCCACGCCGTCGAAACGAACAGAACCACGAATAATCGAAATTGTATCCTAAATATTAAAGTATAAAAAATTTTTTTGTAGCAAGAATCCACTATACAGTAATATTCTTATAATATACAAGCGCATGTTGGTATAGTCTCATAATAACTGTTGTTATGTATATCGAGTAGTTGTTATGAGACTATACCAACATGCGCTTGTATATTATAAGAATATTACTGAATAGTGAATTCTTGCTACAAAAAATTTTTTATACTTTAATATTGACGATACAATTTCGATTATTCGTGGTTCTGTTCGTTTCGACGGCGTGGGCTTTTTTGATTGAAGCTTGTGCGATATGGACGCTTGTGCTATAATTAGTTTTAATAAACCCTTTTTGACATAATGAGTCTTCTGATGATGGTCGTGAGACCGAAACGTGAGTAAGACGAAAATTCAAAACAAAGTGTTAATGTGACCTATTTCCCGAGAATTTTTATATAATTCATACTGGGTCAAGAATCTTTATTATTAGTTGTCTTAATTTCATATGTTCTCTTCTAAGTTCGACTAAAATATTATGATTTCTCGTGGGTGGTCGGTATTGGACGGTTTTACTGTAGCATATTATGATACAGTCCTACCATGATGGGAGGTGGAAAAAATGTGAGAAATACCAAATGTAACTCTTTTGTAAATTATTTTACATCGACACAAATTGGCACGTTTGAAAACTCGTGTCAGAGTACCTCGAATAAATTATTGCCATGAAAGTGACGGAAACCTCTAACAGTAAAAACCGAATGAAGCGTTCAATAATAAATTGAGCTACGATAGTTGTGAATGGTCGACGGGCAGTGGGAGACTGAATAAAATAAAATTCCATTGTGACACTTTCGCGACAATCAGGATACAAGTGACTTCAAAAAATAGGTAGCCTTCCGTTGGATTGCATACAGAATTGCATGCGGAATGAGGTAAACAGATTCGTGCCAACTGTAAGGTATAGAGATTCGGTGAGGTAAATATTTCAAATATTGCAGGCAGCGAGCACGAAATTGGGATTGAGAAATATAAAATTCAGGCAAAGGAACATCGTGAGGGAGATTCATTGATATGACTTACTTATACGAATAACCCATCGCATATATAACATTCTCTAGAGTTGAACTCATCTCAATCTAGATTTACATCCCAAAGTCAGATTGGTTATTCAATCAAAATTGTCAATGAACGGATGACAATGTAGTAATTATGGAACAATAGAATCGCTATTCCACTGGCCTTTTTTTATTCTTCAACATACCTAGATAAATTTTGTATTTCTAAATATATGGATCTTTCTTTGAATTACTTCAATGTAGATCCTTTGTAGGGAGAACTATTCAGAGTTGGTTCCAGGACTTAGGTGGACCACTAATTGAACATAATGATTTTATTTATATATTTTGTCACCATACAGATTTTATGTAACTACATACCTTCAATATTCAATTAATTTAATATAATAACTTTGTATGATGGCAAACGTTTGGGAACGAACGCATCGAAAATTTGAATTTTACCGCGCCACACTTGCGCGCGCTTGTCGACTACGTAACGTCTAGCTAGACCTAACCTCAATCGGAATCGGAACTACTAAACTTCAACATATCATAATATAGTTCTAAGTTAAAAAACTAAAATTTCTTTCTAGCTATAATGTGTTTATAAGTGTACCTTTATAAGTATTCTTAAAAATTGTTGCTGCAAATTCATTAATTACAAGAAATGGTAAGTAATCAGTTTCTCATTATTCCAGTCAGTGCGTGTGTTTTAACTTAAATGTTATTGTTGTTAATGCTCATAAAGTACCTTATAGGTAGATAGGTAGGTACCTACTTACTGAAAGAGTGCTGCGTGACTTATGTACCTACTTATATATTTTTTTTGAACGAGGGAGGTTGAAGAGCATTAAGGCGTTTTCCGGGCCCAATCCCGTTTTTTCGCTATCTTTAGATGCTATACCCTCAAAAACTGAAGTAAATAAATATCGGCTGTGGATGGTGAAGTGGCAGGCGTGGCAGCGGAGCCAGGACATACCGCAGTCGATTTCTGATCTTATTTTAAATTGTGACATCGATATGTATCCTAATATAAGAAAATTTTCATGTATTATGGCTACACTACCTGTCGGTGTAGCGACAGCAGAAAGGTCTTTCTCTACGTTGCGCAGAATTAAATCGTGGCTAAGATCTTCAATGGTTGAAGATCGCCTAACCGGACTGGCACTTCTCCACGTTCATAAAAACATACCCATTGACGTAAATGACGTAATAACGCGTTTCGGGAGAAGACGTGAAAGAAAAATTTTGTAATCTAAATATATGTATTTTGTTTGTTTCTATTTTGTTTGTTAGAAACCCTTGTCGTACCACCTCTTCACTTTTGCGGAGTTATGCGTCATACCCCTGGACATACCTCTAGCTGTTATGACAAATCATTCACCACGGTTATGGAATATAAATAGGCTGCCTCATTCCGTGCTTCTCTGGATGTCTTCAAGAGAAGATGGCAATATATGTACGTGTATATGTACAAGTTATTATGTGTTACGTTTTTCAATTGTATGTAACATGGTGCTCTCTTGATTAAATTCTATAAAACTTTACTTAAGGAATTTACATTATTCCTAATCATCAACATTTATTTATCTATCTGCAGTGTGGCCATTTAATTTAGAGAACCATGACACGTTGGAGTTTTATTCAATCATTAATTAGCCAGAATAAACGTGAAAAATATCATTGACACTTACCCTTTTCTTTCACAAGACACTTAAGATTTTAAGACACTGGAAGGTAAGAGGAAAGATAAACGCTAATATCAATCAGATAAACTCGTACTCAACAACAACAATAAAATTTAATAATAAAAAATAACAATTAAATGATAATGATAATAATAAAAGATAATAAGAAATGAATATTATAATTAACTTTATTACTAATAAGAATAAAACTAAGATCAAAATCTATACTCAAATAAAATACCTAGATAATTAAAATCAACTAAAAGAGGAATAAAACTAATATTAATAAATTGATATCCAACCAGGATGAACCTAGGGGATCGAAAATGGATGAAATGATTTGAAAGTATTCTTGAATTTAACTTGAATAAAAACTGAGAACAATAACTTTGATCGAAAATCTAAAACAATTCTGATTAAGCGAAATCCACCCTTCTTACCAAAAATACTCTGGAGAAACTAACAAGTTAAATTAATTCAAATTAAGTGTCACGTGATTTCTCAAGAGACTAATTCAAGCTAGAAAATATAACTGAAGGTTTTAGGCATTATCCCTAGTATTTATAATGCGTCCTTTTCCTCAAGAACCAATCTACAATTCGGAAACGGATCCCTGAATTGTTTAACCAATAAGCAATAAGATTTCTCTCTTGAGGTCTTTAGTACAGAATGTGGGGATTTCTAAATCTATCTGTCCTTTACTAGATTTGAATGTACATAAAACATCTCCAGATGGAAAACATCAATATCTATCTTGTAGCAAACCATTAGTTTCTCGTCGTATATCGGGTATTGGTTCGACAGGTTTATTATATCCTTTATTACTAACGCTTTGTCTGGACTTTTGCAACCTTCTTGACCTTCCAGCTATGGTCATACCACCCTCGTTGAAGCGAGTGTGGATTGTCTTATATTTATTTTAGAAATTCCTTAACTTCCTCGAGCTACATTCAATATCGAAAACATCTGGCAACCGCTGGATGTTCTTTACTGTTAGATATTTTGATTTTACATGAAACTTTAATTTTCTGAATACGATTTAGTTTTTTTCAATATTGGAAATAACCTGTACTAAACCCTTGTTACATTACCCCCTTGTTAAAAAGAATCATATGGGTCAGGACGGAAACAAATGATTCGCAAAAAGAAAAAAAAAACATATACATATACCTATACAAAAAAAACACATGTACCTGAATAAAAAAAACAAACGAACAACAACAATTACAAAACACAAATTACAAATTTCTTTGTATTCATCATCTTCTCCCTGGAATGTGGATCTGTTCATATATTGCTTGTAGATGGAGCTGTGGTACCTGGTCCTCTTCTTCTTCTTCTTTCATATTGTTCTCTTCTGGTATATTCAAATTGGATTTTTAATAAAGATAGTGTAAGTATATGCTACTGCTTGGCATTGATTGTTCCTCAAATATTTGTTCGTTTTGGATGGTCCTGAGCCTCTTCCTCATTTTGAAAAAAGTTCGTGGCTGCCCCAGATATATAGCTTCTGGTGCACCAACCATACTGTATAATTGCATCCATGAATAGGCAAAATTGTTTCCCCTTCTGCTAAGGAAACTCCAAACTTCTTCTGTGACTGATTCGATACGTTTTGAATTGATATTAACTAAATTTTCCAATGCTCCTTTCCTTTTCCATCCAGGAAACGCGCGTTTGAATGATTCCATGTCCTCTTTCGTAAAACTGATGTTTCTGTCCTTGATATTTGCGTCCAATAGACTCGCGTTTTCCGATTGCTTGATTCCCGGCTTCTTTGATCCATTCCGTGCTGATGAAGTGGGTTGACTCGACGATGACTAGGCAGGTGATCGTTGCTTCTGACGTGGATCTCTTCTGAAGTACCTATATGGTCCTGGAGCTAGTCTCTGGATAAGTCCTGGGATCCAACCAAGGTTCCATTCGGCCAGGTATTCCTGTGAACTCCGTTGTTGGTCCTTGCCATCCTAGTTACAGCTCGCCATATTGGAATTACTAGAACATAAAGAAAACATCACGTGTATCAAAATAAAATTAAACCAAATAATTGTTAGGTTTCCTGTTTAAATTTTGACCTGAATCCGATACTGTCTACACTTCGCGTTTGAGATCCTCTGACTCCTTCGACTCTATTGAAACTTCTTAAATCGCGTACTATTTCAGCTTCTGATGTCACTCGTTAACGCAATACTAAAACAAACTATCTCCTATTCTTATCAGCTCTTAGCTAATATACAGAAGATTAATTAAAATCTAAAAATTAACAAAATTTGAAATCAGTTTTGAACAATCGTCGATTTTCTTCATGATCATGATGAACATATCCTCTTTGTCCTCTGGTTTATTCCATTCTTGTTTCGCAATCTATGTATATTGTGTATTGTATTACCCCCATCTGGTTAACTCTTCATAATTTTTTTATCTACCTGGAATTTAATGGTACTGTGGTGCGATGGTGCGATCCCTGAACTTACTATAATTCTCAACTCAACTCTACTGATTTTTCTTTCTTTCCTGTACTTCTGTGTATAATTCAAATTTTTCTAACTACACTTTCCAACATACTCAATGTGTACTTTAGTTCAACAAATTCTTCAATTCTTTTATTAGGGCTGCATTTTTCACTTTAATACTTTTCAGAGACCTTTCCTTTGTGCGCTAAACTTCATTTAACCATTATATTTCTAGAACTCTATAAAGACCTTTCTACTTTTAAACTAATTTCTTTACTTAACCTTGGTTTATTAACTTGATCTAATAAGAAAACTTTATCACCCACATTTAATTCGTTTGTTTTTGTATTTTCATCAAATTGATTATGTATTCTTTCTCTATTCTTGTTCAATGTATCAATAGCATTTCTGTGGATTATTTTCATACGCTGGATGAATTCTGACAAATAATTCTATTCCACGTCGTATTTAACTTTTATAGGCTTAAATAATTCATCGAAAACTACACCAAAAAATTACTTGTTTTATAGCATCTGATTTTTAAAATAAAATTTTGATATATTCGTTCTTATATTGAAATTTTTTTTTTTAATTAAACTTCTTCACCATATGGGTTCTGAATTTAGATCGGACTCATTTCCTATAGTTCTGAACGTTTTAATGCGTCTACATTATGAATTTTTTTTCCTTGTTTATATTCAATTTTGAAAGTATATTCAGATAAAGCTAATGACCATCTCATTAATCTTTTCTTTGCATCCTTCATTTTCATTAACGATTTCAATGGTTGCAATACTACATAAGCCAGGAAGTCTGTACCTGTTAAATAACACCTATATTGTTTAACTAGCCAAATTAATGCTAAACATTCCCGCTCTATTGTCGTATAATTTTGTTCTGCTTTTGATAGTTTTCTGCTTGAGAAGGCTATTGAATGTAATTGATTGTTATATACTTGACTTAAAATTGTACCTGAAGTAAAAGAAGAAGCGTCTGTAGTAAATATAAACTGTTTCTCAAAATTTTAATATTTTAATATTTGAAGAAGTGCATAGACAATTTCTGAAACATTCGAAAGATTTTTTTTTTGACAAAACAAATTTTGTATTTTTCTTTGTTAATGCTGTTAAAGGTACTGAATAATTTGCAAAATGACCTATTAATCCTAGAAAAGCTCTGATATCTTTTACTGTTTTCGAAATTGGATAATCTTTAATAATTTTGATCTCTTTTGGATCTGGTTTTATGCCGTCTTTTGAAACTAATTGACCTGAATGTTTTACTTCAGTCTGCAAAAATTTACATTTCTCCAAGCTCAATGTTAAATTTGCACTCCTCAATTTTTTTGAAAACTTCTTCAATTATGTTGATACGTTCAGTTATAAAATTTTTTGAAAAAATAATTATGTCGTCAAGATATACTAAGCACTGTCAAACTAGATTGTACTCTGTACATCAGACGTTGCTATGTTGATGGTGTATTAACTAGCCCAAAAGACATTCTATTACATTCATAATGTCCCCAAGGAATAGAGAAACCTGTTTTTCTCTATCCTTTGGTTCAACTTCTACTTGTCAATAGCCTTTAGTCAAGTCTAATACACTAACTAGTTCTGCCCCTCCTAATGAATCTATTGTATCATTTATATGAGGAATAGGGAAATAGTCTCGTTTCGTTATCGCATTTAAACCTCTAAAGCCTACACAGAATCTATATTTAATTTTATTATTTTCGTTAAGCTTTTTAACTAATACCACAGGTAATTTCAAGGTGAAATGGAAGGTTTTATTATGTCCTCTTTTAACATGTCTTCTATTTGTTATTTCATTACTTCGCGCTAGGAAAATGGTACTCTATACGGTGCTTTACTTACTGGCATACTATTCCAGCTTCTATCTTACGTGTCACAAAAAACTGAGTTGCTTTAAGAGAAACTGACCCTGCTCTTACTAAATCCGAATATTTATCTAATTACTTTCTTAAGAACATATTTTCAGTTCTATACTTTTCTTTACAAACTTTTACATGCACAAGCTCTAGATTTTCGCGAATCTCTTGCCTATCACTCCCTTCCTTACTATTACTATTTATGGGAGGCAGACGAATTAATTTCGCTTTCTTCGATAACACGTGTTAGATTGAAAATTGGAGTATGTTTAGAAATGGTCTGAGGTATTGTATTCATGTTTAAAATTCTTACAATTACATGTCGATCTTTTACTTCTTCTGGACTATCTATTACCGATTTTGCAATAATTACTCCAGAATGTGATTCACTATATACAGGTTCGCATTAGACAAGACCGGTTGGAATTCCTTTAACCAGTATGCTATAATCGTACTCTTGGAGAGGTGGTATTTCCAAATCTACGTTCATATTGATCTGGTAAGATTGTTTACAATTTTTACCAAGAGAGCTATTTGAACCAGCAAGATGCTCCTGTTTTACAGTCAATAGGATCGGGATTGTTATGTTGGAATCTTGATCGCAATTGTCAGGATCATTTGGGCTATTTGATTACTTATTTGAATAGTTGGCTCTGTCACCACTATTCTTTCTATTGATTAACACGTCAGAAACATTGCGAGAGTCTATAAAGGTAGGTGGTTGCGATTCACGTTCCCTAAGATCAGATTCCCAATCTGCATCCGTATACATGGATTTACAGATTAGAATTGTCCGTTCAACTCTACAATGTTCTGTACAGAAACTGTTTTTGTTTCTGTGTTACCTCTGAAAGTTGCTTCCTGCATGGGACAACATAATCTTACGAGCTCGAATGTATTGGAATCAAAATTTAAACTAACTTAAAATAATTAAGAAAATCTGCTCCTATCAAACTGTCGCAGTTAAATTGCAACTTTTTACCGCAAGCTATAAAATTGTAAGTTACTTGATAAACTTTTTCATTTTCTTATCATATAAATCCAAATCTAATTGTACTATGCCTTTGTTATGTAATTTATTTTCTGATATATCTACTAATATTGTATTTGAATTTTCTGAAATTGTAATATTTAATTTCTTTTAAGTTTGAATTTAATCAGGGAAGCTGCCATCCTGTATCAATTATCTAAAAATGTTTTGAATTTTAATAAAAAAAAAAGGTTACATATTTAAAATTTAATTTTGCATATAATGGTTTTTGTCATTTCATTTTGTAGGACAAGGCTTCGACATAGTTTTTGAATGTTGGCATTTTTATTTACCAAAATTAATTACGATACTTGAATGTTCATATTTATGTCAATATATATTATCAAAAACGATTGAATTGTTTATACTATTAATTAAAAATAATAATAAAATCTTTTATAATGTATACTTAAAAAAAACTATTATTATCTTTTTTAAAACAAATACACTTTTTGCTCTAGATAACTTAGCACGAGGCGTACACTCAAGTGATGATTCTACAATCAATACTTCTACTCCTTGATGTATCTTAACAACAAAATCTCTTAAGTCTTTATACAACTTGCTTAATTGACACTTACTTATTTTCAATATTGTCGCTTACTCGACTTCGGTTAACGCCCTTTTCTACTACGGTTCACTGACCTATATACCTATTTTTAAACACACAGAAGATTTATGACACGCATTTAAATTCTTTCCTTTTCGGATAATACAAATGAAGGGATACGCACCACAGGGTTTTATTTACTATTCTATATTTTCACTTTACCTAATAAAATCGTTCATAAAATTACTTCTTCACTTATAAATTCCCTGAAAATAAGATACGTTAGCACAGTTTCTTACCATTATTAATTGATAACGAAATGATACCCTTTAATACTTAAATAAAAGGTATTCTCAATTCACGATTCTTATTAAAGAACCGGAGCTATATTTTCAGACTTAATATCGTATCAATTCTATCTTTCGGTTTAAATGTTTGGCTTATAGAAATAATTGAAGTAATTAAAATAACTAAATTACGCAGAGTAATTTCGATTGTCTATAATGAAAATGTACATGAGGATGTACATTGATACTACAATCTTATTAAACATAATCTCTTTATGTATGATAGCAATTTGACAAAATTGAGTTTAAATTATTGCATTCAGATTCCTAATTAATTAATTATGTTCTACTCAAATTATTAAATTTTCACTTTACATAACGATTAAAATCAATATAGTATCTTTCTCAAAGCATCTAAATCAACAGTTATTATCGAATAATATATTATTTACGTTCAACTTAGCTTTACTATGATACTTCATAAAATACTCTGTAAAAATTTATAAATCATTGTTTACAAGTAATACCTCTGGACTCTTATTATATTTAATATTGATTTCAATTATTTTAAAACATACTTGTCCTTTATAACATCTCTATCATAATAACGTTAAGGAACAAGAAAAACGGCTATAGAAATCTAGTTGCAACAATTATAAAATAAACATCTTTTGTAATAAATACAAAACTCGAAAATCTTTAATATTATATTTATATATGTTTTTAACTATGAACTTTATTCCATTGTAAACAGAAATATCAATTATGGTAATGATAATTATCATCAAATCACACAAGAAAGATTGGAATTATCCACTGAAGCTAATTGTGATATGGATATTAATTATGAATTCTGAATTTGTAAGAAGACTGCGCCATTTATAACATGAATATTAATTTTGAATAAAATTGTAAATTCGATTACATTTTTAAGACATTTGTAAAATGGATAATATTAATTAAGTTCGTTTATCTACTGCTACTAATTGTAAGCATTGAAAAAAAAAGGATTAAGTACCACTATTGATTGCTGTAAATTCTACTTGAGTCATATGAATTAAGTTCTACTACATACTGCTGCCAATTGTAAACATGGTAATGAATTTAGTTCGACTACCGAGAGTATACAAATTCTAACATAATTATATATAAGTTCGCCTACCGAGTGTATAACCAATTGTAAACATAGAATTATATGTTTCAAGTTCGCCTACCGACTGCTGCCAATTGTAAACATAGAATTATATGGTTCAAGTTCGCCTACCGACTGCTGCCAATTGTAACATGGTTTTATCTGTTTCAAGTTCGCCTACCGACTGCTGCCAATTGTAAACATAGAATTATATGGTTCAAGTTCGCCTACCGACTGCTGCCAATTGTAAACATGGTGCTCTCTTGATTAAATTCTATAAAACTTTACTTAAGGAATTTACATTATTCCTAATCATCAACATTTATTTATCTATCTGCAGTGTGGCCATTTAATTTAGAGAACCATGACACGTTGGAGTTGTATTCAATCATTAATTAGCCAGAATAAACGTGAAAAATATCATTGACACTTACCCTTTTCTTTCACAAGACACTTAAGATTTTAACACACTGGAAGGTAAGAGGAAAGATAAACGCTAATATCAATCAGATAAACTCGTACTCAACAACAACAATAAAATTTAATAATAAAAAATAACAATTAAATGATAATGATAATAATAAAAGATAATAAGAAATGAATATTATAATTAACTTTATTACTAATAAGAATAAAACTAAGATCAAAATCTATACTCAAATAAAATACCTAGATAATTAAAATCAACTAAAAGAGGAATAAAACTAATATTAATAAATTGATATCCAACCAGGATGAACCTAGGGGATCGAAAATGGATGAAATGATTTGAAAGTATTCTTGAATTTAACTTGAATAAAAACTGAGAACAATAACTTTGATCGAAAATCTAAAACAATTCTGATTAAGCGAAATCCACCCTTCTTACCAAAAATACTCTGGAGAAACTAACAAGTTAAATTAATTCAAATTAAGTGTCACGTGATTTCTCAAGAGACTAATTCAAGCTAGAAAATATAACTGAAGGTTTTAGGCATTATCCCTAGTATTTATAATGCGTCCTTTTCCTCAAGAACCAATCTACAATTCGGAAACGGATCCCTGAATTGTTTAACCAATAAGCAATAAGATTTCTCTCTTGAGGTCTTTAGTACAGAATGTGGGGATTTCTAAATCTATCTGTCCTTTACTAGATTTGAATGTACATAAAACATCTCCAGATGGAAAACATCAATATCTATCTTGTAGCAAACCATTAGTTTCTCGTCGTATATCGGGTATTGGTTCGACAGGTTTATTATATCCTTTATTACTAACGCTTTGTCTGGACTTTTGCAACCTTCTTGACCTTCCAGCTATGGTCATACCACCCTCGTTGAAGCGAGTGTGGATTGTCTTATATTTATTTTAGAAATTCCTTAACTTCCTCGAGCTACATTCAATATCGAAAACATCTGGCAACCGCTGGATGTTCTTTACTGTTAGATATTTTGATTTTACATGAAACTTTAATTTTCTGAATACGATTTAGTTTTTTTCAATATTGGAAATAACCTGTACTAAACCCTTGTTACATGTACAATAAATAATAAATATTTTTAAGTACAGTACTTACGTATATTGATAAAATACCTACTTTTTACTTGTATCTATTGTTATCAAAATTAAATTATAAGTTTTTGACTTGACCACGACTATATGACCCCCTCTTGGCGCCAAAGCTGGATCCGCCCTTGATTAAATATCTCTTCGTCTAATTCGTTTTGGCATTTTCTACATGTTAACTCACTTAAACTGAATAGGAAATAATGTGGATGAAACAAAAAGTTTACACTGCAAATGTTTATATGTAAAATTTCATTTTGATTATATAATATATGTTCAGTTACATGAAAATGTATAATAATCAAACTTGTTTAGTATTTTGCAAATTATTGTTGCTGCTTACAAATCATTCAAGATTTAAATAAATTGAGCTCACATTGTAAATAAGGGGCTGCGAAATATCCATTTTCCCTTTTTTATTACTATATTGCTTGTAACGGTACAGGGGTATCTTCACCCTGCCGACGGTATAGTAATAAACAAGTGGCGGGTACGCATTTATTTATCTGTACATATTCATAATAAGTGTTAACAAATATCTGCATCAGCAGTGCAAACCAACCCTCCTTTGGGATAACACATAGTGAATTTCTGCACTGTTTTAACTTTATGTAATATAGTAAGTCTCAGCATCCAAAGTTGACTTTTTATTTATATAAACTAAAAACGTTTCCATGATAAAATCAGGAAATAAACAATATACATATTAAGCAGTTGAAATTCAGAAAGCTATTTCAACTGCTTAACATGTATATTATGTAATTAAAAATGAAGTTTAACATATAAGCATAATCATCTGGGAATGAAGCTATATGATTATAAATAATCTTATATATTGAATCCATGCTTCATGTATACCTTAGGATGAGGTGTAATAATTGACCTCAAAACCTGGTAGTACGGATCTACAAAAAAAAATGGATTGTGAGAGTTAAACATATCAATATCAATTATGAACTCACACTTGGGTGAAACCAATTGTAAGATTATTATTAGAGTATTGTTCCTACTGCACCCTTAACAAACCATTGTATCCCCGTCTCGGTACTGTTTTACAGTACATCGGCGACTTTCAGATTATTATTATTGTTAATACAGTTTAGAGTGAAAGATGGAATCCTATGACTCCAGATAATAACTTATTATAATTAATCATATAATAAGCATTAAATAATAGAATGTTAAAGAATATACAATATATATTAAAACAATGCATAAGCACAATTTATTAATGTGAGTAGATAATAATATTAGAAAGTGAATGTGGTTACTAGTTACTTATTAAATGGTTCTAGATCTCCATGATTTTTAAACCAGTTAACAGTTACCACTTCACCAGTATTTGAGCTTAAGTTTCAAGGAATGACCGCGTAAACGCATGTTAGAATTCAATGGGAATATATTTCTTAGGTCCAAAGAAAAAGTATATCATCTCAAATTCTGAATGTTGTAATAAGGTCTCCTCGTTTATAGTGTGATAGAATTAGCAAAAAATGTCGGTAATTTTGGCATAATTCTGAGTTCGGAGAAAAAAGTTGCCTCAAGTAGATAATTATGATACAAATTGAAGGGACTAAAATCGAACTCTTTTTGATCATCGCAAATGATCCAAAAAAAATGGTAAAAATGGCCAAAACCGATTTTTCGCGTCGGACATCGTAGGATTGAGTTAAAAAAAAAGTTCTCAATAGGCTTATGCGCCGTGAAAGGACGGAAGAAATGAGCTGCGGATGAACCATGCAAATTGCAAAAAACCATCGATTTTGCTCGAAATTTCCAAAATTCATAACTCTTTTTCTTTTGAAGATTAAGAACTGAAATTTTGATCGGTTGTAGCTCTTGTGACCACCAAGTACCACAAGATCGGATGTACGCTTTTTGCAAACCGCAGCTTAATGAAAAAAAAGTACTTTTTTAAAGTGGCCGTAAAAAAGTTGTAGTGCCATAACGCGTTATTTTTTTCACGGGATCCTATTTTTCAATGGTTATTGAACTACTTTTCAAATTTCCAAGCTCTTATCTCCCGTAAAAGTTGATAGAACAATAATTTTTAATAATGGTATTTCGTGCGCTTGGCTGTGTGGCGCTTGTGGAAGGGAGAGTCGCCGCGCTAGGCTCGTAAAAAACAATAATATCTCGGGAACCCTTGTTCGAAAACCGAAGTTTTTTTAAATACGTACCAGCAATCAATAATATTAAGATTGCGCGTATTTTCAAACTTCTAGTAATGTTGTAACGAAGCTTAAATTTTGAAAGATTATTTAATTTAGATCAGGCAATAAATACGGATGTTACATGTAATCTCAGTTTGAACAGTTCATTATTTCAATAGATATGAATGAATTCCGAATGTGTATTCCGTGATTGTCACTTGTATAAATCTCCGTAATTTCGAATAAGTATAATTATTCAAATAGATGAATCAAATTCATGCCCGTTCAAAATTGTATTTCATTCCGATAAAATATGTTGCAAAAACTGGGGTCTGGCCAGTAAAGACACCAAACTTGAACAGCCTTATGTATAAAAAAGGCGAACAACCAAAAAAACTCCGATAACACTTGCTTAGTCCGCCGAGAGAAACTACCGGAGCGTCATGTGCGCGAATTTTAGATCTAAAAAGTAGCGTCACTTTTATACATTGTTCGGGGCATAAGTGAAAAACCCTGGGCACAAAATAAGGAATTGGTGGAGCGGACCTGTCCATAACCTCGGAAAACATATAAAAGCGGTGACAGCCAAAAGAGCTCTCTTGTGATTTCGATTTAGAATCAGTACCGTTGCCCTCTTTTGTGATTTCGATTTTCAATCCGTACCGTTAAAGTGTGATTATCATATTAGAATCAAAGTGAAATAATTATTATCCGAGTTCAAGTCAGATTTGAAAATGTGAATTAACAATAGTGTTCCGTTTAAGTGAAATTTTGTATAAGGTAAATGGCTTAATATTTTATATCCTGGCATTACGATATATCTTCCGAATCCGAACCGACCGTATTTAAACCGTTTGATATATCGTAGTGCGTTTTAACAACATTTCAAGTAATATGGCTATCTGAATATTTACCGAATACCCCTATTACGCTAGGACTTGTTTGTTTCGTACTTTTCCGCAAATTGATCATTCTGAATCATTCATCAACCGATCCCGTACCGCTGAATTAAATTTAGCGACCGAACTTGTCGTAGAGTTGATATCTTGAAAGAGTTTTCATTTACCGTTTGAGCTTCATTACATTTTCCGTCTGGGTGTAATTTTGTGAAATAATACCGTTCAATTGCATTTAAATTGATTATTCTGAAAGTGTACTTGTTAAAATCATTATATATTTTAATATTTGGAATTCCCCGTTTTATTAAATTATTTCTGCTCCGTCTTTAACGAGCTAAGTTTTAACCAGGTATCAATTGTAATTAAAGCTTACAATTTCGATACTGTTTTCTGCCCATTGGACTCTGGTTATACTTCACTGTAGCTACCCTAGGGACAAGGCTATCTATAGATAGCATAGTGACAAGCCTTGCGGTGAAGACCCTAGCAGAAGTCTTCAAAAAGGAGTTAACCTTCAGAAAATTTGGCGACCGAGGATTTGAAGCAATATACCGGAAAGTCGCAAGGTACACGTTATAATGTCGGAAGTACTCTAAAAAAATACAATGCGCTATTCGATCTATTCATTATTACTATTTATTCGTTATTTTCGAATGTGTATGGTATTCTAACATATTTTTTATTGTAATATATCAAATAATGATAAAAAATAATACAAAAAATTTGAAAAGTGACATTGATAAAGCGTATTTAGTACATATTGTACTAAAAAATTGAATGTAAGTAGTAACCTACGAAATTGCTCTTACTTATAGCATGTAAAACATTACAAAATATTTTGTTATTTACTTCAGTTCCACAATGTTGTAATACTAGGCAATGTATAATATTGTTGGAGAGTAGCGGTAATTTTAGAATTTTTTATTATACAATTAATTTATTAATACACATTAGAATAGGATGGGAGTAATTATCAAGAGAAAGAATAATATTATTGAATGGTGGTATGGATTGGAAAAAAACATCAATTTTCGAGCAAGGGTTCCCGAAATATTGATATTTTTTACGAGCGTTTGCATTTTGATTTCATAGGCTCGAAAACGTAGGAGCCGAGCTACGTGGCCTAGCGCGGCGGCTCTCCCTTCCACGCGCGCCGCACAGCCAAGCGCACGAAATACCATTATTCAAAATAATAGTTTTAGTAACTTTTACGGAAGATAAGAGGTTGGAAATTTGGTAAGTTGTTCATTAACTATTGAAGACAGCTCTATAGATGAATCAAAAATATTTTACAGTCTTCTGTCTGAACAGTAATTGCCGGTTCGTTCCAGTGAAAGTTGGAAGACCAAACTGCGAAACATTTCAAATACTCTACTGCGATGACATTGCCGCTTGTATCTATAGCGTAGGTTCGAAACTCCCAGTAACAATGTTATTGCAATTTATTCTATTAACATTTTCGCTGGTTAGATATGCACCACATTCCGAGCTTTCAAAGTAACATATACCGGGTGGGCCAATCAAAACGAAACACGGCCGATATCTCATATACCTATCGTTTAAAAAAAATCGCTCGGACCCGCCCAATTTTATTTCTCGGGAAAAGATATTGCCCATATGATCAACTTTGTCACTTTCACCCCCTCGCGAAGGTGAGCTTTAACCCCAAAATCTTGAGTGGGAATAGGGGCCGAGTGGTACTTATTTTATTTTGAAGGTAATCAATTTCTCTGTTCAACGCATCTTAGTTTTACAAATTTGATGTAGCCGTTTTTGAAAAACTAAGGGAACAACAATGAAAGCAAAACGATTTCTCAATATTCATTGCTCGATGAAAAAATGTTAAAGCCCCTTGATTTTTATCTCAGAGAAGTAGTCTTTTGTGCATAGTTTTCAAACCTGTCACTTCAACCCCCCGCGGAGGTAAGGTTCAACCCTTAAATTAAAATGGGATTAAAATTCTTGTGATACCATATTTTAATGGTTATTGAATTCTCTTTTCAGCAAATTCAACATAATTTATTAACTTTAATTTCTCTCTATTATTTATTTTAATGAGGAAATGTTTTCTATATTCCTCAATCCATTTACCACTGACAAAGGGTAATGTAAATTCTAATTTTATCTTGGAAGAAAAAAGTACTTCATTTTATCTGCTGTGGAATTCTGTTTTTGTATAGAATTAAAAATTTTGCAATTCCTTAGAATGTCCGAGTATTTACATTCAATTAATTTCAATTTAGTAACTCGCAGGGTTTTGTCTGTGACTAAACTTTATTTTGATCTAAAATGGTTTATTCTACTGCAGAAACAGTATCGCTGATTGAACTGTAATATGAAAATTGTAGATGTGCTAATATTGAAGCACAGGTAATGAAATGAATCCAGATGTTAACCGAAAATTCATAATTGAGTTGGTACCAAAATTTAGGGAGACAGGATCAGTAACAAACCTTAACGTGAAGCTAAGCTAAAAAAGAATAATTTTTTCCAGATAAACAATGCTATTACATGAAATTAAAGTAAAAATCGATACAAATATCTTATCAGTGTTGACTTATTAACTATTACTTATTAACTCAACTACCTATTTAATTCTTAAAAACTGTTAGGCCGTGAAAAGACATTTTGATGACCTTTGAATTGTAGTATCATTTGATTTTTAGTCCCAGCTTAATTTAAGGGTTGAAGCTTACTTCTGCGAGAGGTTGGAGAGGCTGAGTTGAAAATAACCGAAAAAACTTTTTTCTCGCTATAAAAATTAACGGATTCCAACATTTTATCACAGAGCAATATTTTTTTTTCATTGTTCTTCCCTTATTTTATCAAAAACGGTTGCATCAAATTTGTAAAACTAAGAAGATGCGTTGAAAAGAGAATTCGATTACCTTCAAAAGGAGGTACCACTCGACCCCTATTCTTATCCAAGATTTAGGGGTTAAAGCTCACCCTCACGAGAGGGTAGAAGTTACAAGGTTGATGATATAAGCAAAATTACCCCCCCCCCCTCAGGAAATATTAATCGATGGGGCTAAGCGATTTTTTAAATGAACGGTATATGGAATATCGGCCGTTTTTCGTTTTGATTGGCCCACCCGGTACATTATTTATCCAAGTTAGGCTATTCTGTATTTTACATCGATTCTTCGATATCTTCGTAAATTACTATGGCAACTTGTCGGTCGCTTCTCACAGTGACAACTCAGACTCACCCTATCAGTAAAATAATTAGTCCGCTGTTGATATGAATTTGATCATTAGTCATTCAAAACATAAACAATAAAGTCTCAGTGACATGTAAATTGTGCTCAAAACCATTCCTATATTACAGAAATCTTGTTGGAACAAAATATTAGGATTATGTAGACTCAATCTGGTTCAATTATTATGTGAATATGTATTGAAATGAAATTATTTACTGAAATAATAGATTGATTAAATGATTGATCAATCGATTATTGTGTGAGGATTCAATCATTCATCGATTTCTATAGTTCGAATAATCGAATGATCGATCAATCGCTCTTTTTTTATTGCCATCTCTTGATGGGACGAAACTGCCACGTACTGCCCACACGTGTATAAGGCAAGGAAAATAGATCTGTTACAAAAATAAACTTCCAAATGACCTATCAACTGAGTATTCTCAAAAGTAAATAAAAATTGAGAAAACTAACCTTTAAAAAATTTAACAAACTAACCTGCGATAACCTTGCCACTTCGAGTTTCGAACCTACGCTATTGGAAGCAAAAGTATATAGAGTCAGGGTCTCACCGCCTGGGGTAGAACCACCGATGGAAGTTCGATATTGAATTTGGTATCAACTGTTAGTTCGTTCGCCGCTAAGACGCTGCAATATGGTGCCATCCCCCTTGTATGTGCAGACGCCAGTGTTTATATCGTCAACTCTAGGAAAAGATAGCTAGGCAGTTATTTCGCGAAATCATATATTCAATACTCACTAGTGCAATACTTACTATATCTAGATTGCTAGTATGAGAGAGAAGTCTCAGTCAATTGTTAAGGTGCCAACATATCTTTCGTCCCTAGTATAGACGGTTTGTAATCAGCGTTTCAGCAAAAACCATACAATCGCACCGTGTACCATGATGCATATCTTATCGAATGTGTACCTGAAAAATCTATTGTAACCTGCAATATTTGGAATGCGCGAATGACGTACATGTCCAGTGACAACTTTTTCTAGGTTTTCCGTTTATCTTACACTAGCCGCAGTCTTCTTACAGGCGAGAATACGATGCTAGCATAAAGGTGTTGCGTCCCCACGTACTTTTAAATGCATTCAAATCATATTATCAATTTATTCAATAATTAATTGATTTTACCTCAATAAATGAGCATTTCAGATAACGTATTGGAATCATTCATTTCCGCTTAAAAGTAATCTATAGAATCCTTCGCTGCACGCGTTGCGCGATAATGAAAATTAATAACTTATCGATCACGTGTGCTCGCTCTGTAGATTGTCTATTGACCAGTATTCTTTTGATGGTTAACCGAGAAACCACTTGTGTTAATTTACAACCGCTACCACGCCATTAACTTACAACCGCTATTAACTTATTTTCAACCTTGGAACCTTAATAATAACCTACGATTTTCAGCTCCTGCTAATCATAGTTATCCTATAATATTCCGCGATTATACAGCGTTAAACTTGAGATTTAGTTCGCATTTTGATTCAACGGCGATAATTATTACAGTCCACTATTCAACGGCGATAATTATTACAGTCCACTTTGCTCATTTGAAACAAATTCAATTCTAAGTTATTCCCGCGCGAAACAAAAGGAGTATTAAATATATGACGGAAATTGTTGAAGTGAACTGGTTATAAAAATAACCTATGTCGTCATTTCATTGATTGAGTGAAGAGCGTAGATCATAATATATCAAGTCAAAATTATTTTCGGATATTTGTTTGATTTAGTTCAATTTGAAATAACATTTTGGTATAAGTTTGTTTTGAATTTCTCCATTTTCAATAAAAGCTTTACCAACATCTTCTATCTTTCATTAACTTCTTCAATGCCTCCTATTTGATTTACGTTACAAGGTAAAAGTTCTTGAAGAATAAAACAGATGTCGCCACAATAGAAAATCCCATGTGACATTTGTGATGTACCATCTTTAACGTGTTAAAATTTTCAGATTGATATGTCATTCAGTTTTGGTTTGACACCCATCGAAAGCGAGCAACCTTGAAGATTATTGTAAGCGTGGAAAGAAGGAAATTTCGGGTCTTTATTAAACATTATTTCATGGGTGGAAAAAACATTACGCGAACCAAAACATCGCTTTTATCAACTTCTTCGATGCCTCCTATTTGATTCACGAGGTAAGGTGAAAAGTCCCTGAAAAATAAAACAGATGGGCCACAATCGGAAAGCCCATGTGACATTTGTGGTGTATCATCTTTAACTAGGAAGCATTACACTTTTCAGATTGATATGTCATTCAGTTCGGTTTCGACACTCAACGGAAGCAAGCAAACTTGAAGATTTTTGTAAACATGGAAACAAAGAAATTGCGGGTCTTGGCTGGAAATAACATTACGCAAACCAAAACCTCGCTTGTTGAACATTATGGGGACTCCTCGATAAAATCCATCGACGATCGGCGAGTTAACGTGCACGAGACTGCTGAGACTATGGGCGTCTCAACCGAACTTGTAAGGAACATTTTCCATAAAACTGTGAACATGAGAAAGCTATCTGCCAGATGGGTACCGTAGTTGCTCACTGTTGACAAAACGCGGGATCGTGTGACAATTTCAAAGGCGTGTTTGGCGATGTTCAAGCGATAAGGAGGATTTTTTGTATTGTTTCGTAGCCGTGGACGAAACATGGATCTATCTCAACACACCAGAGACCCAAGAGCAGTCGAAACAGTGGATTTGCTGGCGATTCGAAGTCGAAAAAAAAAAGTGGGGTTATCGGACAACAAAAAAATGGCGACAGTTTTTTGGGATGCACATGGTATCGTCCATATCGATTATCTTGAAAAGGGCAAAACGGTAACCGACGTATATTATGCAGAGCTGTTGGATCGATTCGAAGCCGCTTTGGCAGAGAAAAAAGTGCTCTTCCACAAAGACAACGCACCGGCGCACAGCCCGCAATCGAAATGATAAAACTGCATGAATTGCGCTACGAATTGGTTCGCCATTCACCATATTCACGATTTTTATCTACTTAACAACTTGAAGAAATGGCTGTGCGGAAAGAGATTTGGCTCCAACGTGTTGCTCACGTGCTCAATCGACTATACCTCAAGGAACAGTTCTTTCTCACTCTTGTTTAATTTATTTATATACATACGTTACGCTCCCCTTTTTATGATTCTTCCTTTGATGCGCTGATGATTCGAAACTCTTCAAGTATTGACCCTATCCCTCTCCTCTCCTATTTCTAGTTATCTGAGAATATTATACGGACAAAATTCCAATGATATCCAATATGCTGCTTTATAAAGTCATGCATTACACATTTATCGCATAACATTACCTTCAGTTTCTCTAAACTTTGTATAAGAAATGATACAACTAACAAAAATCTGAAATCGATTTCAAAATTGAATTGCATGGAACAAACAGATTTGTTTTGTTTTTTGTTGATTCAAATACGTGTTGCGAAATTGAGAATGGAGAAGAACATAAATAAAATACGAACATTCGAATGTAGGTATCGGAAAAGAGAAGTTCCTTGAATTAGTTCACCTCAAAATATTCTATGTGACGCTGCAGTTGAGATTATCTATTAAGAATCGATCAGAACCTGTATTTTAAACAAATTTCAATACTTGTATCGATTAATCAATTGATTTACAAAATTCACACTCTTACCATTATATTCTTTGAATAGAATACCATAGCCGATAGGAAACTAATATTTTAAAGAGAGTTTGACTTACCTATTTGTTGATTCTGGTTGATCTGCCAGTTTTAAGAAAACAGTGAATATTACCACGTTGACTAATAAGGTAGTTTCAATTTCAGATCGATTCTAGATGCAAAGAGGATCGTGTTACTCATGGTAACTTTGGAAAGTGTTTGCTCAACTCGAATCTTCACTTATAAACTATAGAAAGAAGATTCAAATTTTGCTAAACACCGGTAAGAATATAATCATAATGTTCCCTTAAGCAGACATTTTAGATGTAAGACCAAAAGGATACAAATGGAATATATTATAAATAGGTAGAAATTTTTAATGCTAATTTTGATTTAAATAATAAAGTTAATTAGGTAGATATTTATAATTTACCAATGATACTTTCTTCATCACGGTATTCAAGGAACTATATTTTAGTTGTATATGTAGCTAATATGTCAATCTAAGAATTTTGTTATTTTATCATTCTCATTCAATTATTCAAGATAATAAAAAACTTACATTTTTGATAAGCTTTCGCCACATACATAACCGTTCATCAGCGTAACGAGTAAGTTGTAATGTTACTGAACGATATTTCTGTCAAAGTATGAATAACCCTACTGACAGTAGCAATGCAACATACTCGTTACGTCAATAAGCTCGAATAGACCTCCGGAACTTTTAGGTTGTGATGTTTCTGTTCGATCTGAAGAAACCCTACCAATGCCTATACGCCGAACAAATAGAGAAAGGTTTGACACTCTATACTCTATTGACATAGAATTAGATGGTGTAGGCGAGAGAATTCAACTAACTATTCTGCGGAATAACTTTTTCCTGAAGATTCTAATCAGTGAATGCAGAATAAAACTCTCCATGTACAACAAACAAATAGTGTTTATTTCCATATAGACACAGTCTAAAATGTAAGTCGATAACATTTACAATTTCTACACATAAGTAAAAATATTACATTTACGTTATTTAATATTGAATGTATAGTTATTTCCACACATTATACATACAAAACGTTATTAGGTAAAAACAATCTTCAAAATTTCGAGCATTTTAAGTTTCATTTTGTAGGTGTTCAAATACTCTATTTTGATCATTAGTTCTTTATTGATTATTCATGATACATTAAACTATGTATGTCACTAAAATTGAGCTGGTCCAGTCTAAACTTATATTCTATAATTTCAGTAATACATATATTACTGATGAAAATTTCACTAACCAATTATTTATGGTAATAATGTTAATTAGTTGATTTTATCATTCATATTGTAAATAGTAAGTGAGAACGTTCTTTATACATTTTATCGCTACAAATTGAAACTATCAAAGTTTGATTTCAATGTTTGATTATATGCGGTTTAGAATTGTTCCAAATATTACACATTACACATATTACACAATTTGAGGTGGATCCTCAAAATAACAACACCGGCGTTGGACTCAAATCATATGGAATGAATAAAAATCATTTATTTGCACAATTCAGAAAATAGAATCGGATGATAATCTTTAGTCAGTTCTGAAGATTACGTATGATGATTCTATTTTAATTGAGGTACACGTGGCTGAACAGGTTGTCACTGAATAGTTAAAAGGTGCGCCTGGAAAACAGTACCTATTGCCATTTTTCAGCCACATTAGATAGGTTGAGTGAATTGCGGCACTCAAGTTTCCCCATTAAAGTTTCCGATGCTTATCATCAATTGTTGTACGAGTAAATGGTATTGTACTCAAAAGTTACACTTGAAGACTTACAATACATGATCTGTTGCTGATCAAAACAGTATCTGCATGAAATATTGAAATAATGTAGCTTCGAGTGTGAACATTTTGGAAATTATACACTGAAACCACTGTTCTGATTTACAGCGCCAACTTTATCTTAGAAATGCTGAAACCTTAGAGGGTGGAATTAACTATTAGACCAGCTGTGAGAATGATTAAAGTTGAATCGGGTCCTTCGTTGAATATTAAACTAGATGGAATCCAAAAGGTAGGTAACACATATCACAAATTCAATATACATGCCAGTATTCCCATACGTATATATAAATATTTTCGTACTGAAAAATTAAATACTTATGTTCTTTATGTTCAAGGCAATTCTAAGAAACACATATGTCGGAAGATATCTTATATAATAACATGAAACTATGAAAAGTCTCACCAAAAGTAAGTAGCTATAGCCATCAGTAGATTCCCCATACAGGTTCCTGCAACAATGGTGGCATGTTTCATACCTCCATTTAGGAAACAGACAGGAATATGTTTTCCTACAGTGTCACCTTATTTCTCGAGCTAAACAAGATGAAACAGGGTGTTTTATTTCTTCTGAGCGGGTCTTAGCTTTATTGTTCCGAGTGTCAACCTTAATTTTTTTTTCAGTTTTTCAGTATCTACACTACAAACTGATACAAATCAAGTTAAACCCTCCCGGGAGGGTCTTTCCTCTAGATAACCTCTATCTGGATACCGTTGAGAATAAATTTTACTTGCCAACAAACAATTTCTGTCTGATACACCTTATCAAAATCATATCAATTAAATCTGTTTTTGAAATCAACATTTTAATAAATTTATATCGAAAATACACGATACAGCATTCACTGAAGATTTCAGTTATTATAATGACTGGCAAATATTTTGAATTGCCAGAGTACTTGACTTTCAAATGATATTTTGTTCGCTCTTCTTTGCAAAGTTGTTTTAGACCGGGAGATTGTTGCACTAATTTCGAGATCATTGAAATTATTGTAAATATTCCTTAAAATCATTTTCAATGTGGATAAATAGTATATTATACACCAAGGTGTTGAAGACTATTATTATTGACCGAGCATCAAGATTATTTCGCGAGGGGCTTTGACCCGAGCAGAATAAGGTGCGAGGTCTATAAATGTCTTCACCACCGTGGTCTATATACTATTTTTTCCACTACTAGCACATTAAACTAGAATTTAATATTTTTAAGTTAAATAAAGTAAACAATTTGATACGTATGCTTGCGTAATTTCTGTCTGATAAAAAGTAAGTAGGCTGGAAATCAATTTTGACATTTCTATTAAATGACATTTATCAAAAACAATATTGTTGAAATATTTACGTATACATTACATATACATGTGAAAAGCCGAAATGAGGGAAATTTTAAATTGCAAACCGCCAGAAATGCGAGAAATCGCAGAAAAAGTACAGGGTGTCCCATTTTGGGTACTTTTGCGGGGTATCTCCTTTATTTTTAAAGATAGAGAGTTGCGGTTTTCGCGACACTGTGCTACTTTTTCATAAAACTCAAGATGCCGTCAACAGAATTTTCATAGCCCTTTTAGTTTTTAAGATACAGGGCATTTCTGAAAATGTTGCATTTTGTGACCCCCCTCGTATCTCCGTTATCCTTCAACTTATCGAAAAGATAAAATAACATTCTAATAGTTTTTTTTTCCGTAGAATGCAGTGGTGTAGATAACTTTTGTTACATATTTACTGTTTTTGAGTTATATAGCAAACTTATGTTTTTTTAAATGGAACACCCTGTATATTTATAGACTATAAAATTTGTCTTTTTTTTACCTTTTCAAAAATATATGATAATATAAACTTTTTTTCAGAAACACGCAAATAATTGACAATTTTTAGAAATTAAATACATATTTTAATTGTAGGCCATTGATATTGTTTATGGCAAGAAACAGAAATAAACATCAAATCTCTATCGCATTTAAGCTGTTCATTTTCGTTCTTTCGGTATCATTATTCAATAGATATTTATCAATTTTTTCGAATAATGGCAGTTTCCGAAAATTATGAGAAATATGATATGATGGTATGTTTTATACAGAGTAATGAAAATTCTGAAGAAGCTTCGGAATTATATTTCCAAAGGTGAGTAAGCTATTATGGCTATGAAAATCTCTATTATCATTTTGATTTTTGCTTGTTAGATATCCAGAAAGAAGGCAACCGTTTTTTGGGATATTTGCCCGTTTAAAAGCAAATTTAGTTGAGCACGGATCATTTGTTCACCCGCGCCCTAAAACATAAGAGAACAGGGAAAGAAAAGAGATAGATACTTTAGGATATATAGAAGCAACATCTTCGTCCTCATGTAGAAAAATTTAGAAGGAAATTGGTGTGCCAAAAACTAACGCTCAGAGGATCTTGAAGAAATATAAGTATCATCCATACAAATTTAATATACTACAACATTTGCATCCTGGCGATGCCGAGCACCGGGCACTGTTTTGCCAGTGGTATTTGCAACAAATCGATGCTAACGATTTATTTGGCAGACTTGTCAGACGAATGCTTTATTTCAAGTGCTGGCATTTTCAATCGTCACAATACCAGGAACTGGCGTAGTGAAAATCTGCATTTAATGTTTGAAAGGGCACAACAAGGACGCTTTGGAGTTGAGGTTTCATGTTTTATTTTGGGTAGACATATAGTTTATAGGATTTTTGAAGGAGGTCTTACAGCACGTAGATACCTAGAAATTCTTGAGGAAGTTATTCCAGAACTGCTCGAAAACATTCCATTAGCCCATTATAATGCTGTTTACCTACAGCAAGATGGTGCCCCAAGTCATAACTCTAGGCTCTTAAGGGCCTTTCTAAATAATAACTTTCCTCAAAGATGGATAGGTACCAACGGACCTGTTAGATGGCCTCCACGATCACCAGATCTCTCAATTTTAGATTTTTTTTTATGGGGTTATATACAAAATGAAGTATATAAAACTCGATATGACGGCATTGCAAAACTTCGAGAGGCAATTCATTTAGCTTTTCGAAATCTGCGAATGAGAACAATGGTTCTTCTGAACGCTATTCAAAGAATCTCGAAGATGTGCCAATTTTGCATTAGAGAAAATGGTGGTCAATTTGAACATCACATTTAATTTTTTTTAATAATGTTATTTTTTTGTGTTTTTGTTATATTGTCACTTTACGCCACAAAACTGTTGTTACAAACTTACTGTTAGAAAAAGATCTATGGGAATTTTTTTTAATAGATACCTATATACAAGGTATCCAATTATTTGTTAGTAATATGTAAGTTGCACTTGTTTATTATTGTTATCCATAGCCTACTATTAAAATATGTATTTAATTTTCTGAAAATTGTCAATTATTTGCGTGTTTCTGAAAAAAAGTTTATACTATCATATATTTTTGAAAAGGTAAAAAAAAGACAAATTTTATAATCTATAAATATACATGGTGTTCTATTTAAAAAAACATAAGTTTACTTTATAACTCAAAAACAGTAAATATGTAACAAAAGTTATCTACACCACTGCATTCTACGGAAAAAAATCTATTAGAATGTTATTTTACCTTTTCGATAAGTTGAAGGATAACAAAGATACGAGGGGGGTTACAAAATGCAACATTTTCAGAAATGCCCTGTATCTTAAAAACTAAAAGGGCTATGAAAATTCTGTTGACGGCATCTTGAGTTTTATGAAAAAGTAGCACAGTGTCGCGAAAACCGCAACTCTCTATCTTTAAAAATAAAGGAGATACCCCGCAAAAGTACCCAAAATGGGACACCCTGTACAGACAGTTTGGTGCAGTACCAAAAACGTAGAGATGATTTCTACTTACTACTGGCATACTTCCACGATTATGCAAGTGATAAAAAGGCCTCTACTTTATGGACACATTATTCTATGTTGAGATCAACTATTTCCCTTTTCTATCGTTTTCACTACTGAAATCTTGTTTTCACTTAGTCGAATACTAACCTAAAATTTACAAAACCATCTGTTATCTGTAGCCTGTAGCAAGGTTACTCACTTGAAAAATAATCAGTTTTATTCAATGTCGTCTTCTGGTAAATCTGTGTTCTCGTGGTCTTACTTTGTTTATTTTGTTTGAATAGTTTTGTAACATAACCAAGCTCGGCTCTGTCCCGCACTCGTTGTAGGTTACGGTCACGATTCACAAATGTCATCAGTCATTCATGTTGAGCCCGAATTTTAAACTAATGGCATTTTTTTATTCAAATAATTTTATCGTGTTAGGTAATTTCAAGCAGCAAATACGTTAAAGACAATCTCCTGGGTATACAAAATCACGTTGCACAAGTTTTTGTTAAACAACTATCCCTGGATTCTCAAAACATTTGAGTTTGTTCATTATTAACCTAGGTCAACAATAGAAAAAATTATTAACCACTACTAGAGAAATTCAACTTCTCAGCAGGCTACGAGACGCAATAATTGTCAACTTCACAGCTAGTAGTGGAAAAAATAGTAATAGAATGAAGGTCAAATTCATTACATGTTGTTCATCTCGCAAGCGGGTATTTATAGCCATAGGGAGATATTTTAAAGAAGGACTGAAGAAGAGTTATGGATCAAATGAAGAAATTTTAGGAAGAAGATGCAGTTTTCTGAAAAAATGCTTTTTAAAGAAAATCCAACGAACTTAGCTGTAGGGAATACTTGATAAAATTTGTAGTGCCTTCATTGGCGCTTCTATTTAAAATAAGGGGAACTTGGCAAATTTTTATTCACAATGTGTGGCAAGCTGTTTTAGATCCGACCAGAAGAAATAGAACCTTCACATTTTCTATCTTCCAGAGCTCGAGAAATGAGGTAGCATCGTAGAAAAATATAATGCTATCTGATATTTGTTCCTAAATGGCGATATGGAACACAGCGCCACTGTTGCAGGACCCTGTATACTTGGAAACAATTCCTTTTCTGCGGTAATCTCAGAGAGATGAACAAACTTGTCATTTCCATGAGATATCTGGAAAAATTCACAACAAAAACGTACCTGGTGATTATTTTCTGAAGCTTCTTTATGATTTATAGCGCTTCCACAAAATGTATCTCAACCGTAACTAATTCGAAGGATATCTGGTATCTGTTCCCACAAACAGACAAAGTTGGGTGAGTTAATTTGATTGAGTGGCAGCATCTCACATTAATACTAACTATATTAAATCAATTTGCTCCAGAGGCGTAGCGAGGATAATTTGAGCCCGGGGTAGTTTTTACATTTATATCAACATAGTTGATAAATCATATTTACTTTCCCAAACACTTCCTCCTAGCATAAAATAATACAGATTCTGAACAATACATAATATACTTGAATATGTATATTTTGCGCCATTTAGTGAATGGAAACTGGTTAATTATTATTCATTTTGGCGTATTACTCATAGCCGGGGCAATTCTAAATTCTTCTTCAAATATGTCATCTCTCTTATTGAATGATTTCAATCATTTCTTCCCACTGAAAATAGATATTCCGCTACCCTTTTCGCTACGCCTCTGAGTAGCTGTATTGATCACATAAAGATAAAATATAACATTTACATCAATTTTGGCACTTTGATATTACTCATTATAATACAATATAACATAAACAGAATTAATTTGTCAGAGATTAGTCGACACAATAATATTCAGTTGAAAGGTTACTAATTGAGGTAGCAATATAACATTGTATATTGTATATACGTTGCCATACACATAAAACCAGTGCCGTATACACTACTTTGACACTAATATTTTATATTGTATTCCTCCGTTAGATAGAATGATTGTAATGCCATTTTCTCAACAGTTCTCAAATTGATATTATGGGAAGATTTATTTGATTTCTGGTACAAAATAAATAAATTGGTAATACGTTCAAAATAATTGTTAGGTTGTTGATTTTGTGAAGGTGGAGAAATAGCTTCTGAAGAAAAAAAGTGTTGTACTTTCCTTAATTATGGGGTAGATCATCTATTTGAAATAACTGAAAATATTCCCACCTCATATTATGTTAATATTCCATCTAGATGAAGATATGAGAAACTGAATTTAAAAATTGATCTGTAATTTTTATTGAGATGTTCTTTATTTTAAACTCTTTCAAGCATTGCTTGTTTGCTATTTGGAAAACTTCTTTTCACTTCAATATGCTTCAAAATACTCACATTTTATCAATATTTGAGAGAATAACATAACATGATTCTGAGAAACTGCCAAAGACATCCATATTGATATAGATACTTATTTATTGTTCCATTCTTAAAACAAAACATCATTACCAACGCACTGGCATCATCAGAATAGAGGTTTATCAAATGAATTATGTTTGAAGAAATATTTTTGAAGGGGAACTGCATTAGAGAAAGTTTTGTGAAATTGGGCATTCTAATACTCAAGGAGGATCTGAAGTTGAAGGTGAAATTCTTGTAATAATTGTTGAAACAAGTAGAGTAGACTTTCACGTACAGCTAATCTAAATATTCACCACTTGGGGGTTTTCATATCAGTCAAAAATTCGAAGATAGACCCTTTAACATGGTCTGGTGTCTCAGAGCAAGAGTTGACACCACTTGAGAGTGAAATCTATAAAATTCATTGTTCAACAAATAAAAAATGGAGAAGAACTTGAACGAAAATGGTGACAATAACAAAATTGATGGAAATATAGAACATTCTGATGATGCGAATGTATTGGTGAAACAATATTGTTAAAATTTATAAATAGATTTTGAGTTCTCAAATTCACCAATGTGAATTTTCTTTATATTGTCATGAACTAAATTAGTGAATTATGAATTTACACATAGTAAAAGTCAACACTATTGAATAAAATATCATTGTTTCAGAACTATTGAAGTATGCATAATATAAATAGCATGTTTACCATAGATCGAAGAACTATAATCTTTCGAAATTAGATAAATACCATGGTTCTTAATATTGTAATTCAAGAATATTTTACTTTTCTGTGCAAAACATTTTACAGATATAGATAAAGCATCAGTATTGATCGGAACGATCGAGATTAGTCTCGTAAAAGGGAAATTCAATTACTCACAATAACGAAGTTTCTGAACGTGAGAAGGTCGTGCATTCCATTTCTCTAACCGAATGAGCTTATTTCACTTGGAAATATAAGGCCATATAGCTTTTCTTTCCAACAATATCGAACAAAACAATATAAGTAAAGATATGACAAGTGACGATTCAGTTTAGGAATTTGAATAACCCTGTCTTCGCTCTTCGTTTCACACTTGAGTATGCGTATTACTGTGAAGTTGTTCTTGTTCATTACTCCCTCCAATCTGATTCGCTGGAGTGTAGTACTGAAATGAAACATTCAATTAGATGTTCGAAATGTCAGTTGCCGCTATGGTGATTCATAGCCTACCCTATTTTTAGGCCAGAATATGGATGATTCATTGCATCGTGACGTGACGCAGTTAGAATTAAGCAATACGCAGTCCCCGTTCGGACTCACGTGTATTCTGTTATTATTGTTATTTTGTCCGGTACAGAATTATTTGAACGTTATTTTAAAAACTAAGTGTTTTTTACGATCGGTCAAATCGGATTTATTTGAGTAGACTAATTTTATGTGAGTTTGAAAGTTTATATATGTTTGTTGGTCCATGTTTTCTTCAAAATTTCATTTTGATTATCAAATTAATGCCTAACGGTAAGTGATTTTCTGAGTTATTTTCAAACTACAATAGTCACTATAAATCTACTGATGCCAGGGTAACTGTTTCTACATTTCGATTTCCTGGGAAGAGAAAACAAAAGTTGTTCAAAAAACATCGAGAAAATAGCTTTATTGAAGTTATGAAACATTGTAGTTTGCATTACACATTTCGCACATTCTCATGTTATCAAAGAAAACTATTTTACAAAGCTTGATGGTTCACTTTCAGTTGTTCCCAACCAGCCACCCCTTCTAATGAAGTCTCTTCCTAATAAACGAGAACATCTTGGAGAACGTAGGCAGTAACATGGTGGTCGATATGAAACATATTCCAATGAGTCGAACGACCAAGACATGGTAAAGGACTTTTCAGGATCTTGCAATGGTCTTGAAGAAAAAAAATGCTATATTTCATCTCTGAAACTATGTAATATGTTCACTTGAATCAACATTTTCTTTAAATAAATCAGTTTTAGTTCATCAAAATTTGAGTAGCTGTTGACGATCATGCTGATGTGCTCAGAGCAACTCAATCTGTAGTTAATAGTGACACCAATGTCGATTTGGGTTTTAAGGAGTAATGAGTAGCCCTCCCTCTAAAGTGTAAACAATTTTTGGGATTGTTTTGTCCAAGATGTAAAATTGTGCATTTTTTAAAGTTTAGGGGGATATCTCATTCAAAACACCACTTATCACTAAGAAAAGATCAGATTGTAGTTCTCGATAATGCTTAAAAGAATTTGCGGAAATCTTTTTATCGTCAGCTTAAGATGCATTCTCGCAACTCAATAAACGTGATCTGAAGTATATATTAAAAAAAGATGGGACTCAGTACAGATCCTTGTGGGATACCTGAGACAACATTCTGCAACTGGGACAAGGAACTACCGACTCGAATCAAGAATTATCTGTTGAATAGAAAATAATCTATCCATCGAAGCAGCTTCCCGCTGATTCCAAAATAGTCAAGTTTGGCTAATAGCTTAGTTTTAGGAACACGGTCGAAGGATTTTGAGAAATCTAAGTTGATCACATCTATGGGCAGATTCCTGTCCAGGTTAGATGTCCAGATGTTAAGCCAGTATAGAAGGTTAGTTGTTGTTGACCTGCCTGGTAAGAATCCATGTTGGCTATCAGGTATGACTGCGGAGTCCAGTAACAAAGAAAGACGTTGATCAACAATAAGTCTTTCCATAACTTTAACCCAAACTGGAATCAAAACTTAGTGGTCTATAATGTTCGGCATCGAGTTTGTCCCCATTTTCAAATATAGAAGTTACAACAATGTCTGCCAGAGGTTCACATAACGGAGCAGCGCAATGCTTAAAGACTGCAGTAGGTCTAGGCAAGATGTGGGCTTAGTGGTTAGTTTGTCATATTGTTTCTGCACTAGTTCTGCAGACAGATGTATAGTGGCTAATGTAACTGTTTTTCTTCGCAATTTAAAGTTGGGAATAGGGCCTGGAGTTCCATGCGTGAAAACAGAATTGTGTAGGTAAAGTCTCAGCGGTATCGGTGTCGTTAGAACAATTAGTTCCATCAGCCTTACGTACCTGAGGTGTTCACATGATGGAAGACATTTGAGAACGTGTGAATTTGAATATTGCTTTAGTGACGGTGTTTTCCGGATTATTTCCATATTTTTGACGAGCGTTGCGTAGGTCTTGAGATGAGACATTGGAATATTGGAAAGTGCTGAAAAATCTTCATCAGATTTTGATTTGATGAATTTATGCCATAATCGACGTTTGCACTCGGCACGTTGAATGAAACTGTTCGTGATATAGTTTTTTTGTGTGTGACATTGAATGGTTTGGCGTGTTGCATTGACTACATCCTGTATGATTTTTTGAATTGATAACCACTTGTAATTGACTTCTGTAGAATCGTAAATATCTTACCAGGACTGAACAGATAAGAAGTTTAAGAGGTGATCGTAATTTATGTTAGAATGAGTGGAGTTTGCGTTTCTGGGTGATTTCATGAGTGAGAACTTCTACTGTGCAAATGAAAGAGATATGATCTGAGCATCCATTGGGAGGTAATGTTTCTATGTTTCATCGTCGGTTAATACAAGATCAAGAAGTGAGGGAACTTGGTTTATGCGAAAACTGGCTGGTACTTTGATGAGTTGTGTCAAGTTAGAGTTGAGAAACATTTGAGTGAATAGTGATGTGGGGTAATTGTTGTTATTAAGAACGGAAGAGTTCCAGTCAATTGTGTGAAAGTTCAGATTGGCTGGTAATTCAGTTTTCAAGTATATACAAACTACTCCAACACGACGATCATTTTCTCTATCAGCTCTGTAAAGAGTGTATCCTTTAACTTGGACAGCAGAATCCGGTATAGAGTTGGTGAGCCATGATTCTGTAATCACAACGCAAGTTGGAGAATGTAGTTGAATGAATAGATGAAACTGGTTCAACTTGGCAGTGAGTGATGAAATATTTGTATGCGATAGTAAATTCTGTCAAAAGTGTTTAGTTTTATTCTCCAGCTGTTACAATAGTTTGGATATTTTTTACGTATTTAATTGTAATATCATCTTCGCCGAGGTCGATTCTTCTTTTTAGTTCGATGAGGATATCGTTTGGGTATTGACTTTGCTTTGGAGTTTGATCTTCGCGTATAGAGATGTAAGCAAAGTTGGAGTTAGCCATTTTTTTATTGTTACATAAAATTGTACGAGCCTGAACCGGTGAAGCAAAAGACACTTTTAATATGCGTGGCTTGTTGTTGTTGTTAATCTGGCCAAGTCTGCGCACAGACGTCGGTCCCCGAGTTATTGTGTGCTATAGCATTCAGTATGTCAATGCATTTCTCGCTGTCATTACGATCAGATTGGCTTGTAGATTCCGGTATATTGCATATGATTATGTCATAAGATCCTTCAATTCGACCCATTGCTCTCCAGTAACTATTGCTTCATACGTAATTGGAGACATATTTGTTTGCTGGAAAATAATCTTAGTTTCAAGTTTAGCGAGTTTGATTTCCACTAAGTTTGTAAGAAATTTTCTCAGGTCCATAAATTTATCATCGGTGTTATTGCAATTATTGCAATGATATTTAATATTCTTCCTTCTTGACCGCGTAATACGTGAGGGTTTTAGGTTGGTGAACATTATTGTTATTATGGTCGTTAAATGCATAAATAAATCTTTGAATTGTTATAGGCAAATTATTCATCCACAAATAAACGAATTTGATCAAAATGTCGAGTTTGGGCTAATTTTCGGCTTAGTTTTACATTTTAATTATGATATTATTGTCGTTAAATGCATGAATAGATTTTTTTATTGTTATGAACAAAAGAAATACACGTATTTTGCTGAAATTTGTCAAATTTACAGTCGTTTTCGTCCTATTTTAACCATCCAATTATGATTCCATTGTAAATATTATTGAGACGTAGATCGAATTGTAAATGTTTCCAAAATTAATCTATTAATATAATAGTCAAATGAATTATATTTCAGAGGAGCAATTTTTGACAAACAAATTGAAATAAATTCGAGGGTTTTGATATATAGAAAAAACAATTATTTTGAAGTTCATATTTTAATAAATAATATTCAGATACGAAATTACATTAGTTATCAGCGTCAATACCATCAGAATCAAAATAAATTACATTAATATCTTCTTCTACACTGTCATCGTCATCTTGTTCATTCGTACCATCGATTTCATCTAGTTTATCGTCATCTACTGGCGAATTAGGAATCCCTTGTCTAAAATTATGGCTACAGTTACTCATACAATTTTTGCATACTGAAGTGCAATCCATATTTTAAGCACGACATCCACACTTGCCCGTACAATTTTCTTGCAAGGACAAGAAGCTGTATCCAAAATATCTTCAGGAACTGCTTCTAAGTTCATTCTAACTGGGTGCAAAACTCCGTTGATCTTCTTCCAACCCAATCTTCTGGATTCAGCGACAACACACTAATACAAGTTTGCACTTTGAAAATACACTATTATCAGATGCTCTTCAACTGCTTCAAGAGTTGGGGGCAATGATGAAAGGTCAACGACTGTACACTTGGAATTTTGGCACAATTCGTGTATTTATCAATAAATAATTTGCTTATAGCAATAAAAATATTTATTCGAGCATTTAACCACCATAGTAACAATAATATCGTAATTAAAAGGCAAAAATTAGCCGAAAAAGACCCCAAACTCGACATTTTGGTCAAATTTTTATATTTGTTATTGAACGTAATTTGTTTATAGCAAGTTAACAAATTTGTGGGTATATATTCGCTGCTATTGACGATAAAAGCGAACTCAGGAGGTCAAAATTAGCCAAACCAAACTCAGATTTTTCGTCGAATTCGTATATTTGTTAATAAATAAATTGTTCATGACACATGAAGTTGATCCAACTACTTGGTTAACTATTTCCATACGTTCACTGACCAAAAATAGTCTTTACCCGACCAAAAAGAGTGAAATTTAGCATTTTTCAGGAATTTTTATGTAATCTCATAAATGAGCTTATTAAATTGTTAATTTATCGTTTATAAACAATATGAAAAATTTGCGCAACTATATCTGTGTTCAAATTGGTTTCTGATAAAATTTTGGAAGAGAATGCATTCTGTCCCATCAAACTCGACCCATTTCCCAAGAATTTAGAGATTTGGCCTATTTTTGTATCCATTTGACTGCACTAATATATTTAACCTGCAGATGTATCTGAAATGCTCATTTCAACAGTCAAGTGATGTCATCGATGTGACTTCACAGTTTATTTTATGCGTTTATTGATATAGATAGAGCTGTCAGTACCTTTATGATCAGGTTCACACGGTCATTAATCTATTTGTTCAGCTTGCTAGACACAAATCTTGTAAGTTTGCGGTGTGGTACTCTAATGAATTGAAGGAGGTTATATTTGAGAAGGAAAAAGTTCATAAATGTTATAAGCAGAGTGATTTTGGGACAGCTTATCTGAGGTTTTCCGAATTAAGAGCGAAATGTAAGAGCTTGATAAATAGAGACTACAAAAAATATATTGAAATGGTTGAAGACTAGGTTATTGCTGAACCGGAATATTTTTGGAATTATATTTACAATCGTAAAAATGAAAACGGTTTTCCAGCAGTTATGAGGTTCAGGGGGTCTCCTAGGATGTTCCCGAGGATACTGCTAGCATGTTCGCAGATTATTTTGCAAGTTCTATTAGGGTGGATGAGATGGATGATTCTCCTGAGTATGTATTTGAAAACATGATTGATATCAACTCTGCCGAGATTGAATTTGACGACGTTTGGAGTGGTTTCTAGATACTTGATATCAGGAACGGGGAGGACCGGATAATCTCTCTCCATATTTTTTGCAGAGTTGAGCAGAGTCCCTGCTCGATCCAGTATATTTCTTGTTTAAACTGTCTATAGGGTCTGGAAGATTTACATATCAATGGAAGAAAAGTTTTGGAATCCCGATTTTCAAAGCAGGTGACAAGACAGAGATTGAAAATTATCTACAGATAACTATCCAGAGCGTTCTACCTAAATTGCTGAAAGGTATAGTCCATGAAAAGATTCGTCGTAGAGTACAACGGATTATTGTTGATGAGCAGCACGGGTTCATGCATGGTAGGTCGACGTGTATCAATATGACGGTCTATTCTCAGTTCATTTTAGAGAAGCTTTCCATCGGGTTTCACATATTTTGTGGATTAAGAAACTTAGTGCTTTTGGGATTTCTGGTAGTCTATTAAATTGGTAGGAAGATTGCAAGTCATATGTGTGAAGAGTTCTTCTCTAGGGATATCATCGTATTGCTGAACAAATCATAGTTAAAAAATGGAAAGAAATAGAAATCCACACGCCGCTACCATTAAATGAATTCATAAATGCAATTAATTTAACACTCACATCCACATACTTTCAGTACAAAGACAACTTTTATTCTCAAGTATTTGGATGTGCAATGGGCCAACCCATATCGTCAGTAATAGCCCAATTAGTGATGGAAGAGCTTGAAATGAATGTCATCAAAAATTTGAATTTTGAACTACCTTTCTTCAAAAGGTACGTCGATGACTGCCTCACAGCTATACCACAAACACAGTTCAAGAATTTACTTAACGCGTTCAATAACTACCATTCGAAATTACAATTTACTATAGAAACAGAAAACAACAAACAAATTAACTTCCTTGACCTCACTCTAATAAATAATAACAACAAAATTTCCACATCATGGTATACAAAACCGACCTGGTCGGGCCGATATTTGAATTATGAAGCAATAGTCCCGAACAATCATAAAAGAAATGTTGTTACAGGTTTAGCTGATCGAGCAATCATTTTAAGCGATCCCGAATATCGCAATTCTGCAATAACTAAAGCAAAAGCTATTCTTACAGACAATAATTATCCACAAAAATTCATAAACAAAATTTTTAAAAACCGAATTCACAAATACTACAACGAAAACAATAAAACCATAAACCACGAAGACACAGAAACTAAAAAATATATAAGACTCCCATACGTTCAACATCTCTCAGAAAAACTCAATATTATTCTAAAAGAATACAATTTTACAATAGCACATAAAAATGATAATAATCTAAAACATTTATATTCTAAACTTAAAAGCAAAATTCCCAAAAATAAAATTTCACATTGTATTTATAAAATTCCGTGTACAGACTGTGACAAAATATACATCGGACAAACAAAACAAAACATAGAAGAACGAATCAAAGGTCATAAATATCAAAAAAACTCAACAGCGTTAAAAAAACACGAGACAAATACTAAACATAAATTCAATTTTGAGCATTTCGACATAATAGAAAAAGAACAAAATGAGAAGAGTCGAATATTTTTAGAAATGGTACACATCAAAAAAAATCAAAACTGCGTAAACGATAAGACCGATATGAATAATCTTTCGCAAATATATAATATAATTCTTTAAAGTAACTAAATTGAAATAGTCCAGTCAAACAGACATATGATACAAGAGCCACATGTTAGCAATTAAATTTTAATGCAAACAGGCAGTGATATCTAACAAGTGTAACAAACGGTCAACCAGCAGGGTATCTTACCCTTACATTCAGAACAAAAACCCATTCTGCAAACTGTGTTCAGTCTGAATTTCAAAGCCATGATGAGTGTGTGTTTCCGTAAAATCAACTCACGTAAGTAAATTAAACATACTAGTCACCAATATCAGAAAGATCTCAAACCCCAACATACGCAAACGAAATCTGTTGGTATTCTATCACGTAATAAGTATATTCAAAATTCAAATAATTCATGAAAAATTAATTTATTTTGTACATAATCACCGAACTGAGTTAGTTATTATGTTATTGTACACATAAATTTTAAATATGAAACTAAAGTCAATGCTCATAACAAACTGAAAAACTTTGTCATAAATACAGATTGTGCATACAGCTAATTAATATAAAAATATTTTGTTAAATTTCAGTTCATAATGTAAACAATGAATAAATTCCTGAAGAAGGCGAAAGCCGAAACGCGTCGAATGAAAAGATTGTTTCATTGAGATAATTCATTTAAAATTGCTGAAAAACCTAAGAGAACCCACAACTTACTTTAGATAAACCAGCAAAAGAAAACCACAGCGAATTTATATATATATATATATATATATATATAAACAAGTTTAAAGTTTCTTTGCCTAATTGGCCACTATCGTGTATGTAACTTAAGAGATATAGAATTAAATTTTCTGAATTATGAAGATAACTTAGATAATTTAACATAGGATTATAAAGATGAATAAACGTAAAAGACTGAACCATAGGCGGGATTCGAACCCACATTTCTGGATTTCTAGTCCAGGGTGTTTACCAATTACACCACTTCGGTCCTGTTAGATTTTTATATTTTTGTAAATATAAACCTCTGAAAGGATAGTAGATCATTGATGAACACAATGCGATTCGATGCCCTACCATAGATCAACTATTCACGCACATTCATCTGAAGTTCAGTCGTTTTTTTAAAGTAAGGATTGTAGGTTAGTACTGCTATGGTTGGCAGTTACTTGACAGTTCTTATTCAAATGACAGCATCCCGGTTCTTATATATTTCAATAGAACTGACTGAGAATTGTTCTGGTTAATTATAAACAAGTTTAAAGTTTCTTTGCCTAATTGGCCACTATCGTGTATGTAACTTAAGAGATATAGAATTAAATTTTCTGAATTATGAAGATAACTTAGATAATTTAACATAGGATTATAAAGATGAATAAACGTAAAAGACTGAACCATAGGCGGGATTTGAACCCACATTTCTGGATTTCTAGTCCAGGGTGTTTACCAATTACACCACTTCGGTCCTGTTAGATTTTTATATTTTTGTAAATATAAACCTCTGAAAGGATAGTAGATCATTGATGAACACAATGCGATTCGATGCCCTACCATAGATCAACTATTCACGCACATTCATCTGAAGTTCAGTCGTTTTTTGAAGTAAGGATTGTAGGTTAGTACTGCTATGGTTGGCAGTTACTTGACAGTTCTTATTCAAATGACAGCATCCCGGTTCTTATATATTTCAATAGAACTGACTGAGAATTGTTCTGGTTAATTATAAACAAGTTTAAAGTTTCTTTGCCTAATTGGCCACTATCGTGTATGTAACTTAAGAGATATAGAATTAAATTTTCTGAATTATGAAGATAACTTAGATAATTTAACATAGGATTATAAAGATGAATAAACGTAAAAGACTGAACCATAGGCGGGATTCGAACCCACATTTCTGGATTTCTAGTCCAGGGTGTTTACCAATTACACCACTTCGGTCCTGTTAGATTTTTATATTTTTGTAAATATAAACCTCTGAAAGGATAGTAGATCATTGATGAACACAATGCGATTCGATGCCCTACCATAGATCAACTATTCACGCACATTCATCTGAAGTTCAGTCGTTTTTTGAAGTAAGGATTGTAGGTTAGTACTGCTATGGTTGGCAGTTACTTGACAGTTCTTATTCAAATGACAGCATCCCGGTTCTTATATATTTCAATAGAACTGACTGAGAATTGTTCTGGTTAATTATAAACAAGTTTAAAGTTTCTTTGCCTAATTGGCCACTATCGTGTATGTAACTTAAGAGATATAGAATTAAATTTTCTGAATTATGAAGATAACTTAGATAATTTAACATAGGATTATAAAGATGAATAAACGTAAAAGACTGAACCATAGGCGGGATTCGAACCCACATTTCTGGATTTCTAGTCCAGGGTGTTTACCAATTACTTACATACACGATAGTGGCCAATTAGGCAAAGAAACTTTAAACTTGTTTATAATTAACCAGAACAATTCTCAGTCAGTTCTATTGAAATATATAAGAACCGGGATGCTGTCATTTGAATAAGAACTGTCAAGTAACTGCCAACCATAGCAGTACTAACCTACAATCCTTACTTCAAAAAACGACTGAACTTCAGATGAATGTGCGTGAATAGTTGATCTATGGTAGGGCATCGAATCGCATTGTGTTCATCAATGATCTACTATCCTTTCAGAGGTTTATATTTACAAAAATATAAAAATCTAACAGGACCGAAGTGGTGTAATTGGTAAACACCCTGGACTAGAAATCCAGAAATGTGGGTTCGAATCCCGCCTATGGTTCAGTCTTTTACGTTTATTCATCTTTATAATCCTATGTTAAATTATCTAAGTTATCTTCATAATTCAGAAAATTTAATTCTATATCTCTTATATATATATATATATATATATATATATATATATATATATTTATATATATATATATATAAATATATATGTTCCATCTCAGACGAGCCACCCCGTATATTTATTATCCCATAGTGAGTGGAAAATCTCCCGAAATACGTCGAATGATTTTGTTTGGGGGACATCTTTTGACGTATATTTGAGGCTTGAACAAGCAACCCCCTAATAGGGGGCGCTTCAACCCCTCAAAATTGAATGAGGGAGAGGGGTTGAGTGATACGTCATTTGAAAGGTCTTGGAAGCCTCTTCACAACGGTGTATGAAAAATGTAAATTTGATGAACCATTTTCGCCAAAAATTAATTTTGTTGCTCGAATGCGCCACCTTGAATATTTTGGTTATTTGTACAATGTACAAGCTCATTTTTATTAAGCCTTTTTTACAAACTTAAACAATCTTCGAAAAATCACATTCGTAAAAAAATTGAATTGTGTTGTCATGCTTACAATGAAAAAAATTAAATCTGCGTGTTTAAACCAAATGTTCAAATTATCCTCCATTGACTTCCATACAATAATACAATCTTGACTGAAAACCGTCTCTAACAAGGTTCAGCATAAATTGAGTTATTTGACGACACTCATTTATAATTCGTTGGCGTAGTTCGTCCAAATTTTCAGGCTGAGTCACAAAAATCTTGGACTTAAGATGTCCCACCAGAAAAAGTCCAGAGGGTTCAGGTCAGGAGATCGGGCAGGCCACTCCATAGGACTTCTTCTTCCAATCCAACGACCGGGGTATTGCAAATTGAGGTATTGGCGAACTGGTGCGGCGTAGTGGAGAGGAGCTCCGTCCTGTTGGAAATGCAATTGTTGTTCAAGTAGTAGAGGATCGTTTTCTAATTGTTGAGTTATTAACGGATCAACCGCATTTTCCAACATTTCAAGATAAATTTCGCCATTCAAATTACCAGGAATAAACAGAGGTACAATTAGGTGGTCTCCCAAAATTCCTACCCAAACGTTTAGCTTTTCCCGATAATGAGTGTGAGCTTCTCGGAATACATGAGGATTTGTATCGCTCCAAATTCTACAGTTATGCCGGTTAACCTCTCCATTAAGTAGAAAAGTGCATCCGTCAGAAAAGCAAACGTTGTACAAGAAATTTGGGTTATTGTTGATACGCTCGACTACAATTTCTCAAAACTCTTGCCTTCGATCCCAATCATCATCATTTAATTCCTGAATTAATTTAATTTTGTACGGATGGAACTTGTGTTTACGTAAAATTCTGAAAACGTTAAATTGGCTAATACCGGAAGTTGCAGAAAGTTGTCGTACAGATTGCGTGTTTGGCATAAGTTGGACATGTCTCAATACCGCCACAGCTGCTCCTTCATCATTAACAATCCCAATGGGTGCCCTTTTTTTATCCATTACTAAACCCGTCTCCACAAATTTTGAAATCAATTCCATTACGTACTTATGGTGAACGCTAACCAGCTCAACACGTTTTTGCAATGTGTACACCATATTTTTTGAAATTTTAAACAAATCAGCAAAGTAGTAACTCAACAGATTGATTAAAATCATGAAATGATCGGAGAAACGTTAAAACCAGATAAACACCTCCTAAGAACAAAAAATGAAGGCAACCTAAGGAAATGTTTTGCTGTTTTTTTTATTTATTGGTTTGAGAGAATGTATTATTGTATGGAAGTCAATGGAGGACAATTTGAACATTTGATTTAAACAATCAGATTCAATTTCTTCCATTGTAAGCATGACAACACAATTCAATTTTTTTACGAATGTGATTTTTTGAAGATTGTTCAAGTTTGTAAAAAAGGCTTAATAAAAATGAGCTTGTACATTGTACAAATAACCAAAATATTCAAGGCTAATTCGAATTTGTGACCTGGGTATAGCGTGCGGAGCTTGAACAGGGGATCTTGATACTTTGTACATTTTTCCTGCTCTTTCAAGACTATGTTCTTCTCTGCTGGAGCAGAGAATTCGATGACATACATAGTCTTGCTTTGTTTATAGAGGAGGACAACGTCAGGCCTATTTGCTTGTATGGACCTGACGGTCGGAAACGAGTAATTCCAGTAGATATGGCATTTTTCGTTTCCCACAATGAACTCTATATCTCCTGGCATGTAAGGCAGCACCGACTCTTGGTCTATTCCGTACGAGTACCTTAGATGGTAATACAGCACTCGTGGGTCTGCATTATGGCGAAAGGTGTATGCCGCTTTTGCCGGATATGCTGACAGCAGGTGGAAAAGCGTCTTAGGCGCCTTTCTACTGGCCCTGCAGCTGACATCAGGAACCTGCACACCCATCACGTTGCGGCAATATACCAAGGTGTTGATCACGTCATCCTGGCAAGCTGCGGTAAATCCCTCAATCTCGGATGTAAGCCCAGCTGACCTTGCAAGCTCTAGCGACTGGCGTCGGCATGATAAGCCATCTACAAAGCCTGGCAGACTCTGGGAGGTTAAGCTGGCCAGTCAGCTTGAAGCACATAAAATCCTCCAAGTTGGCGAGTAAGAAAATAGAGCTTGCACAGTGAGCCGCTCTTAGTACGGAAGGCAAGTCCGTTTCAATTCAATGCTCCTGAAGCCATACAGGTTTATAATAGCCCTCAAATTGCGTACCAATACTGCTGCAAATAAAGTAGCGTTGAACAGAGCGCTGCCACAGGCGGAAGTCGCGTGTCGAAAGTGTACAAGCCAGCTCGAGACACTGGTGCACATTTTGGGTCGATGTATATATACAAATGCTCAGAGGATCCGCCGTCACGACGAAATCAGGAAACTCGTCGTTGACGAAATAATCAAAAGAGACCAAGAGGTAGTGGCCGTCTATCAGGCTTCTTCCGGGCGGGAATTTCAAACCAGACATGGTGACACAGAGCCAAGGTTGGGCTCGTGTGCTCGACGTAACAGTTCGCCACGAGGTTTGGGACTATCTCGCCCAGTGACGAACAAGTAGGATAAAAAAATATAGCCGGCTACTACCTCACCTCCAGCAAGTCTAAGGAGCAGACTCTGGAGAAGTCCTACCGGTTGTGGTAGGGCCGGGGGGGGGGAAGGGGTGCCATGTCCAGGGAGACCGTCAATGCTCTCGCTCAGCTGGGCATTGAAGACCGCAAGATGCTGTTAACTATTCCGTTAATGGCGCACCGTAGCATCATTGAAATGCACCATACGTTCATGGACTACAACTCCCCTCTCGGACCGAATCGATGACAACCTTGATGCTTCGATGCGGAAACTTCCGACCACAAAGCCCACTGGTATTTCGTTTTCAACACTGACATTTTATTGCTGTCTTCCATTATTTATTATATTTATTATTTTAACCTGTAATGTCCCCCTTGTGTATTCGTATACAACCCGGTAGAGATGTTCGCCTTTTACACCCTCATCTCTACTGCTAGTCACTTTTCCTAGTCATATGTGTTGCATTCTACAGAACGTGTTTTGATTAGCTTTTGCTAAGTATACCAGCGGTGCGAGTCGTAGAGGCCAACCATCAGAGGTAGGTTTCCCCCCCGGGGGGGATTGGTCAGAAGTGCTAGATAGTAGTGGAGGGTTTTGTTGGGTACCTAGTGCAATGTCGGGGGAGCTAATTTCCCAACTGCAGACCTCCCCTCCCAGCCAGGTATCCCCCTAGATTTCTTAGGGCGACCATACCCACACGAGTGGAGAGTCCATTATGATCATAAAATCGAATGATGCAGCCAATAGCCGAAGGTCAGCCTGGTTGACAAACCGAGCGTTTCGATGTTTCGGTGAAAAACACCGTATATCGGCTTATCAACATGTCGCCTGAGCATAAGATCTTGCTCCGCGGCATTTATCAGGGCCTTCGGACGAGAAGGTTGCCCTCTAGACTGATGTGAAATTCGAGACCAAGATCTTCCGCAGCTTTTTGTGCTGCCTGAACAATAAATGCCACACTCAAGCCAATTCGTGCAGCTTCAGCTAATGGATTTGGTTTTCTGGCGCGATTGTTGCGATGTCGTCGAAGCTCGCAGCAGCCCCTACCAGGTTTTTATGTGACAAAAAAAAATCGAAACATGTTTTCACTATAGTTATATACATGTGCTTTTCACAGAATAAGTTATTACACCGAAGAAGAAGTTTAAAGTAAGAATTTATCTTCAGAAGTTAGTTTATATTTCATTTCTTTCCTGTCCAAGATACAAAGTTCGATTACAATGCAGACTCAAAATGCTTGGAAAGTAGCTTCACAATTTTCGACCAAGGCTTCAATTTTTACATACATCTCCTTTCCGATGCGAATTACGGTCAAAGTATACACATTTGTAGAGCAGAACATTTCGTACAACTATTATATTTACAATTTACAAAACTATAAAAACATAAAACATTTGACCTAGTTTGTAAAATTGAACATAATATGCTATAATATAAATCTGAGAATATGAAAAATTCGACCATTCAACCCACACTGATTTTAAATATCTTAGAAATAAAAATGAGGTTTAAAATTGAATTCAAAATAGGGGCATTGAATTCAGACATTCACTTCCAAAGATGTAACTATTGTTAGGACTAGGTTACTTATTTGCTATCGCATTGGAAAAGAGAATAACGTGTGAATCCAATAAATAGTACGAGCTGCTTTCTGTATACTGCACAATATTACATTATTGCTAATGGGAAGTTTATAACTCAATCATTTGAAATTACTTATAATCTCATAAAAGCAGATGCGGGTAATTCTCATTATAATGAGTTTTACATCCAATTTTATGAACGAGTCACGGTTTTCACGAGCCTTGAAATCAACTCGGTCCTGTTCATTCCTCATTATTTGAGCCGTCTGTCATCTCTCAGCTTCTCCATCGGAAGCAGAAAAACAATAATATTCTTTGCCTAATTGGCCACAATTTCGTATAAGTGCATTAAGATATATAGAAAAAATTATTTTGAATTATGAAGATAACTGAGATTATTTTAAATTCCTGGATCTCTAGTCCAGCGTGTTCACCAATAACACGAGTATGGTCCAGCCAGAGCCTTATATTTTTGTAAATATAAGCCTCCGAATGGATAGTAAATCATTGTAGAAAATAATGAGTTTCGATGCTCCGCTATAGATTCACGCCCATTCATCTGAAGCTCAATAGTTTCGAATTGAGGAGTGTAGCTATGAGTATTACTATGATTGACTATTACTCCGACAGTACTCTTTCAATGAAAACATCCCGGTTTTACATATTTTAATAGAAGTGATTCATAAATGTTCTGGGTAAGTATAAGCAAGTTTAAGGTTTCTTTTCCTAATTGGTCACAAATTCGTGTAAGATTCATTAAGATATATATAATCAAATTTTATAAATTATAAAGACGAATAAAAGAAAATTTAGACCATATGCGGGATTCGAACCCACATTCCTCGATGTCCAGTTCAGCGTTTCATTGAATGATGTCACTATATTGATGGCACTAATTGTAAATTTAAAAATGAGTTTCACATAATTTCGAATTGTCTTAAATATACAAACTGAATAATTTTGAGATTCACCGGGGAGCAATCAAGATTGGGCTCCATAACGTGATTGCTAATTTAATAAGCTCAGGGGCTTACTACCCCTATAATACTCGTGATCCACAATCTGAATTTTACCATTTTCTAGTCTATATGGCCCATATTACAGCAATTAGTGAAGCAAATTTGATATAAGTATTCGAAATAACGTGATAAAATCTTCACAGCCTTCTTATCATGTTCCAAAAGGGAAGGCGCAAAAATTGTGAAAGTTGATGATTTCATGAAACAGCAATTTTACGTAGGTATTTGCAAATTCTGGAGATTGTGAATAATTTACTCCAAATCCCCATTCGACAAGATAATAGCATTGGTTCATATGATTTAATTTCAACGAATTTATCCTTGAATTAGCTAACAACAAAACTTATTTGCATAGGCAATTGTTCCAACAAACTTGATAATAGTGGTGCAGTATCTTGTTAATTTAGTGGAATCGATTATGCGACGTGAAGCTACGTTTCAAGCATTTTACTTCTGCATTGTAATTAAACTTTGTATCTGCGACCTGACAGAACAGAAATGAAATATAAAGTGACTTCTAAAAATAAATTCTTATTTCAAACATAACCTTCTTTCATGTAATAACTCATTCTGTGAGAAGAAAATGAATATAACGATAGTGAAAACAAGTATTGATTGCATGATAAAAATGTATGAACTAGTACAGAGAATGCATCAACATATTATGAATCCTAGACATAAAAACTTACATGAATAATGTAAAGCTAGAGTCTATTTGTATTAGCATAGCTTAAATATATGTAGTTTGTGAGTATTTGTGTAATGGGAAAAATTGGTTTCGTTATTAGCCGAATTATTTACACTTTTTGTTACATAGATCAAAATAAATTGCAGACTACGAACTATGAAACATTAGAGTAACACATTAGCAGATTTTTTTGTAAATCATGAGTAAGTGCAGATAAGAATCATTCTTCTGAATCACCCGAAACAAACAAGAACAATGAACCAAAAAAAATTGTTCGATTTGAGAATAATCCAAAACAGTAGGTTGGTAGTTTGTAAGTTTGGCTACTCAACAATTTCGTGCAGTACTTGTTTCTGCCCTATACCAACGATCTGTTGGAAGTGATCACCTGGCCCGTCTCAAGCTTTGCATGATGGTACATTTCATACCGCTTTCTCATCTAGAGCCCCTATACCATCCAATGAAGCTGGAGGAACGAGACAGGGACAGGTTGACGCAATTATTGGATATCTGGCAAATATTTTGAAATGAGTATCTGATAATTAGGCCAGTACTGATAGGAGAAAATATTAGAAATAAAAAAAATAATTCGTTACAGCAATCTGACAGCGGGATATTGTAGAACAAGAGATTATAAAAAAGGGAAAAATAAATCGAACCGACAGCTGCTATCCGGGATGGAATGTGGTGTGTTTTTAGGGGTTGAAAACAGTTGTATGAGATTTCTGGCTAAACCGTGCATTCTATCAAAAAAAGTTTAATATAAAAGTTGTAGGGAATGAAAAGATCTATAACTTTTTTTCCACCATTTTTACCCTTACCTCAAAATTTTTCGACAAAAATGAGAAAAACCAATTTTTCTGTTTTTTTTCTTCGACAAATAAAACTTTATGAAGCTCAAACTTTGACAAAAGATACCTCTGTTTATTGCAAGTAGGCAGTCATTTTTTTTCGGACGAAAATATTTGGAGGTTGTTGTCAAATTTAATTGAAGAAAAAAAAACTAAATTTTTAACTGCAATTCCTCCTAAAACTACGCCTCCTACAGAGTTCGGTTTCGGCTCACTCACTCGTTGTTACGTCTTCTTTCGATAAATGGAAAAGAAAGGTATACTGTAACGAAAAAATGGCGGGAAAATTGAAAAAACAGAAAAATCGCTTTTTTCGTGGTAATTTGCATATTTATCGTTGAATAATTGTTATTAATTATTAAAATCATTCTAATTTTTTTATGTTTATGGAAACTATAATATTATTTCTTTAATTATTGTGTAGATTGAGTTTTGATATGATGTCATGCATGTCTAAGACAGCAAATTATATCTGCTATATTTGTATCTTCGTAATCGCAGGAAACGAATATATGACTACGATCGTCGTACATGGGATTCTTACTATCAAACAAAACATAAGAAATGCACATGCCCAATATGCATTTGAGAACAATTTTAGTTTTCTACTCGAAATCAATTAGTTTACTAAACAAAATATAATCATACAATAGGTAATGTAGTAGATCTACAATAATATATACGGGTTTTGTAGAGTTGTTTTCAATTATAAGACAGTATTTGCATGTTGCACTGAACAAGTTTATATTTCAAGTATTTATATAAAAAAAACATTCTATAAAAAATAATACATCGTGCAAAAATTGTTTTTAGGTAGTAAATATTAACAACATGAAATTCATAGATGCGTTAAAAAAATTTAATGTTGTTTTGAACATGCTTAAAAAACTAAATTGAAAAAAGTATGCATCCCCATAGATTAAATTTTTCTCTAATCTTGCTTTCTTCGCAGAGCGTTGTACTTCTTCGTCCAATTCAACAAAACTGAACGATTCTCCAGTGTTTTCGAAAGTTTCATTGAGTACTGTTTCAGTTACAGTACATTGATCTGTTTCCATTTCTTCCGAGTCACTTTCGTGGTACGACTGTAGTATATGCCGTCTCGACCTTTCATTGGCTCAGAAGGCCTCTAGTTGCGTTCGCATGCTGTCTTTAGCTTCGAAAACAGCTTCTTAAATTTCTCATATTCGTATCCTGCGATTACGAATATACGAATATAGCAGATATAATTTGCTGTCTTAGATATGCATGACATCATATCAAAACTCGATCTATACAATAATTAAAGAAATAATACTATAGTTTCCATGAACATAAAAAAATTAAAATGATATTTTGATTAATAACAATTATTAAACGATAAATATGCAAATTACCACGAAAAAAGCGATTTTTCGGTTTTTCAATTTTTCCGCCATTTTTTCCATTGCAGTATATCTTTTTTCACCACTTTTCGCAAGTAGAATTAACAACGAGTGAGTGAGCCAAAACAGAACTCTGTAAGAGGCGTAGTTTCAAGAGGAAGCGCAGTTAAAAATTTAGTTTTTTTTTTCTTGAATTAAATTTAACAACAACTTCCAAATATTTCCGTCCGAAAAAAATTACTGCCCTTTTGAAATAAATAGAGGTATCTTTTGCCGAAGTTTGAGCTTTATAAAATTTTATTTGTCAAAGAAAAAAATTAAAAACCGAAAAATCGGTTTTTCGCATTTTTGTCGAAAAATTTTGAGGTTAGGGTGAAACTGGTAGTACAAAAGTTGTTGATCGTTTCATTCCCTACAACTTTTATATTCAACTTTTTTTGATAGAATGCTTAGCCAGAAATCAGGAAAAACTGTTCTCAACCCCTGAAAACACACCCCATTCCACTCCGGATAGCAGCTGTCGTCGGTTCGATTTATTTTTCCCTCTTTAACAATATCTTGTTCTACAATATCCCGCCGTCAGATTGGTGTAAGGAATTTTGTTGTTGTTGAGATACTATTTGTACTGGCGTAAATCTAGTAGAGTTCAATGCAACCGAAATTCAAGCTTGCGTCTTTTCCAGGAAGGCAGATACCACATTCCCTAATATGATGAGGTCAGGTCTTCCATAACAATGCTGGGGATCACCAACAACAGCACTCTCTCATGACACGATCATGTGAGGTCCATTGCGAAAACAGCTCACAATAACTTGGTTTTTTAATCCGTGCCAAGAGCTACTTTACATCACAGCAGCTCCTCATAATCTACAAAGCACATATTCAACCTGTCCTGGAGTACTGTTTTCATGTTTGGCGTTCGGCTCACAAACATACGCTGAAACTCTTGGATCCTTTGCAGCAGAGAGCTATTCGTTTGATTGCTGATGTGCCACTAACGAGTTCATTGACCTCTCCAGAACATCGTAAAAAGCTGGGAGATCTCTCCCTTTTCTAGAGATACTTCTACGGTTGGTGTGTTCGTTCATCAGACATCTCGTCTGTTGTTCCACCACGAGATATTCCAGATAGACAGACTAGATGAGCTCAAACTACTCATCACTTTTACCTATGTCAAACTCGAGACCTGAGGAACTTCTTCTCACCAGACCTAATTTCTTTATCAAACAGCGAAGTTGTGGAACTCTTTATCTATAGAGGTCTTTCCTCATGCCTATTACCTTAAAACTTTCGAAAAGAATACGAATGCCTATCTCCTCTCCAAGCATTCCACTGCTGGCTCACACGATATTCTTCGAACATTATAGGTTTCCCTCTCGTGTAGTCAAAGTATAAAAAAAATAAGCCGTAAATTAGGTTATAGATTTTCGTACGGTCACAAAATTTCAAATATACGCTTTCTTCCGAATATTATACGAGTAAAGAAATGTATAGCAGACATCTATTGTACAAAGTGGGAAATCTCTAGCTGTAGAATTGAATATTTCGGAAGCATTTAACATTTGATTCTTGAGAAACTTTCGTCATATGGTTTGTCCCCTCAAATTTGTCCCTTGCTTTTCGAGTTTCCTCTCAGATAGATCACTTCATGTGGTGGTTCCCAGAGTCTCCTCCTATATAATGGCTATAAGCGATGTTGGAACCACTTTGTTTCTGTTCCATTATAACGATCTGTTGAAAGCGACCTTTCGTCCCGTACATAGCTTTGCAAATGATGGTGCACTTCATACCGCCGCTTTCCCATCCAGATCCCCTATATCATCTCATGAATCCAAAGGAGTGCGACAGAAGCAGGTCGATGCAATTGATGAAGATCTGTAAACGATTCTGAAATGGGGATCTGATAATCTAGTAGAGCTAAATGCAACTAAAATTCAAGTTCTTATTCTCTCCAGAAAGGCGGATTCCACAATTCCTAATATGATGATGTCAGGTACAATCAATCCTATGAAGTCGTCCATATTCATGCTCGGTGTCACTATCAACAGCACTCTCCCATGGGACGAGCATGTACAGCTTCACAAAAATGTGATTTTCTATTCCGTGACAAGAGATATTTCACATCTCAATAGCTCCTCAAAATCTACAAAACACAAACTTGTCCTGGAGTACTGTTTATATGTTTGAATTTCAGCTCCCAAACATACGCTGAAGATCTTAAATTCTACTCAGGAGAGAACTATTGGTGATGTACACTTACGAATTCATTCACCTCTCCATAATATAGTAGAAAAGTGGGCGATCTCTTCCTTTTCCATGGTCAGTGTTCATCAGAAATCTCGTCTATCATTTTACCACGAGAGATGCTAGATAGGCGGACAAGACGGACTCAACTTCTTCCTACCAGACATAATTTTTTTTTATCGATCGGCCAAGTTGTAGAATTTACCCAGTGAGGTCCTCCCTTATGCTAATGCCTCCAAACTTTCAAGAGAAATTCGAATGCCCGTCTCCTCTTCCAACATTCCACCGCTGGCTCACAGGATGTTCTTCGAACATCATAGGTTTTCCTTTCGTGTTTTCAAAGAAGAAATAAAAAATTGTAAGCCTACTTTCTGATGCAATCACAATAACTGAAACATTGGGAGAAGATATATAATCTCCAAACGCGAATTCTAGATTAGTATGTCATTTCCAAGACAAGTTTTAGAGGATATAGCACGCATGAATGCGTATATTCTAGGAAAAGTTAGCCGATGAAACTGCATATTTTCAGGTGAAGAGTTTTCATCAATTTGGGAGGAACATCGAAACATTTTTCTTCACTTTATACAAAAGAACCGTAATGAAATTTGCCATCTGTCAAATTTTTAAAAAGTTTTAAATGCTTACTCCAGATGTACTGTATTTGTTTTCAATGAAAGAAAAAAACCACAAACGGATGATTCAATGAGTTAATTTGAAATTCATTGAAAATGAAATTTGAAAGAGCTGAATAGAGGAATTTAATGCACTCTTTCTTTGTAGAACTCGTTTCCCAAACTTGAACTCGTGCGGTAAAAGCTTGCCTAATGAAATCAGTTATTTAATATACTATTATTGTTGCATGTTGAAGTTATAAATTAGAATCAATCATCGTTATCCACTAAAATACTGTTTAGGTATTGAGGACCCTTGAGAGTTCACGCTGACGATGGCTACTTGGTAGCTGAAAAGTCCTCAGTACTTTAACATGAATAAAGGTCTCTTATTCATATTGTAACGTGGCGCGTTACGTGATTATATAGAACTATGTAATAAACGGATTAGATTTCTTTTCGTTAGTAATCATGCCAACTGATTAATTAAAGACATCTGCTAGTCAATGATATCGATTTCTGAAACTACCTTTCATGTTGGGAGAAATATCGCAGAGTGGGGATTATAGCTTGGCGGAAATCGAAAAGACGGCATTGTGGTTTGTACTCTGATCCCGGTAAGTCGAGAAATTTTGCTTCATTGAATTTTATATACCTTTTCTTAATTTTGCTTCCGAACTATTATAACTATTATTCACAACAGGCTATTTAATTTGATTTAGATTTTTAATTAGCGTCTGGATGTTTCGAGCCTGATTGTGATAATAGTTCGGTAGATTTATCTCGACTTGCTTGGGTGCGTGCAAACCCAATCATTTTGCGGATAGCATATTTCAGAATATCTTTTCCATCGTAACATTGATTGTTGTAACTCTTGTAGTAGGATAATCTAACCGAACGTAGGCAGGTTCTCATGATAATATTTCTGTACTCCTTGTAAATTTAATTCCGCATTGGCACATGCTATTTTTTTTGGGATTCGTCAGAGTCGCCATTTTGTAACTCTGATACGTAGTATTCAGAGCCATCTTCGACTGCATCGTGCTATAATTAGATTTGGAATTTTTCAAGGTATTATTCAATTATTGCTTATTGAATTTAGAATTATCAGGACTGCTGCGTTCGCGTGATTGAGAAATAGAGTGAAACATCAATTTGTTGCCAAATCAATTCAAGTTCTAGTTATGTGCTGACCTGCAAATTCAACTTATTAATTACTTCCTTTCATTCACAATTTGATTAATTTACTTTATATCTCATTTGTTTTGTATCATTAATCCAGTCACATGTTATTTTTATTGCTTAATTTTAAGTAATTCTTGTAACTTTATAATTCCTTCAGAATAAATTGTATTCAATCTAAATTGATATCTCTCCAATATATCCAATTTGTAATAGTGTTTTTCATATTTGGGAAGATAACATTATCGGAGGTGGAATCAGTTGGTTATTCCGGCCGATGGTGTTACTTGTCCTTGTTCTCAAGTCAGGTGCTGTTCGTTTTTTTGACATTACAGGGATTTGAACGTTTGAGGGTCCTCACCCATTCACTCCTAGACGGTTTAGTGACTTTCCTGACAGGACCAGCTTCCAGTTCCTACGAGATCCAAGGAGGGTAACATTTTTTTGTTGATAGACCATTATTTCATGATCTGATTTCGTTGTTTACCAACATTGTATTCACTAATTTCATTGAGCCATTCGTGGACTCTTTATTACTTTTCTAATCATTCTATCAAGTAATTAATTGAGTTAATTTTATCAAGTAATACATAAAATAAACTGTAAATTCATTTTCTGGTTAAATACCAATTTGTAATTCTTCATTTCAAAATTCACTTTTATTTATAAACTTATACCTTATATAAACTGTAAACTTATTTTCTGGTTAAATACCAAATTCCATCAGGAATAAATCAAATTGTTAAGTTGAATTTATATTGTTTTTTTTTTAATTTCCATCAACTAATAAACCATCTCGTGGTGCTTGTATTCTAGGCTGTGAATTCATTTATTTTTATAGTTCCTTTAAGCAATTGGCGCTCAGGCAATTCACCAGTCTAGAATTACAAGGCCCGTTTCACTACGAGCCCTGAGAGTATTTCAAATTGAGCTAGTTGGGCCAATATAAACCGACCTAAGCGGGTCCGTTTCACTGGCGCCCAGCATAGATGGGCTGCCGTTTCACATCCGTTTCAATATTGGAATAGAGTATCCACGGTGTGAATTCTTTCACAGTTTATTCGCACTTCGAGTAGTAAAACAACAAATTAATTCCTCATAAATATTGCGTATCATTCGTTGGTTTGTAACTAATTGCGCATATGCAGCGGTTTTATTCCACATAAAAGCATTTTATTGCAGAGGCTCAGAGCAAAACAAGTTTTTTTAATTTTAATCCCTTTCAAGGATGATATCGTAGAAACCTCAACACAGATCACACTAATTAGTACTAAATAATTACCCTTATTCACTGAAAATACTATTAAAGTACTAAAGACCTTTCAACTACCAAGTAGCCATCATCAGAGTAAACAGTATACTCTGATGATGGCTGCTTAGTAGCTGATAGGTTCTTAGCATATTAATAGTATTTTTAGTGGATAAGAGTGATTATTTCACATATCTATAGTTGTGAACTCTTTTAGTGTATCAACATATGATGTCAATTTAAAAGAGTATTAAATTGAATAACTTAGTTTATTAGTTATATCTGCTGCAGAAGTAGCACATCCCAAATGCTTAAGTTAATTGGTTCACAAAGTGATCTAATTAAAAAGGGGTTGAAATCATAATAATTATACTTGCTTTAAATATGATGGTATTGCAGTGTTTGCATCATATGTGGAGAGAGGTATGTATTAACTAACTTTTTACTTTCTTATACAAAGTTTGGTAATCGTAAAAATTTCGTATTGTATGCAAATATGAGTATAATAAAATATTCTTTTTATTATACACATATACATAAATGTATGGCTCTGTGTGTTTGTGTGTATTTTATGTTTCTGGGTTCGCTTTTATTGAATTAGATAATAATTGTAAAGGTAAATTTCTAAGAAATTTTGTCGATCAACACGTAGGTAGCAATTTTTAACGAAAGTTTGGAGGTTAGGTATAGCCATAAGAACCTCACTATTCAAAGAGTTCCATAACTTTGCCGTTCGATAGAAAAATTATTCTGGAAGGAAGAAGTTCGGCAGGTATCGAGCTTGACTATGGAGGGGTGACAAGCTTGAGCTCGTCTAGTTCGTCCACCAATCAGTCAATAGGCAGGACAGAGCATATGTGCCGTGTTGGTGGATGGATTGACCTGCGTCTCAGGTAAGGCCATTATGTCCGGTTTGTCTGTTTGTAGTAGGTAATCAACATAGTTTATATTTTTGATGAGACCTCAGATGTTACATAGGTCTCCAAGTTTATATTTGTCAATGTTGAGCCACCTCGAGAACCTTCTGCCCGGAAATAAGAATGGTGAGGTATTATACTTCTGGAGTATTTTACTGTAGGAGGCTTCGTCATCAATATCTTCCTGAAAAACTGGAATTGGTAGAATGTTGGTTTTTATAGGGAGACAGGAAAACGGGTATGAGGATAACACCATGTAACGTGTAAATTCCACTTTACGGCTTAGAAATGGCCGCTGTAGGACACGGTTAACTCCTGTGACTTCAGCTATGCTAGACCGTATATTCGGTATATTCTAAGAGTCATGATCCGTATATTCTAAAGTCATGGACCGTACCTATATTCTGAGGGTCTTGGTTGCTCGGTGTCAGTTACCGCTTCTTTTCGAGGGTGTTCTGTGAGACACCGGAAAGGAAGAGAAAAGGCACTTTTGGTCTATTCGTTCGAGTGGGAAGTCGATTGCTAGGTTATTTCAACAGGGAGGTGATACCAAGCGTGTGTTTGGAACCAAATTCTGGGAATATCATTCCGTTGAAAACATATACATCAATTACCGATTTGGATTGAAATCATTGTGATTAATAGGATAATTGATAAAACTTCGGGAACCTAAACTTAGTTTTCGACTTGATTGGCTGTGAACGGAAGTAAAAGTCGCCTTATTTGAAGGAAAACCCTATCGTGTTAGAGGTAAATATCTTTGTAATTCCATTTGATTTATTCACTAAATTCAGGAATTAATTGTCTTCATAGGTGGTATCTGACAGAACATAAACTAGTTCTAATTCGTTAACAATTGTTATGTATTTTGTTCATGTCTGTCTGCTGACGACAACAGAACCATAGAGTTTGAACATTTCGTGAATTTCAGGGCTCTACTTCTACTTCCAGTTCTACTTTAAAATAATAACATCAACTCTCACCAGGTCAGATTACCGATTGCGGTTTCTATATCAATTTTAATAACATTGAGGATTGTATATTATGTAAATTCAATCAACTGTTCACTTGTTTAAATGTTTTAAAGTAACTAATTTCATCCATATATTTTTATCATCCGCTTCATACCTCATTAGTATAAGACCTGTTGAAAATCAAATCAGTATTAGTGTGTCAAGTAAATTTCAATCATTCTGGGTACAAGTCTTTTTATTTTCTTTCTCTCAGGATAATTTAACCTGTGGACTTGAGTATTTGCTTCCCCTAGTTATATACGAATTCATTGGTTGGTAAAATAATCTGGCGCCCGAATTTTTAATATCTAAAATATAACCACGGTCGTATACGACCGTGAATATAACCTACGACCACCTCCACTGTAGCTGTCGGCAACCAAGTGAAGCCTTTTAGTTTATCCTTAGTAAGAGCATAGTGTAACCCTTACAATTTTGTACCCAACATTCAGGGCGTTACATTAGGGCGGTTACAAATTGGCATCCCAACGTGTGGAGCCCGAATTTTGTGACTTACAAATTGGCATAAGACTGATACCAGAGAGTGATTGAAGTTACTTGTTTAATTTGTTTTGTATTTCAGATTATCAATTTTGTATTTCAGGATTGTTAATGTTCATTATGTACAGGTAACCTGACCTTTGCTTGTTGAATTTTGAGTAGAGATAGTTACTTAAGCTATTTAATTTTAAATTATACCCCGATTGTGTACTGCGAACAGTGACATTTAGATTTGGAGATTAGGGAACATTGAGTTGTCCAAGTGTAGTTATCGATAGTTAGTTTTGGAAGGGATTTGTTCTCTTATTGGTTTTGATAATTAGTATCGATAAATTGTAGGACTTTGTTCTCCTTTTCAATATGTCACGTCCAATGGTAATATGTACACAACATTGAACACTTAGAGGTAACGTTCAATTTTTAAGATTTTGTGTTTTGTTTACTGTGTTATACATGTAATGTAGGTAATTGTTGTAATTGGTCCTGTGATCATTTTCTTTTTATCTTTTGTGTCAGTTCCATCATATTTGAATGATTCACTAATTTATCAGCTACCTTGTTGTTTGCTTTTAGTATCGGTGGAAGGGTAATGGTTTTGTATCCCGAATGTGGGGATTGGGTTTGTTATTCCCAAGTTAAGCAACACAATTGTGCCGGATTATGGATGTTGTGTTGATCCTTAGATAATCGGTTAATTGGTGATTGAGTATAATGTTGTTTTGATCCATTAGTACTCGATTCAGTTGTTTAATTGTTTTGGAATGATACTGTTTATCTGTGTAATTTTCGTGTGAAGTTACAGATAGAATCGCTAATTACCTTGATACTGTAATTTATTTGAGCTGGTATATTTTTGTTTTGTTAATTTGTTGTTATTTGGAGTAACTCGTGTTGGTTCCGGGTTGCGAATAGGCCAACGATTTTTTCCGCCTGAAGTAGAAGGCTTCTGAAGGAATATTGAGGGTTGGTCACTCGTCATTAAGAACCTGCCCTGGTTAAAGTTCTGGTGGGAGCGAGAGAATATCGTTTGTGTGATTCCTCCTGCGCTCAATCTTTAACCGAATTTGCTGTTTTTTTATTTTTTTATTGTTTTCATTTTTGACTTGTCAACTCATTACCTTCTGTTATGAATCTGGTTGATTGCTAGTGGTTTGGTTCCGGGGGAACGCAATCCTTATGCGTGGATGAGCAACTCAACGACGGGAGTTACCTAGGGAGCACGAAGCGTTTATTTGATCTTACGCCGCTCGGTACTCCAGGCCAATCGTTGAGCTGACAATATCGTATTGGAGGGCGAGCTTTTGGTTCCTTCTGCTGGATTTCTCAATCAGGAGTATATCATTAGTTTCAGATAATTCCTTAAAAAGAATTATGATTGGTGTGTTGTCCAGTGTTGGTTTTTTTTGTGGATTTCAAGGGTGGTTTTTTGTGGATTTCAAGGGTGGTTTTTTGTAGATTTCAAGGGTGGTTTTTTGTGGATTTCAAGGGTGGTTTCTTTATGGATTTCAAGGGTGGTTTTAAGGTCCTACTTCCTTCAGAAATAGCGATCTTAGTTTTCATTTTTTTTATTGGCTTCCTGATCAAATTTCCACGTTCAGTCTTGGTGAAAATTTGGGAAATATTCTTGAAGTAAGAGGGGAATTTGTAACGTGTAAATTCCACTTTACGGCTGAGACGGATGAGACCTCAGCTGTTACATAGGTCTCCAAGTTTATATTTGTCAATGTTGAGCCACCTCGAGAACCTTTTGCCCGGAAATTAGAATGGTGAGGTATTATGCTTCTGGAGTATTTTACTGTAGGAGGCTTCGTCATCAATATCTTCCTGAAAAACTGGAATTGGTAAAATTTTGGTTTTCATAGGGACACAGGAAAACGGGTATGGGGGTAACACCATGTAACGTGTAAATTCCACTTTAGGGCTTAGAAATGGCCGCTGTAGGACACGGTTAACTCCTGTGACTTCAGCTATGCTAGACCGTATATTCGGTATATTCTAAGAGTCATGATCCGTATATTCTAAAGTCATGGACCGTACCTATATTCTGAGGGTCTTGGTTGCTCGGTGTCAGTTACCGCTTCTTTTCGAGGGTGTTCTGTGAGACACCGGAAAGGAAGAGAAAAGGCACTTCTGGTCTATTCGTTTGAGTGAGAAGTCGATTGCTAGATTATTTCAATAGGGAGGTGATACCAAGCGTGTGTTTGGAACCAAATTCTGGGAATATCCTTCCGTTGGAAACATATACATCAATTACCGATTTGGATTGGAATCATTCTGATTAATAGGGTAATTGATATACCTTCGGGAACCTGAACTTAGTTTTCGACGTGATTGGCTGTGAACGGAAGTAAAAGTTGCCTTATTTGAAGAAAAACCCTATCGTGTTAGAGGTAAATATCTTTGTTATTCCATGTGATTTATTCACTAAATTCAGGAATTAATTGCCTTCATAGGTGGTATCTGACAGAACATAACCTAGTTCTAATTTGTTAACAATTGTTATGTATTTTGTTCATGTCTGTCTGCTGACGACAACAGAACCATAGAGTTTGAACATTTCGTGAAGTTCAGGGTTCTACTTCTACTTCCAGTTCTACTTTTTCTTCTTCTTCCCTATATTTTTGTCTATGTTGTGGAAAGTTCAACAAGAGGTATGTTGAGGAATTGGCTTGCATCTACTGTGGAAATATCACTAGGAGTTGCTGATTTATCTGTGCTGTACGATCGTGGGAACGGTATCATAATTGTGGCAGGGACCCCTACATGAAGTAGCAGTAATAAATCATCACCAAGCAAATAATAACATCAACTCTCACCAGATCAGATTATCGATTGTGGTTTGTATATCAATTTCAATAACATTGAGGATTGTATATTATGTAAATTCAATCAACTGTTCACTTGTTTAAATGTTTTAAAGTAACTAATTACATCCATATATTTTTATCATTCGCTCCATACCTCATTAGTATAAGACTTGTTGAAAATCGTATCAATATTAGTGTGTCAAGTAAATTTCAATCATTCTGGGTACAAGTCTTTTTATTTTCTTTCTTTCAGGGTAATTTAACCTGGGGACTTGAGTATTTGCATCCCCTAGTTATATACGAATTCATTGGTTGGTTAAAATACTCTGGCGCCCGAATTTTTAATATCTAAAATATAACCTACGACCACCTCCACTGTAGCAACCAAGTGATAAAGTAGAGCCTTTTAGTTTATCCTTAGTGAGAGCAAAGTGTAACCCTTAGAATTTTGTACCCAACATTTAGGGCGTTAACTTTTGGCGTTACAGCCAGAAGCAAGCACCAAAGACTGAAACAATAGAGTGGTCTGCTACACAGAATCTTTAACGATGTCTTGCTCTTTAACTGCGCGATAAGGGAAACATCTACCACCTATGATCTGCATCGATGACAAACGAAGGAAAAAGGTGAAGAGAAGGTGCCAAAGCAAACATTATTATTAGGCTGGTCTCATACGACCCGTACCGATAGATAGATGACGCAGGGGTAACTCCGCTTTGAACGGAGCGTTTCTCTGATACTAAGCGACTGGAGAGAGTAACTAGTCTTATTCTTAAGTTAAATAAAATAACTATTAGAAGTTCGATTTTCCCTAGTTCAATAAATATGTGACTATAGTTTCTCTAACACAATAGCTTTTTCTAACGAACATTTTCAATGTGTGTTTTTGAAGTTTAAGTTTAGAATGGATTTTCGTCACGTAATGGCTGATTATGTCAAATTAGCTTTATTCTGTCATGGGGGTTCTGGCGGAATGTACTTTGATATTCCCAACTACCCGTGGGTAATATATGGGTAAGAAAAATAAACAGCGGGAAAACAACATAGCAATGTAACCGGCGAACTACCCAGGGAACATTCCCTAGGTTGTAAGTAGGGAAATGGGGGAAAATTCCTCCAATCGCCAATGGCAGCAGTGGCTCACAAAGATAGCGCCAAGCAGGAGAATAAGTTCTTGTGCACTTCCTTGTATCGGTAGACCGGATATCCCTCCCTCCAAGAATTCGGAGAAATCTATTCAGCAGGAAAAACCTTATATGTCTAGGCTTGGGAATCTGTTGGATTCGTTCCCTCATTGAAGAAGAACTGCTGGAAAAGTAGATAACTCCTTCACCATAGGTCTCTTAAAGGATGTCTGAAATGGGAGCATTGATAAAAGCCCAGGTGAACATCATGATCATCAAGTCGAAGTTATCTAGACAGCCCTGGTAAGAATATTTACCTGCCAACATCTGGTGTACAATGAACACATCAAAGGACTATCCTGTAAAGATTATAAGATAATATGGAAAGAAATTCCTTGCTCCTGTGTAATGATTGAGAATAACGCTTATTAGTTTTGTCTCTTAAATTCATGATGAACGCCCTAGTATCAATTCAGATCCACATAACGATAAATTGTAAGAAGAAGGAAATAGCAAAGCAGCAATCTAATTTTCAGGAGATGAGGTACACCCTACTCCAAGGATGGTGCAGAGGAGGAAACATTCTCTCCTTATTGGGCGTGGCGCTAAAGCTTATCAAACACAATGGGGTAGCAAGGACATCATCAAGAAAGGGGAATTACTATTTAAATTTGTGATCGAAGGAAAACTTGAGATTTTGATAAATATAAAGAAGGAACCTATGCAATACCATCAGGAATTGGCGAGTTTCCGAAGAAGAATCAATGTTGGACCATGGTATAGACACATTGAATATGAAGACAAAACGCATCCATCCTTCATTAACCCGCAAAATAAGTGATTGGCAAATGTTTCATATAATAACTATCTGGAACTTGCTGCAGAAGAGTTCATAGGGGTAATAATGAATGCGTACAAGTCCAGCTGCCCTCTGAAGGAACTCAAGGGAAAATTTAACTCTCTTGGCAGAATAAATAGTTGGCCACTATTAGACAAGAGATCAGAAAGGCCTCTGACAAGGCGAAGAAGAGCGGTGTGTGGGAGAGCTATAAGAAACTTCTCACCTCCCATGGTCACAGCCTACGCGTGAAAGCTTCCAGATCTTCTGTGGAGAAATATCCTGAAGAAAGTTATACGGAGGATGCAGGGCAGAATTCGGAAACCCATTTTACAACGAAACACTGGAAACTGTCGAGATTCTATGGAACATTGGAGTAATGCGACGAAGATTTGCACAGAAAAATCAAATCATTTAATCCATACAAGACTCCGGGAATTGATGCTGTTTCCACTGACCTTCTCCAGAAGGTAATAGGAGCAGTCTAGCTTTGGAGTACTTCTCCCAAATCTGGAGTAGGGCGGAGTTGGTATCTATTCCAATAGTGTGTGAAAGAAACAGAGACCTATAAGTCTAACATATTTCATGTTGAAGACACTAGAAAAAATAGTGAATAATTTTATAAGAAACATGGTAGTGAGAGAGAAGCCGCTGGAATATTGGAATACAAAGCGGGTAGATCAACAGAAACATTGTTGTATTAGCTGACTGAAGCAATAGAAAAAGACGATGGAATAGGAATGAATAGCTCTCTGTGCTTACCTCGACATCGAGTGAGCCTTTGATGATGCGTCACATGCTACTATAAAGGCCTCCCGCAGGTGATGGAACGTAGACCAAACCTCATCTAGATGGATAAGGAAATGATACCAACCAGAAGAACTGAGACAAGAGTGAGAGAGAGAGAGAGAGAGAGCACATTTTTAAACGTAACGTAACAAGGGGGTGCCCGCAGGAGGAATTATCACCCCTTCTATGGAACCTGAACTCGAAATGGTACAAACACCTTTTTTACATTATTCATTATTTGATTAATTAGGTACAGTAATTTTCATTCATAACATAATAAAGCCAATAATAAAAGGCATTCGATATTATTCTGGTCTTTAGAAATTTTCGCAGAATTATCCTTGGGGAAAAATAAAAAGCACATATTCGAGAATGGTTCATTGTGATCTTTTAAAATATGGAAACGAATTTAGAAGAATCAGATATACATTAGATAACATACGTGTTGTTTTCAGGGCAGTAAATTTTTTTAATGTCCCGTGCCTGCATTTTTTGAAATAAAACGGTATACTACCTGAATATCAAAAATTATCTTGGTCAAGGGTGGTTGTGGAATCTAAAACGTGTGTCTTACTTTACGTTTGAAATAATTATGTCACTGTCACACTGACATCATCAATAACCTATAAATTTCATACCTATTTGTTTCAGTTGTAAAACAATAATGAACTACAAATTATGTAATAACGGTTTTAGTAACAAGAAAAACTAAATTACAGTAATTGTTGGAAAAGTCCCCCGTTTTGTTCGATGCACAAGTTAACATTATTGTTTTACAACTGAAATAAATAGGTATGAAATTTGTATGTTATTGATGATGTCAGTGTGACAGTGACATAATTATTTCAAACGTAAAGTAAGACACACGTCTTAGATTCCACAACCACCCTTGATCAAGATAATTTTAGACATCCCGGTATATTCAACAAGTTATTCGTGACACGTGTGCTGGATGGTAGTTATGAGTACCTGAAAAAATGAGTGTCTCGGCTATGAAAGGCGTAAGACACTTTAAGTAAGGGTTATTTACAATCACTTCAGTCACTTCTTCCTGTAGATCTGTTGAAGACCCTAGAAAAAATAGGGGATTATATTATGAGAAAGACGGTGGTGAGGGAGAAATCGCTGTAAGCTTGCAATACAAAGCGGGCAGATCAACCCAAACATTACTGGATCAGCTAACTGGAAAAATAGGAAATGCGATGGAATATAAAGAAATAGCTAAATAAGTCTGTGGAATTAACTTGTATCCTTTTCTCAATGAAACGCCCTGTTAACGACCACTATTTTGGTCCAATCTATATACAGAAGCTTGTGCGTTCATACTTTTAAAGGCGAATATATCTTTTGCGCTTAAAATTGAGTGAGTTTCGTTGTCTTTGTGTTTGTTCAATTTGAATCAGTTATAGAAGTATGATCTGTTGAAGGAGTCCTAGGTTTTTGTTTTCATTAAATTGATTCATTTCAATTCAAATTTGAAACTATTCCATCCAATTAATTAATACCATATCCTAGTCATAATAATATAGAACAAAGATTTCCCGCAATAAAATTTCAATTGAATTCGATGGTTGTGTCATCACATCCCCCCAGTTCATAAGAATTTCAGTGATTTAATTTCTCTCTTATAATAAATATTCCAGAACTTACAATGAGGAAGTCGTATGTTTGGAAAATCTAAGAATTACTTCAAAAATTTAAATTGAATAAAAAAATTTAAGTAAGACAATTTTTATGTGAATATAGAACAAATATTTCTTCTCTTAGATTATAGTAATCAGAAGACAAATATCTAATACCGTACATAATAAAAAATCGAGTTTTACACTCGAAATATACTTTAGTCTAGATGGTGTATATAGGCCCAGCCTTTTGAGTTTAAGTTTCACGTATATTTGTGTAGGCAATTATGGGATCAAAGAGCGTGTGAAATCAGTATTTCCGAGCTTAGGGTATAATGCATATTTCTTTGAGTGCTCTTGTAAAGGAGGGGGAGGGAAGGTGATGAAAAATGATGTAAATTATTAATATTTCTGCTCGGAAAAGTATCCCATGACAACGTGAAACAAACGTTCTTACCTAAATTATCAAAATTTTACCTATTCTTCAACTAATGCTTTCTTTGACATAATTCAACAGTAAAATCTCAAAAATCCTTTTCTACTATAGACCGTTAAATACTAGTTTTTATACATTTATAACCTTGTCTATTCTAGTCCTTTAAAATTCGCTAATTTATCAACGAAAACAATAATAAAATATAGGTTATAAATTGTAATATTTATATTTCAGCCAAGGATATTTTCACAACTTATCTTTTGTATAAACCAAGTGCTGGGCCAATGTAACAATAGAGGGATAAATTAGTCTATTCATTTATTTCTCACTGATTTCTGCGAAATAAGAATGATAAAGTTTTTCTAGTTTAGATATATTAGTAACATTACTATCTAATACGAGTAGCTCCAGAATTATCAGCTTGTAATGTTACTCATCGATCTAAACTAGAGAGAATGTCACTATATGCTGAACTATTATTATTATTTCTTGGATTAAAAAACGGAACAGGAACAGTGAGAGACCCATATCATAATAATCATTTCATTCTTGCTTACCACACACTATAGGAGTTAGGTTATCTAAGAATGCTCCTCACCTTGTTCCACGATAGATTCGTAAGAAGCCGAATCTTCCCATTTACAATATCTGAATTTATTTTTGTATTTTAGTTTAGAAATTATTTCACCTACATATTATTTTATTTCAAGAGTAACTGAAGTAACTACTAAACACTTAAACAGAACAGAACCCGGTAACGATAGAAAATTAGAAATGTAAAATTTTGAGGATGACAATTCAAACGCAGGTATGTAATCGTACCACTTTACGGAAAGTTTATTAACTACTCCAGGCAAATAAGACATTTTCCACAGACCTCTCTGTACGGCGGGGTTTTTGGTGGAAATGTGTAGGTTTTGACATCTAAAAACTGATGTCACTGACGCGAAGGCTGCCGCGGAGGTGCGTTGTGATATATAGATACATATACAGGGTGTCTCAGATTTTAATCGGGAAAATTTGATAGACGATAGAAAATTTGATTTTGAGAAAAAAATTCCTAATAACATATATGCACAGAAGCTTAGTTTTTGATAAAAAAATTTCGTTTTTTGCAAATATCTCCGGAACCGTTTATCGTACAGAAAACAGCTTTTGCAAGCATTTTCTACTCATAGTAAGCTATGTTCTGTGTGACAAAATATAACTGGTAAAGATTTTGAAGGGGTAGTTGGTGTATTTCTCCCCAACTTCTACGTCACTGGAAAAAGTACGGTTTTGGGACAACCATTTGAACCGCCAATGTTTTCTACACAAAAAAGGTACCCTGGGTATAAGCTCTAAAGATGACCGTTTTCGAGAAAAATCAAGTTTTATGTTGAAAAACAAGGTAAATTTTTTGGTTTTGTTACTTGTTCTAACGTTTGAATAAATTTTGTTTAATTAGTAAGAATTTACGATGTTTTTCAACATAAAAGTTGATTTTTCTCGAAAACGGTCAACTTTAGAGCTTATAACCAGAAGTATCTTTTTTGTGTAGAAAACATTGGCGGTTCAAATAGTTGTCTGAAAATTATTCTTTTTTCAGTGGCGTAGAAGTTGGGGAGAAAAACATCAACTACCCGTTCAAAATCTTCACGAATTATGACTAAAAAAGATATTTTCATCACACAGAACATAGATTAGTATGAGTAGAAAATGCTCGCAGAAGCTGTTTTCTGTACGATGAGCGGTTCCGGAGATATTCGCAAGAAACCAAATTTTTTTATCAATTTCAACACCCTGTATCTCAAAAACTAAGCGTCTGTGCATATATGTTATTAGGAATTTTTTCTCAAAATCAAATTTTCTATCGTCTATTGAATTTTCCCGATTGAAATCTGAGACACCCTGTATATGTATATATATGATTTATAGCCAATATCTCAAAAGCCAAGCAATTTATCAAAAAAAGTTTCGAGCAAAAGTTGCAGGAAATGAAAGCTCCCACAAAAAATTATTCATAACATTTTTCGATTTTTCGCGCGGTTTCCGCGTAAAATGCGTTAAAAAAAATTAGGCTTTTTCTTGAAAAAAAAAGTTGTTCAAAATGTATTATCCTTCAAAACGAACGTTATTAGAAAAGTCAGATTTTCCACGGAAAATCAGGCTTAGGCATATTTTTCGCAATTAGTCGATAATTTTGTTAATTTTTTTTGTAATACCTCGTTGATGTGTCCAGAGATATAACTGAGTATAAAAAATGAAAATAAGTATGCATTGGGTATATTCATACAGAGTATACTATATATTATAGTTCTTTCGCCTACATTAAATATAAATCATACCAACGTACGTAACTGTGAGGCTCTTAGTATATGAACAGAGGTGAGTATCCAGAGTGTGGGGGTTTAACCATGACAACGTAATGCCATCCACGTGTAAGATGTTGGAAAAGAAATATTCAACACAATAACGGTTTAGATCTTGGATAGACGTACATAATGTAATTAAAAAAAATTGTCATAATAATAACAATAATAATTATAAGAAATAATAATAATAATAATAACGATAATACTGATGATAATTATATATATATATATATATCCTTTGCAATTCAGTTGAGATAATTCATCTTTTTGACGCTGACTGTTACTGTAAAAAGTGGTTCATTTTAACAGAGAGTGCTAAAATGAGTTCATTTTAGCATTATTGCTAAAATGAGTTAAGTGACATAAACACATATTGCTTTTGACTTATTTGGCAGCAAATTTGCTTCTACAGATTTTTCAAGGTTCGAACCTTCAGATTCGCTCATTTTTAATTACAAAAAATAAGAATAAATGTAGATATTTTGACAAATATTTCATGATATTGGCGCTTTTCTATGGTAACTCTTATATCAAGATCTTTGTATTGTTGTCTACATAGGTCTACAAAAATGGTTTTGATACTATTTTAATGAAAATGAAACGTAACGGAAACTCAATGTTTTCGTAAGAACTGAATTACAAAAGATCTTGTATCAAACACGATGCTAAACGGCTTGTTTTTTTGCAAAAGATATGTTTTTTGCACAAGATTTACTACGCTCGTGGTCCAATCTTCACATCTAGTGCATTTTTCAACTAGTACTGTGTATGAATCAATGTACCCATAATTCACAGTATTATATCATGACCCTTATGTAGATAGAGATAAAGACCAATTTCATGAAGGGTTTAAAATACGAAAATGAAATTTACGACAGTGAAGGGCAAGAGTGTGACATACTATCTATATAATGAAATAGCAAAAGAAAACTTATCAACCAACTATTGTAGTTCACCATTCAAGAAGATTAAACTCAAGAATATCGCGCAGTGGAACACCATAACATTGACAAAGATGCTGTGAAGTGGACAACCTCATGTTTCAGTGTTTGGTATATGCTCTCGGTCTCACCCTCATAACTATTTTGCACTCTTTCTATCCAAACCAACATTTTATCCATTGAATTTAATACCAAAATACATAAACCTTTTTTTTTTGTAATATTGTATTAGGATTCGACTTGAATATTTGTTGGAATAATAACATACAATCAAGACGGTTGTGCAAGTGGAAACAATAAGTATAAATAACTACATGCATTTACATTTTTCTTCAAATATTTCGTAAACACTACAGTATTTTGTAAATTACATCCAAGATTATAAACCAAATGCGTCAGTGTAAATCTGACAGCGGTAAAATTTGAACTTCTTTGGGAATATTTCAACTGTCCTTGAAGGAACAAAAAGAGTCCATACAAATTCATCCGACACCATCGCAGCAATCACGCCAGAAAAACCAAGTCATTTCACCGAAGATACTTTTCCCCTACGGTGGGTAAGTAGCTTCAGGTTCCCAAATCGTGTGCCCTAAGTAGTCTTATTTAATCCAGAATGACTGCCTTCTGCATCCGGTCTATCAAGATCTGCGCCGAGTGCTGCGGTGAATCCATCGGTCTCGGATGTAAGCCGGGCTGACATTAAGTAGCCGAAGGCCAGCCTGGTTGACAAGCCAAGCGTTTCTGTAGAAAAGACCGTGTATCGGCTTGTTAACATGCCGTCTGAGCATACATTTTACTGCGCGGTATTTATCTGGGCTTTCAGGCGAGAAAGTTGTGGTGACCTACAGTTGGCCTCCTCGACTGATGTGAAATTCGAGACCAAGTACTTCCGCAACTTTCTAGGCTACCTTAACGAAAAACATCCCTACTCCGGCCGAATCGTTACTTTTGACAGGGCACAGGGAGGGTCCGAACTCCTAAGAACTTTACAAGCTATAATCAAAACCAATCTCCGATGCAGACCCTCCTGACTAAGGAGTCGCCTATCTCCCCGATGTATCTCATTGGTGGGATTGGTACCGTAAGGCTCCGGAGCAAGTATAACAATAGCTAATGTGATGTTGAATCAAATGCCTCGCAGTACGCGGTAGTCAATTCAGGTGAAAAGGTTGCGCTTATAGAGTATGGACACCTGAGTGATGAATCTATCTATCACCAGGTTCCCCCAGCAACCCTCCATACTTCTCTTTGCCTCACGCTGCTCGCTGATATTATTAATTACCGAACCAATCAATTCTAACAACCTAGCATACAAGATACATGTAAATAATTTGTAGCAGGTGTTGAGACAAGTGATCGGTCGGTAGTTCTTAGGATCGGACAAGTCTCCATTCTTTGTAAGCAGCACAATGTACCCCTCGACAGCCCAGCTTGGAATTTGCCGCTTTTATTCAAGCCAAGAGTCAAAGACTCTAGCCAGACGAAGGTGAGTAGAAGGAAATTTCTTCATCACCATATGTTAATGCCGTCAGCGCCAGTGGAGATGCACGTCATCCTCGCTGACTGCGTCGCACACTTCTGTTTGCGGAAATTGATGTTCAGCGCAAGACATTTCGAAGTATGCGAGGGCTGAGGTGTCTAGGTGAATTGGACGCGGTAACTCACACACTCCTTTCCAGAATTGCTCGACCTCCTCCACAGTCTAGGCGACAGAAATTGTGGGCGGTGGAGATTCAAAAAGCCGAGACGAGGTAGCAAGAAACAAGGAATTTATTTCCTCTGATGTGTCCAACCGGTCTGGCCGCATTTCACCTTACCACGTCCAGGGCTCGAATCCTCTCCGCACAATATTGCTTGATGGTCTGCAACACTGTACATTTTATTGTGTGATATTGGTGGCGCAGTTTGGCGGCTTTACGCCCAAGCCGGTAGCAATACAATCCATCACACACTGGAATAGATACGCTTGCTGCCTTGCAGACTGAATTGAAGCCTCGACTTTGTGTAGGCGCCGTTCGGTTTTCTCGATCCGGTCGTACGGTCTCTCACTCCGCTCTTTCGGAACGAGTCGCTTTGTGGCACCATACACGGCCTCGTTGATATCTCAATGGTCGGCGAATTCCGGAAGCTCGTCATTAATTAACTTGTCTAATTCTACCAGCTCATGTGGTCGTATGGAGACCCTGATGTTGATCCGGGTTCTCATACTTCCAAAGTCAACTTCGATATTGTGGACGAAGCAGGCTTGCACTACCACATCTGTTGCTCAGCACCATAGGTGGTGCTAAAGTGGCTAGATCTGGTTCTAGTGCTGCAGCCTGCCGCGGAGATTTGTTTTTATATAGCCGGTTCTCCGCAGGTAGAATACTAGTTTCCGCAAGGTTTGTGAGAAAAAATCACGGCATTATGTATGCATGATGCACCAAAGTGAGTGCAGCTGCGACATGTATCCCCTACGGGCCGATTCTCTGCGTTCGAAGCAGTTCAGTAAGTCATCCCTAAGTTCATCCGTCCACTCAGAGCTCCCATGTACGTCACGGTCATCATCATCAACTAACACATCGAATCAAAGCCGGGATTCGATTCCACATTTCTGGATGTCTACTAAAGCGTGTTCACCAATTACACCACTTTGGTTCCGTCAGAGTCTTATATTTTCGTGAATATAAACCTCTGAAGGGATAGTAGATCATTAATGAACCCAATGCGAGTCGATGCTCCGCTAGACATCCAGGAATGTGGGTTTGAATCTCGCACATGGATCAATGTTTTACGTTTATTCATCTTTATAATCCTACGTTGAATTTTCTAAGTTATTTTCATAATTCAGAAAATTTAATTCTATATCTACTAATGTACCTGCACGAAATTGTGGCCAATTAGGCAAATAAACATAAAATTTGCCTATACTTACCCAGAACATTTCTCAGTCAGTTCTATTGGAATATATAAGAACCGGAATGATGTCATTTAATGAGTACTGTCAGAGTAATTGCCAATTATAGTAATACTCATACCAAAGTGGTACAATTGGTTAACACTTAACACGCTGGACTAGACATCCAGGAATGGGGTTCGATGTTTTACGTTTATTCATTTCGATAATCCTATATTAATCTAACAAGTTATCTTCATAATTCAAAAAATCTAATTCTATATCTCTTAGTAGGTTATGGCGCTGACTGAATAAAACAAAGCTATATGCATATTGCTTGTTCTGGTAATATCTAATTTCATTTATTTTCGAATATGTAACAACATAATTCTTAACAACATAAACCATAATTCAAATTTTTCGATAAGACATACACATTTGTTCTTTTGTTAATAATCACAAAAGTTGCTCTCAATGATCTCCGTTTTCCTTAACACAAAATATGCACATTTTGGTTATCCGTCGTAGGGCATAAGAAAGTATGACCGTCTCTGAACATTTGGAAATGCGAGAGTGGTGGCTTCAAGTAATTGTTCCATGTTGCGATAGAGAGTACTATATACTTTATTTTGTAAGTAACTCAAAGGTACATTAGTTCCTATCGATTTTTCGGAAAAGTGATATTCCAAAAAAGGACCTGTTATCTGAGCATTATACAAATTCAATTTATATCTTGAACCATATTTGAATTCTGCGTTAAAAACTGTATCGAAAGCACCTTCTTTTCCAATAAATTTTAAGGTAACTGAAATACGAGGGGTGTCAGATATTTTTTTGTTGGGACGATATGATGCATAAATATTATAGCTCCAACAAAACCCTAAAAAAATTCAGATCAATGTCTTTCTGTGGAAGGAAAAAATGTGACAATAAGACAAATCTAGTTTCCCCTCAAAATTAAAATGGTCAGATGTTTCAGTGTTCTGGATTAACTTTATATTTCCTTGAAATTTGCAATCGATATTCTTATTAAGCGCAAGTGATAGTATTTCTAGTATTCTCCTGTAATAACCGATTTATTATCTATGGTTCAAGTAATATCCATTTTATTGTCTATTCAAAAAATCACTAAATTCATTATTAATTGATGGAAATAACCAATAAGGGACTTACCCTTCCATTATCGTAGTCTCTTCCTACGCCTATGGTGAGTCGAGCTTTCGCTTTCATTGCATCACTGAGAGGAATTTTCGCCCGCGTGGCCTCCATATGTGACTTGTAGCAAAATTCAATTAGAGCAACCGCAAGAGCAATCAGTAACCCTCCTATAAGTATGTAAAAGATACCAGCAACGTTGCTCAACGAAAGTTCATTCCTTGATGCATCCTAGAATTGAAAATACTATTCACACAGATGAACCAGTTACATTTCGGAAACAAAACATTACACAATAATTGATCACGTTTATCATATTTGTGTTTTCGTTAGCAGAACACTAAATAAATCGATTGATACCTTATACAACATTTTATATAGTAATAAATGTCCGTATAGTATGAGGCGCTGTTTGGGACAATTATAACTCACTATATTTTGAAATACATATGTGGAAATCGGATACATTTTCAAATTTTACAATATACAGGCTGTTCCGGATTTACCTAGTAAAAATGAAATGGTGTCTTCCAAGGCCGATTTGATAGGGGTGTTTTATATAAAAATTTTCGATTTCGCGTTCCATAAAAGTTAGAACGAAGAGTTATTTTTTGTTTACATTTGATTACAAGTGAGTTGATTTTAAGGGAGCACACACTCATCTTGGCTTTGAAATTCATACTGAAATCAGTTTGCAGAATAGGTTTTCGTTATAAGTGTAAGGGTAAGATACCCTGCTAGTTGACCATTTGTTGCACTTCAATTCAGACTAAAATAATTTTGCAATAGATTTGATCGTTCTTCACTTTATAGCTGTTTGATGTATGGGGCACTTGTTAAGTGAGTGTCTATTATGTAGCAAATAATAACGGCTTACATGTGACTGTTAGATTACCGTTTCTATTTCACTGGAACTTTCTGAGTTGTTCATTTCAGATAATTATGTGGTATATTTGGGAAAATTATTCATATCAGTTTTTTCGTTGAAGCAATATGCATTTCTCTAGATGTGTACCATTTAAAAAGATATTCCACCCTTTTTATTGTGTTCTTTTTCAATTATTTCAAACTGTTCAAAATTGAATTTATGTTTGGTGTTATTTCCATGTTTTTTTTAGATTAGTTGATTAGTTCGTCTACGTTTTGTTTTGTTTGTCCCATATAAATTCACAATTTGTACAGAGCACTTTGTGAACACAATGAGAATTTTGTTTGGGATTTTTGTTTCTGTTATAATTATATGTATGTGTTAGGAAACATCCAAGATTGTATTGCATTCATAGAGTAATAAGGGGCATATTTTAATAGATAGAAGGTACTTCCGTTTTCTTTTAAATTCACGAATTAGAATAATAGGTAACCTAAGAATTTCAAAATCCATTATTGTAAGTTAGAGAGAGAGATGAAGAGAGCAAGAGAGAGAGAGAGAGAGAAATATAAAAAGGATTTGTTGATAACATACCGAATCTGAGTAATTGTTTCAATCAAACAAAGGTGATGTTGAACATAAGGAAAGTTTGAATTAGAATGAATAAAATTCAATTAAACACATTTGAGCTATCCATGTAAAATTAATGAGAAAAAATATTGTCCAAGATATCATCAATATTTAGTTCATTTAAAGATAGTTTCCTACGGTTAGTGCAGAATAACATTAAAATTGATATAACCCCTACTGTTTCTGATTATCATTTATGATTTTGTTAGTAGTACCGTCGAGACGAGACAAATTTGGCGTCTCGTCTCATCTTAGTCGCCTTATCTCATCTAGCCTTACTCTCGATTATTTTATTATCTAGTTCTTGATCATTTGTTAACTAGCTACATATCATCTCTATCTACATATTTTTTCATATAAGAAAGTTCGAATAGAGAATACAATCCCTTCCATTACACATTGCTCGATGCTATTCTACTAATAAATTATGGATATATTCAATGTTGCCTGTAAATGAATTCACAAAACTGTTTTCTGTTCAATGATATTTCAAAAGAAATGGTACAGAGAAGAGTGAAATAGCATCTGGATTTATATGGATCTTCTAGTGAATGATAATAAATACTAACGAAGTTGCTATACTGATAAAAACCTCCAACCAAGAATTTTTTTATATTCTTATGTGCTGTAACCCCATTGTTTTATTACTAATTTTCTGGAAACCTTGGTATTAGATCATGATTCTAAATCAGTAAATGTTACAGTTTTCTAAGCTATTTTCGATAATATCTATGAACAAGCATAATTATAATAAAATAAAAATGAAACAATCAAACTTATGCACTAAAAAATTTCTCCTTATTTATAGTGTTATAATTTATACACAGTGTGAACTCTTGTATAGTGTGATAATAATTATAATACTTACTTGTTTCTCGTTGAGACATTGTGTTCTGTCATACCACCATCTGTTGTACAATTTGGTCAATTCTTCATTTTCTTTCAGGCTCAACACTGCTAAGTTGACGCTGTCCCTGAAATATAACGAACTATCCAGTTAAACATAACTTGAGTACCTACCGGCTTTTAATCATCAGATATGAACTACTAATCAGCTTAGATTGTCCCTGCATAAGTAAACAAGAATGGAAATCATCAGGTTATTTTTTAATTTCTATGAATTTCCATCCTTTCTGGCAGAAATGCCCAAGCTGGGGTCAGATTTGACTCCAATATGATATTTTTCATGGAAATTGAGTGAACTTTGGTAAAATCGTTTCTACATTTTTACTATTCATGTTTCATCATCAAGAATATTTGTGTGTACTAACAATCGTATAAAAACAAAGAAAACGGAAAATATTACGGTTCTCTAGCCTGGGGTTAGATTTGACCCCCTCTTGGGAACGTTTGTTAGATTCCATGTCATGTTTGGATGCTTTATTGCTTCGCATCGAAGCGTTTCTAGTCTCAAATTTTTAATAGTTATATGTGAATTCTTTATTCTCCTTTAATATTTTCGTCTTTACGTACCGTTTTGGTCTCGTGACCCCTATAAGAATACGTTTGAAAATTAATTCACGTGACTAAAGCGCAAGATTCGTTAAGCTAATTACACTAAGCACTGACCGTCTGTATCGCAGAAATTTCAATCAAGAACGTATAAGTCGCAACATCGAATGAAACACGAATAATTGAAAATGTAACACATAAAAGTGTAAAATATATGAATATGTATTAGAAAACCACTACAAAGCAATGTTTTATAGTTGAAGATATCATATACAAGGATAGGTGAAGATAGTCTGGCTGGAGAGAAATTCTACTGCGTTGATGTACCCACAATTCTTGACCACGAACGGAAAGGACCTTGCTTTGCTATATAAACATTACAGGTTTGTATTAGCTTTCTGCATAAACACAATTCTAAATATTATTAAGAAATACGTAGAAAGTTGCAAGTACTACTAATTAATTGAATTTGTATAGATTTGACCTTATGATTTTACATTAGTCCTATGATTTACACAGAATTAACATCAAGTTTTGTATGAATCATCTCAAGCACAGATCTTTTATAAAAATTTGTTTTTTAGCTAACATATAAACATTTTTATAATCGAACTAATGGTTGTAATCAAAACTATGTTCAGTAAGGGCGGTGGAAGTTTTTGTTTTCAGTACTATTCTTTTATGTAAGTATTGTTCCGATAACTAGCGTGCAATCTTCAAAACGATACTAATATATGAATAAACATGGAAGATCTTAAGATATTAATAATCTAAATGAGATACAAATAACATGTGGGGTTTCGGTTTGAATAAATTGCTGTGATTGAATAATAGAATTAGAATAATAGGGTAGAGTTAATGAGCCAATTAAGAAACTTTAATGCGGAGATCACTGGGAAGGTACAAATAAGTGGATTATGTGGAAAATTGTTGTATCAAGATATCCGAAAGAATTCTGTAGTGCAAGTCTAAATGATCATTAAAAATTTTACTGTCGTTATTTTTATACCTTTGAAGATGTTCACTGATATTAGTGTGTTCAATTTAAAAAAATACGTAAAATTTCATATGAATTTGGAAAAGTGTGGTAAAATTTGATTGCTGAATGATGAATCGGATATATCGAGTGTAAAAGATTGTTCCTTATATCTAAATTCTATATTACGACTTGATCTACCACTATGTATAAGTTATCACTGTCTAAACAGGTTAATTCATACGCTCCAGGTTTATTAAACTCATTCGTTTTCTCTTTAGCATTGAACAAAATATGAGATAATTTATTTTGGGGTTTGAATCTAACTTTTACATTATGTACATTATGAAATGTCTGCAATTTATGTACTCAGAGCACCAAATATATTTGGAAAATTTATTTTGATGAGGAAACATATTTTTTTGTAAAATGATAAATACTTGAATTAGTTAATTTCTGCTTCTTTCTATTAATCAATTTGGATATAATTTGAGGTTGAAATCCATCGTTGATGGCTATAACGTGAATTATATTCAATTTTTCATACACGTTTTCAGGGTAGAGAGGAAGTAAAAAGGTTCTATGTATCACTGATTTGTAGGCTGCTATTTGGTGACTATGGAGACTATATAAGTGGAAGTATCTGTGAATGTAGGTTTTCTATAAATTTTGAAAGTGATGATATTATTATGGTGCTTGAGGGTAAGGTATACGAAACTTGTTTTCTAAGGTGAAATGTTAAGGATAAATATTATTAATGAAGTATAAGAAAACATTCAGCTATCGTGATATACCTTTGAAGAAGGATAAAACATCATCTACATATCTAAACCAGCAATAAATATGATTCTTTGGTAGGGTTTGTTCAATATAAGACATGAAAATGTCTGCTAAAAGGGGACTTAAAGGGGATCTCACAGCTAATCTATTAATTTGTGTGAAAAATCCATTATTAATTAAGAATAATTTTGACTAAGACAAAAATTAAAAGCTTGTATCATTTTACATTCATTGGAAGTGATATTTGAGAACTTCTATTTCCTGATTGCCTCATCAACTGTACCCTATTATCCTATTTCAATTATTCAATCCCAGCAATGTAATTCCTCATATTGAATCCGAAACCCAACTCGATACTTTTATCTTATTTCGACTATAAATATTTTGAGCATGTCTATTATAAGTGATCAGAGTAGTATATTGAAGAACTAGTTTCATAAGGAAAGAATTTAAGTTTGACAAGCAACCGCGAAGTAAGAGTTTCCCAAAGAACGAGTGTTCCAAAATGCCTAATGATAAGTTTATACTATTTTTTCTGTGCATAGTCTGCAAGATTTATTTTTGATAAGAAAAATTCAGAATTTTAAATTATTCGTTTAATCTTTAGCTTGTGTTTATTTTCTTTGATTGAAAGCAAAGACATTGTAACCTTTTATCAATTTGACAGATGTTTAATTTCACTGCAATTCTTTTGAAGTTATTCTTATTTTGACCATATTTTTGAATAAAATGAACAAAGATGTTCCAATGGGTAACTTCTGGTGCCACCAGAATTCCGTAACACATACTTTCAATAATTTGCATGAAGTTATGATGACACTTATGAACGTTTGTTAGTATCAATATTTGAAAACTAAAATGCACTAGAATGCATGTATCATTATACCGCTACAGCATTTGCATATGTATGTGATATTTACACCCCTCACTATACATTGTTTTCAATTCGTTTTGTAATCGGTATTCTGAATTTTGGATATATCCAGACTATTTCTGAGATGATGTTTGTGTGTGCGTATGTGAAAACTGTGAAAACGATTGCGATAATGTTTCCAAATCTGAGTGCATAACTCCATAAAGCTGAAAAATTTGGGATTATTTATTGCAAGATTTACGACATACGTTTCGGGAGGTACTTCAAGTTGAATTTGATATTCAAATTCATGATTGCTTACTCCCGTCAAAAATGGACGACCTAAACCCGATTGGTCGCATTCCATTATGATAATAGAGCATTCCTGCATTTTAGCAACACAGTTGTGGACGAATGTACAGTAAATTGGTGCGGAAATGGTTCATCCCAATACTATTGAAGAATATTATTGAACAAATGAGTTTGCTAAAATCAATCAAGTTTGCAACAGATCTAGCCTACTACTGCAATTCATGGCTCATGAGATTCAGAATTTTAAGGGGTGGCGGGACCTTGGATTTAGAACATAGCAATACCTTGACATAGTTCGAAGAAGACATTATTCTGAGGTAAGTACAAGTACTGTATGCGGACTCACTGGCAATTGATAAGCCATGCAATTCTATGTTTTGATATTTGCTTCAGCAGGAACAACTGTGAAGATTTTTCGATTGTGAAATATTATCTTTCGAAGCAATTCCTTCTTCACCTACTTAGTGTTGTGGGCTCACAGTATTTCAATGTTCCGAAAGGATCTGATATCCAGTTGATTTTCTGATGATGCTATAGTAGCTATCGAAATACCCATAAGCTTTCACAGATTTATGGTAGATGAGAGGGTTATTATTCTATTATAAGTGCTATAAGTATAGTATTCCTACAATATGCAGACTGACTGACATCTGATGAGCCATGCAATTCCAAATTTTAAGATTTGCTTCAGCAGGAAAAACTGTAACGATTTTTGCTTGTGGAAGATCATCTACGAAAGCTTTAGAACAATTTCTTTTCCAACTCCTTGGTGTTGTGCGCTCATAGTATTTTAGTAGTGTTTCAGATGGAGCTGATCTCCAGTTGATTTTCTGATGATGCTATAGTAGCTATCGAAATACCCATAAGCTTTCACAGATTTATGGTAGATGAGAGGGTTATTATTCTATCATAAGTGCTATAAGTATAGTATTCCTACAATATGCAGACTGACTGACATCTGATGAGCCATGCAATTCCAAATTTTAAGATTTGCTTCAGCATGAAAAACTGTGACGATTTTTGCTTGTGGAAGATCATCTACGAAAGCTTTAGAATAATTTCTTTTCCAACTCCTTGGTGTTGTGCGCTCATAGTATTTTAGTGTTTCAGATGGAGCTGATCTCCAGTTGATTTTCTGATGATGCTAGCGTAGCTAGCGAAATACCCATGAGCTTTTACACAAATCTATAGTGGATGAGACTGTTGTCATTCTATTATAAGTGCAGTTGGAATTCCACATGTACTCTCGGTACTGTTTTATAGTAGTGCCTATGCCGGTGAGCTTAATATCTTTCAAAAATTCTTTAATGGTGTAATTTCCTCTATGTTATTGTATGTCCCGGAGTATATGCTTTTGTGGAGGAGTGTAGCTCCGCGGTCAGTTAGCAAATGTTTCGGAGTTTCTATGCATAATATAAACGTTTCATCATTCACTAGGTATATTTTATAATTATATGAACGGTTTTTCATATTGCATTAAACCCACCTATGTTTGTTAGAGAAATTCAGTCAACGATCACATTGTATCAGATGGAACCTAGGATTGATGTAAGTATGATGAAAGATGAAAGTATGCTATAACTTATCGTACAGTAGGTAACCATGCATTATATAATCAGATTGATCCTTTGTGGAACATAATTTACTGTTGCTATAAAATAAAGAGCAATTGTACCTTAGTGGTGATCCTAGGGGAGTTGCAACGCCAAATCCCTTCGCATCTAAATTGCTTCCCACTTTCATGGTATCACAAGGCTCCTGTAGATTTATGTAATCGTTCTTTGGAGATTCTATAAGTAAGGCATATTTTCCTTTTGAAGCACGAACTCTTTTAATTCCTTCGTCGTAAGTCTTGACAAATACGTGTTTTCTGGAATGCATATACTCCCACATTTTAGAATATAGCGTTATCTGAGACCTCTGAAATAGAATTAAATATACTCAAAACACAACGCTTCGCATCGTACATGGAATAGAAATATTTTGATAATGCGAAGCATTCTATTCACTTCTCAATATTCGACATATTCACTAACCAAATTGATAAATTTTTAATTCCATGTGAAATTTCATATAATTCCAATTGTATGTGATGCTGAAGATGTTTGACTTTCATTCACCGAAATATATATATTGGACTCAGTACCCAAAAACAGCCATGAATTCTCAATTCTAGGACTCTGAAGAAATTCAGTTATTTCGGGTATTGAGCAAATGGAAAATGCACAATCCTGAGTGAACGTTTCAAAAGTGCTCAGCGGTGAAGGAACATTTATTCCAAAGAAATGTAGGGTGGTAGTACTCTACTGTTCATTGTGTCATGACAGCTAAATTATCAAAGCATTCCGATATGGACTTTTGATTCTTAATTAATTAATGTTTACATTTCTAAATATGTGTTCTTTATATTTGAAAAAAGTGTCTACAAAACAAAAACCAGATGGGCATAGCGGTTTAAATAGCAAGAAAGGGAACAAATGCATTTCCTATGTTAAGCTTAGATTAAAAATTGAATTTTAATAAAATTAAACTTATTTCTTTACATTTCGAGAATTTTCCATTTATCCAGCGTTTGAACAATAACAAACCTGTTTTATCGAATTCTTTGAAAAAGAATAGCTGATATGAAAGAGTTTTTTCGACGCCGTATGCATAATGGGACGTAGATATGCATAACTGGGCCAAGCGCCAAATCGTTTCTCCGGGTTTATGGTTCCATCTACGGCTGAAGATGTTACCTATATAGGAAAAATTCGTGGAGGGTAGAAAACTATACTTTAAGTCAAACTGAGTTCCAAACAGTTTAAGTTCATCTGGATTTTGCCTAACAAGATCAAACACCTTCATATTTCACATAAGGCTACCAAACGCCACGATTCTGACGTTTGGTTTAGTTGTGAATCACAATCAGTCACCTGCGAGATTCTCGATTCTTCCCGCATATTTCTTATTTGAACACTTTTAGTTTTGTGTACAGGTTATATTTATATTTGTTCATGAAATCTGACGCATGCTCATTGAAAAGACAAAAAATGATGGAACGAACTCCTTTGATTCTGAAACGGGTGTATGAAATGAATTTACTACTAATAGGTACTTTAGAAACTAGGGAAGATATTAGTATATAGAAAAAGGATGTGTTCCTCTCTTTCATACAATCTTGTTATTTCATAGGATCAAAGATATGTGCCAAGTACATCTCTGTTGGATTTGAAGTGTTCGTCTGGAAATAATACTACAAATTATCAGGTTTGTTAACTATTAACTAACGTAAGCCATATTGTATGATATTAAGAAGGTGAGATGAGAATTAAACCTCTTATGGTTGTATAATTTGTGCATTCTTTCACTCATTGAAATATTTATAATTTTCATTCACAGTTCCGAAAATGTAAATTTCAAAATTACTCTATAATGTACTCGTATGTAGGGGATTCGTATTATTTCAACTAACGTTTGTTGCCTACTCTCATACACTTTTTCCTGCTCATCAGTTATTTTGAGGTGAAACATTTTCTTGAAACCTACTTTTTTATGATACTTTAGTTGAAAAATTTATAACGGTTAAAGGATTGCCGCCAAAACCACAAAAAACATTTCGCCAGTATTTGAGCAAATGCGACTGCCTTTCAACAGTGAGACTAGAAACAGCAAGACAGGAATACGACAAATTTTATTAAGTAACCTCTCATGATGCGCAGCGAGCTTCAATGTGTTCCATGGTTTGTGAATGTCCAATAAGGAGGAAACGGGTGAAAATTTGAATAAAAGAAACTATTCAAGGCAGTATACTTTATTCTTGGTGTGGAAGTTTGCAAATGGTTTTTTCTTCGAACTTTAAGAATGTCAAAAACAAGAGTGGAAGGAGTGAAAGACATGAGAGGAATTATTAGCGGCGGTAAAAACAAGATATCAGAACATTGATTTCAACAAGTTATCCAGCACATTGAGAAATTTCCGAAGTGTAACTCACATCACGCAAAAGAGTAAACAAATTGTATGTATACTACATTGAGCTTCATGTATGACCTGTACAAGGATAGCTCGGGGAATCCAGTCTCATTTTCGAAGTGCAGAGAACTTTTTTTAAGCAATTTGAATTTGAAGAGGAAGCCGTTAAAAAAGATATTTGTAACATATTATGTGATAAGCTAGAAGTTTCGGAAAATATGGGAAGTCTTGGAGAACAAAATAGAAAACAAGATGGCAAAATAAATTCATTTGACTTTAGCTAGTGAGACAAGAAAAGACAAACATCTTGAAGTTCTTTGCTTTGATATGGAAAAAAATGTCCCTCGTTCCCGCATACCCACAAGTGTTGTTTTTTATAGGCGACAGCTCTGGTTGTACAACTTGGGCGTCCATACCGCTAAAAAACATAAGGCATATTGATACATAATTATGTTCAGAAGGCATAGCTGGTAGAGGTGCTCAGGAAGTGGGCTCGTTAACAAAGTTAATTTACTGCAATTTAGAGAAATTGAAATTCGAAAAGACAGACTAGATAGATTTCTCAAAACTTCTTTGAACGACGATTCTCACCAAGAAATAAATGTAGAATAACGATTAATTTAAGAATCTACTGACTAATTTATGGCCAGATGGAAAGCTTATTGCAAAAGAATAAATCGAAGGCCTAAAATTCTTGTTTTCTTTGTTACCAAAGGATGCTAGGTGTTCTTATGAAAGATTGGTCGGTGATCTAACTATTGAGGATAAGTTAGATGATTCTGATGGACAACCAGATTTTGACTGGGCAGTTACTACGCATTTATTAGTTTTATAGTCTACTGTTTGAGTTAGGGTCAACAACAGTTACTCATATTTTATGTGTAGTTTGTTTGGTAGGTTACTATGTAAGTACTATTTATAGTTTTTAGTTTCTTGAAGTATTATTTTAATAAATACAGTTTTTTCGTTTTATTGTCATTTTGGTGTTTGTTATTGTATATTCTCTGTTGTTAATGAACCTCATGCTTATGATTTGACACGAACATTTTTTATTTACAGCTTGAAAAATATAATTTCCTGATATAAAAAAGGTTAAATTATTATTATTCCTATTATTGCTCCACTTCGGCCGCGGGCAAACTTCACCGGTAATGGCATTCGACGCGTTTAGAGTGTTTTAGGGTTTGAACGAATCGAAATGCACTATAAATGAGCATTTATTGCAGCCAAGGCCGTTTTCGGGTACTGGGTCCAACATACAGAGTATACCTTCGTGAGCTACCGCCAGCGTGCGTGCGTGTCTGGTTTCTGAGTGTGTTTCGTGTCAGTCTCTGGGTGTGTTGCGTTTAGAGGTGTGTGGTGTCTGTGTATGCGGATGTGAGCGTGTGTGCTTATGTGTATATGTGTGTGTGCGCACGCGTGTGTGTATTTGCGTGTAAAACTGGGGAGACGATTGCGCGATTCCCATCGGTCGTATGGATTTGATATTTTGCAAATCGCTGAAGAGGTGAAGATGGGAAATTTATTATTTCAAGTGGTAATTTTCACATTCATCTTCAGTTTTTCAAATGGAACTATAATGTTTCATCGAACCATATCACAAGCATGATTGATCACAGCTTATTATGAACTTTCATTCATTCAAATTAATAAGGTAATGAGAATTGTGACTACTACAATAGCTCCAAATCAATATACCTAAGCACCACAAATTTCAATCTGAATATGTATTTCGTCAACTAAGGTGCCATTTTCAGTGAAACGATAGAGAAAAGGTACATTCATTTGATGCTGATATCCAAGTTTGAATAGTAATATAGTACCTACTCTAATTCGATACTCAGATAATGTTGGCATTTATCCTATAGCCATAGATGATTCGTGAATTTGCTGATGCAGAATATATAACAATTGTTAGGAGATGACTATTCCAGTAGAAAAAGTACCATTCACAATATTAATACACATTAATCATTATTTGTGGAAATTATACATACCCTGAAGAAGTCCCAGGTAGATCCTCCATATAAGGTACCATATTCCACTTCAGTCTGATGAGCAAGATCGTCTGCTGAATTTATGGGAGTGACCATTCTTTCGACCGTCAGAAACGCGGCCAGGTTGGCAGTGTACGATGAGATCAATATAAGTGTAAAAAACCACCAAACGGCTCCCACTATCCGCCCCGAAATAGACCTGGGCGAGATGTCACATCCTTGTTGCATAAAAGCTCCTAGTGAGAACCACAGGGAGTTCATCATAGTGAAATCGTTGGCCATGGATCCCCCGTGAGCCGAGTGTTGTCCTGGCGGGTCTCGGTGTTCGCCGGTTAAATGCAGCAGTCGCCATTCGTAGGGGGAAAATCTCGATACAGTGAACAGGACAATACTGACACCGACGAAGCTGAATATTACGCAAACCCATATCTCTTTCGATAACGGATTGAGGAAACTGAATACACCGGGTTTCTGTTTCATGGGCTTCTTGATCATGATGGAGATACCGAGAGACATGAAAGGTTTAGTGAAGTCGATAACACGCTCTCGTTCCGAAGTTATCGTTATTGGGGCAATAGCCATGTCAGCCTCCTGCAGATAAGAACGTAATATTCAATTGAAAAGAAAATATCATGTAACGATTATTAACAATCGTTTGTTGGTATTTCATAAATAGATTGCAAGGTTACTCGAACGTTCCCATTTAATGATATCAAAATTCAATACTGTAACTTCATATGTTTTGTTGTAATGTACTGCGATAATTCTGGAGTTTCGGCGTTTACCACGTGTAAATTCATTCATACTGTTAAATTAATAGCTCATTCTACAGATGGCACTCTGAGGTTGAACAATTTATACATGGGTTGACTGGAAACTGCTAAATATGACATACCAGTGGAGCACTGCTCTTGCGTTTAAATTGTTTGATACATCTTTAATAAACATTTTTGGACTTAGTTCTGTCTTGTCGCTGAATATCTTCCTTATAATTTCACATAAAATTTTGTTTTTATCAATATTATAGGTGTAAATTGTCATTCACCTATGTTGAATCTTCATGGATTCCCATCCCTTCAACATAAATTATAATCTAACTACAAACACTCTTTAAAAACCGCAGTAGACAAGTGAATGAAAAAGTTGTTTACGTAAACTAAAAAAAATTCAAAAGTTTCGTGTCTGCAATCGGTATGTCATTACCCTGCCAACATGAAGTTCCAATTACTCCCGACTGAGGCTGCTAGGGTTTTGTTTTAGCAGTTTGAAATAATCAGAGTGGTGTTGCCAAACAAGTCTTCATAACCTACTTGCTCCATATGCATCTGTTCCCAAGTTAAATTGTGGTATTTTTCATGTGGTCACATTGAAATTCTAATACCCCTGGTAAATTATAATTTCAGCTTTAAAACTTTCTTGTGCATTTGGAGTAAATAAGTAGGACTATCTTTAGCATACAACTGGGTGTAAGTCACAGAGTATATTTTATGATTTTATCTACACATTTCATCTATTGTTTATATTATTCTATTCATAAATCCTTCTATATCTACTTACTTACACATGTTTATGAAAAATATTTATTCTGATTTTTCTATCTAATTCAATTTCTAATGTTTTCTTATTTTGAATAATGAAAAACTTTTCTATTAGAATTTGATTTCATGCATCCATCAAATCCAGAATAAGCGCTACAATGACGCTAGACGTTTAGCTTCAACTGAACATAACCATATTGTGAAAAAAATTGATGGTGGAAGCCGTTACTTTGTGATAATTTATCATATTGATATAATAAATCACTCATTACTCTGTTTTTATCACCTATATTATAGAATCAATAGCGTGACTATAGTTTCTACAACTTTCATGTCATCTTCAAAACGATACAAACCATATAAGTGATAGAAAAAAGTAAAAAAGTCTTCTATTGTATCTTAAGTATTAAAAAATAATCTCAGGGGGATGTCATTTCTCCAGGGAAATGAGCATTTACCTAAAATAAGTTCATAAGTACACAAAAACCAAAAAGTGAAATGGAGAGGGGGGGGGTATAATTCAAAGAAAAATGAGAAACAGAGGAATAGAGATATAGGAGATTCATGATTGATCACAAAAAAAAAAAATTGATCCGAGATGAAGAAAGACTGATGTATATGAGGAAAAATTAAGATTTCGAAATTACTGGGATCATCTGAGGGTGTTGAGAAAAAACATAAAATGATGAAGACTTTCATTTGTTCAAAGATTGTGATGGTTGCAAATACTATGAAATCAATTATGCTGAGAGATGAAAATTTTGAGGTGATATTTTTCAAAAGGTAGTTTTAAAGTTGTTTTTAATGACCCAAAAACTAAAAAGAAAACGTGTGGCACTCGGGGACTGCCGCGTTGAAGCTATTGCCTAGCTTTTTTTATCAACTTATGCAATTATAATTATTTATTAATTTTTTAATCATGCAGTATTTTTTTCTTTGATATTAATTCAAGTTTTTTCTTTGATATTAATTCAAGTTACACTTTTTGAGCTTGGTGACCGATAAGAAAACAATTTTTTTTCTTTTATTGAATAAATGAGAAGTTAATATCGTTTAAAATATTTTTATTATTTTACATGAGACTTGATATCCTCTAAATATCTGAAACAAAAACCGCGTCAATGGTGGTCCCATATCATGTTGTGGATTGTTGTGGATCATTATTCATTTTCAAATTCAATTTTTCCGAAAGAAAAGTTGTCAACCGCTCTGATTTTTTATCAGCGAAGTTGATGTTGAAATCGCCAGCCAAGATAAGTGGAAATTTATTACCATTTGTACCAAGTATGTCCGACCCTTCTTCAGTGTACTTCAGTAAAGTGCGATGAATAAAATGCTTTACCTCGTCCAATTTTGGATTCGGAGAAATGTAAATTGCTACCATGACTATGTGTAGGCCATTTCTAAGTTTGCATAAGCACGCACAAATATCTCCAACAAATGAGCGCCTAACATTAACATCGCTAACGTGTGCAATATTTATTTCAATATTCGGAGTCATAATATTAGTAACATTATTATTATTTTGGTAAATAGCTACCCCACCTTTTGGAACAGTATCTACAACAGTATATTGTATACCTACATGTATACTTACGGGGCGCACATGCGGTGAGTGTGGCTGCTTACGTATTCGTCCGATTTCGGAGCAGCTCGACTCGATCCGTGCGAGCTTCGTACAGTCGTACCATATACATACACATTAAGCGAACGCTCGGCCGAGCTACATGGTAGGCGGAGTGGAGGGTGTTAGGTTTTATTTTCGTTACGGAATTTCTTGATTCGGTCGCCGCGCTCAAAGGCCGCGATAAAAGCTATGCAATAGCTTAAAAATAGACTGTAACTAAAATACTTAAGCAATATTTGAAAATTGTTAAATTAGGCTTATATACAAAAAAATTCCGAGGGATTCTGAATGGGTATGAATATTCTATTGAAGAAACGTGTTTAAATTTCTTTCGTTCGTCTCTGCAGTTTTACAATTCACGAATAAGTTAAAACTATTTGTATGATAATGATGTCCTATGAATCAAGAATTTGAGAAAAATTTTGACACTGATCGAGAGTTACGTTGTACCGCAACAATACTTTATAGCAAAGTAGACATTATAAAATTCACGCACAAATACTTGAATGAATGCCAGTTCTACCATGACTTTTACAACCTGTGTTCAGTGATAAAGGATAAATTTTCGGAATGAAATGATATATACGTGAGAAAATGACTTCAAGATTAGCAAACCGATAAGGATATTCATTCCGTTCTTACCATAACGTAGTGGATATTATGCGGTAGGCTGGTTTCAGGCAGCTATGGCGTGTTGAAAATAGCAATTTGAAGTGTTTGGAAGATTGATAATAGACAATGCTTACTTAAATTTCTTTTCCATCAAAACGAATTCGAACGATAATGTAATTTGTAATGGGCTGATTAGATTCACGATAAAAGCACGACTTATTCCCTAAACTCCTATATTCATTCTACAATTAATATTAAAATATCACTATAGTGAAACTATATTTTCGATCTTTAACGATGATTATTGATTGTAATTAATAAATACAGGATGTCCTCGAACTGCGTGGCTAGAATAAAACCGCAGATTCTTTGATTCGAAAAAAATTTGATGAGCCTTTTTACTTTTGCCTCAAGTGTCTTGTTTAGCCGGTAGAGGGCTTCAAAGTTGCAAAAATAATTTTGTTTTTTCGGTATAACTTGAGAATGTGATGGAGGACTTTCACAATATTTGGCAGGTGAGTTACTGTCAATAATAGCCGTTTTTGAGAGCGGAACATAGAGCCTTAGAGACCATAGAAATGGCTCAAACTTGAGGATGTAACGGGAAAAGTGTCCAGAACTTTTTTGTGGTCGATGTAATTCACTCTATATTTTCTATGTAGATAGCTTATCTAATTTGAAAACTTTTCTTACTCTTAGAAAATTTTGATAAAATTAACGGATTAGCTTGAAAAAAATAATTTTCGAGTCTCTGCAATTTTGGCTTACTAATTTTAGTTGATTAAAATACTTTAGTTGCCTTTGCTTTTCTAATGTCATTTTGGCATTTGGAGAATTTATTCTCAAAACTGACAGTTTTTACTTTGCTTTCCGTAAAAATTTTATGAAATTATGGCTCAAAATTTCACTAACACTGAAATGGTTAATATCTCGGTAAAACACGAATAATAAAAACAATAGAAAAGGGGAAACGATGTGATCATTCAGGAAAAACGAATGCTAAATTAAAAGGAACAACAAAACTTTTTGGGAAATCGCTAAGGCATCAATTGTTCGAAATGTTGCTCATTTTCCTGAATACACAAATTAATTCGTTTCAAGAAATTGGATTGAACTCTGGCTAGTACTTCAGGATCATTCTTCAATAAATCCGCTTCATGATTAATTCGTTGCAACAATTTCTCTCGTGTGTTCACTGGAGCTGCATAAACTTTCGACTTCAAAGCGCCCCATAGAAAGAAGTCGCAGGGCGTCAAATCAGGGGAGCGGGCCGGCCAGTTCACTGGTGCATCGTGTCCTCTACCTATCCAGCGATCTGGATATTCCGCATTCAACTGTCGCCTCACAGCTAATGTGAAATGAGGAGGTGCACCATCATGGATAAACCAGGCCACGACGAATGTGTAAGGGCAAGTCTTCCAACAGTTCAAGTACCCTTTGTTCCAAAAAGTTCAAGTAGTTCTCCCCGTTCAATCGATCGGGTATAACGGTAGGGCCAATAATAAAGTTATCCACAATTCCAACCCAAACATTGATTTTAGTTTGATTCTGAAAATATGTAACTTCCGTTTCATGAGGATTTTCATCAGCATAGAAATGTTCATTATGGAGGTTAAAAAGACCACATCTCGTGAAAGTATCTTCGTCCGTGAACAGAATTCTTCTACAAAAATTGGGGTTTGCGTTTTGTCTTTGGACAATAAGCCGACAGAAATCTAGCCGATGACCTGGATCCATGGGCAATAAGTCTTGAACTGTTTTAATATGATAGGGATACAACAGTTCTTCTTTCAGTACATTATGAACTAATGATTTTGAGGCTCCAATACGAAGTCCCAAACGTAGTGTGCTTATCCCAGGTTCAGTTTCAACCGCTTCCAGTATCGCTTCTTCGAGCTCTACCGTCCTTCTTGTCCGTCTGCGTCCAGTTTCTCTGCGATTTGCTTCAAATTTGCCAGTTTTGCGAAGGTTTGCCGATTTGGAATTCTGCGAAGCGGATATCTTTCCCTTCTCCGGCCATTGCAACCACAAAGTCCATAAATCAATAACATATCAACCATTTCAGTGTTAGTGAAATTTTGAGCCATAATTTTATAAAATTTTTACGGAAAGCAAAGTAAAAACTGACAGTTTTGAGAATAAATTCTTCAAATGCCAAAATGACATTAGAAAAGCAAAGGCAACTAAGGTATTTTAATCAAGTAAAATTAGTAAGCCAAAATTGCAGAGACTCGAAAATTAATTTTTTCAAGCTAATCCGTTGATTTTATCAAAATTTTCTAAGAGTAAGAAAAGTTTTCAAATTAGATAAGCTATCTACATAAGAAATATCGAGTGAATTACATTGACCACAAAAAAGTTCTGGACACTTTTCCCGTTACATCCTCAAGTTTGAGTCATTTCTATGGTCTCTAAGGCTCTGTGCTCCACTCTCAAAAATGGCTATTATTGACAGTAACTCACCTGCTGAATATTGTAAAAGTTCTTCATCACGTTCTCAAGTTATACCGAAAAAACAAAATTATTTTTGCAATTTTGAAGCCCTCTACGGGGTAAACAAGACACTTGAGACAAAAGTAAAAAGGCTCATCAACTTTTTTCGAATCAAAGAATCTTCGGCTTTATTTTTGCCACGCAGTTCGAGGACATCCTGTATATAAATAAAATATAAATTCCTTCTATAAAGAACTATTAAAACTATTCCAGAGTTCTTATTATGGTTACACTGGTACATATGAAAACGATGGGATTGTTCTCACTGGTGGTTGCCCATTTGGCGAATGGGATCATTCATATGTATGTATATTTTTATTGGTTCTCATACATACGATTCAATACCTTTTTCTGCATGATGACTCATATCCAATTCATCCAGTTATGGAAACCATATCTATATTTTCTATCGACTGACTGAAAAACTGAGATTTAAATTATTTTATCCGAATAACCAATGAATCTAAATGACCTATAGTATTTCCGACTCCATACTGAACTATCTGTGATCCATGGTATTTACTCGCTCCAACACCCTTACAGAATAGTATATTCTGTAACAAGGTTTGAATGAAAATTCGATGATAGTGGAAAGCCGAAGGTGAGCCTGAGGAACCACGAGCATCACGAATTCTCATTCTAACCGGAGTAGCAGACTATACTTTCTCCACGATCAAAGATTTTAGATTATTTTAAAATTTTGAAACTTACTCAAATTTTGCCACTACGATGACAATCAACTGAGTTGAGGCTAATGTTATTATTGCTAACCAATGTGAGAATATCATTCTATTAGTCGAGTCAAATAGGTATTTCATTACGAAAATCGAGAGATATGGACCGATTTTGATGAAACAAAGTGCATTCGGGATGACGTCTAGAAAAAAGCTTACCGGTTACTTTTTTGTGCAAATTTGTTATTTTTTTTTAAACGAAAAATTGACCAATTTTCTGGCTAATTATTGGGAAAATTTAGTCGGGGGTTTGGGGTCGCTGATTACGATTCTGATTTCAGATTGGCCAAAATCGATCTCCCCAGCTGATAATTGGCCAGTTTAATTGGACAAAATTGACCAATTTCCAAAATTTCATCAAAACTAACCAGAAATCCTCAGTGAGGGGTTGTGGAAGTTGTTGTTTCATGTTGAATGTTTAAAAATTTGTTAAAAGGGGGTCGTTACTAATCTAAATCATAAACAAAATCAAAATTCAAATTTTTTTATTTTTTTATTTGAAATAAATTCCCGCTCATCTAAAATTTTTTTCTATCTTCTCTACTCAGTCTTTTTATATTCCACACAGCATATTTTACATATACTATCGACATATACGTCAAGCAGATGTGGATGTCGCAAAAAAGTATGAGCTGTACTGTTGCTCGTGCAAATTATATGGGAAATTGTAGTAACAATCTGATCAATCCAATTTTACCTGGAGATGACGACGAAGACGATGACGATGATGAAGTAGATAATTATATATAAAAATTCTCGGGAAATAGGTCACAATAACACTTTGTTTTAAATATTCGTCTTTACGTACGTTTCGGTCTCACGACCATCATCAGAAGACTCACTATGTCTAAAAAGGGGGTTTAATAAAACTAATTATAGCACAAGCGTCCAAATCGCACAATTTAACTTCAATCAAGAGAGCTAACGCCGTCGAAACGAACAGAACTACGATAATCGAAATTGTATCGTCAGAATTAAAGTATAAAAAAATTTTTTGTAGAATGAATCCGCTATTCATTAATATTATTAAAATATATGAGTGCATATTGATTGGTATTCTCACAACAAATGAGAAGAACGAAGTTATTTGTCAAGTATCTACTTTCGAAACCAGATGTGTAGGATTTATGACTAGGTACTTAAGAAAGGTTACAGACCTGTACTGGGAAATTACTATTACGAATTCTTCCTAAAAACATTTTCAACACTTATAAAGACGTATGTAAGAATTTGCAAGAGATTATTTAATCAAATTAGTATAAATATGACTTAGATTTTGTGTGTCTACCCTATGATTTACAGATTTGGGGTCCCGTTTTATGTGAATCATCTCCAGGATAGATCTTTTATAATAATTGGTTTCCTTAGTTAAGATATTAACATTTTTGTAATCAAATTGATGGTTATAATCAAAGCAATGCTTAGCAAGGGCGGTGGAATTTTCTAAGTTGTTATTTCTTGTGCTATATTTATGGCCGTACATTCTTTTTTGTAAATATTGTTTAGAGATTCCAGTATAGGTTCCATCACAATCTAAGCAATTCAATTTATACACTGTGTGGGTTTGTTTATCTTTGGGTATTAAAGGTTTTAGATTTGAGAAATATTTTCCAACACAGTTAGTAGGTTTATGCGCAACATTTATATCATACTTTTTCAAACATTTTTTGATTTTCTCTGAAGTCTTCGGAATGTAAGGTAGAGTTATAAAATTGTCTGTATTACCTTTTATGTTATTTTTATTAGACGAACCATTATAGATTTTGTTTATTCTTTCTTTAATGATAGGATTGAAAAAAGTTTTTGGGTAGCCATTCAATTCTAGTGTATTACGAACAATTTTTGAATTTTTGGGGCGGTCATCTGCGTGGGACAATTTTATCGCGCGATCTGTAAGGCTGTTTATGACACTTTTTTTATAACAAGCTGGTGCAACGGAATTGAAGTGAAGATAACGTTGAGACCATACTTCTTTAGTAAACCAAGAGGTTTTTATTTTTCCATCTGCATCATGCCTAATGTTCATATCTAGGAAATTTATGTTATTCTTTAATTCTATTTCACAAGTGAATTGAAGTTTACAGTGAAAATTGTTAAATTTATCAATTACATATTGAATTTTATCGTTGGGAACACACATAAGGCAATCGTCTACATACCGTTTAAAGAATACAGGCCGAAAATCTAATGAACTCATAACAGATTCCTCTAGGCACTCCATAACGAGGTTAGCAATGGTAGCTGAAATAGGAGATCCCATTGCTGTGCCGAATATTTGTCCAAAAAATTGCTCACCATACTGAAAGTATGTGCATTCTAAACAAAATTTTACAGCATTTATAAATTCCGATTGATCTAGAGGTGTGTGGTTTTTCATCTCTGCCCAACGTTTTTTGATGCTATTCAATGCCAAAACAACAGGTATATTTGTAAATAAAGAAACAACGTCCAAGGAAATCAGTTGATGGTTTACGGGTACGGATTGATTTTTTATAAATTCATTAAAGTGCCATGAATCTTTTACATAGAATTCATTTTTTCCTATTATATTATTGATAGATTTTGATAGAAATTTTGATAAATTGTAAGTAGGCGCTCCAATATTACTAACAATGGGTCTTAGAGGTATATCATTTTTATGTAGTTTGGGAAGCCCATAGATAGAAGGTGCTAGCCCATTGTGGCAAATTAATTTATTTTTTAATTCAATAGGGATTATCTTATTCTTATGCCATTTATTTATCAATTTATTCATGTTGTTTTGTACTGATAAAGTAGGATCAGATTTTAATTTTTTATAAGTTGTTTCATCATTTAAAAGGTTTCCTATTTTGTTTTCATAGTCATTTCTATGCATTATGACGGTTTTATTACATTTATCCGCGTTCAAAACTAATATTTCAGGGTTAGCATCTAAGAAATCTTTTGTTATTTTTGTATGATGGTTAAAACGATTCTTTGCAATCCCTACTTCTGCCTTCTGTTTGTTCTTTTTGTTTGTCAAGATGTTACAAACTTTGTTTCTAATTTCGTTTTTCTCTTCTACATTTTTATTCCTAATTCCGCATTCTAAATTTGCAATAATATTATCGATAGGCAGTTTATTATTGTTATTAGGCAATGCAAATTTCGGACCTAAACTTAACGTGTGCTGCTGCACCTCATCCGGAATTTTTATGTCCGTTAGATTTTTCAACCATTGTTCATTGATATTCTTTTTTTCATAAGTTACGCCTTTCATTAAATTATTTATCTTTTTAGATTGAATGGCTTTGATTTTGTTGAAATTTTTTTCGAAATTGTTATGCTGAATTTGAAAAAATTGCGATATAAAGTTGCTATCAAAATTTTGATGACAGGTTTGTTTAACCAGTTTGATTTTGTTTTCAACCTCAGCTACAATTGCACATGCTTCTTTAATGCACAGGTTCAAACAGTTTTTATGAAAAGAATTTAATAATTTTGCGTACGCCTTCTTATTTAGCACCTTGCTAAACATATTCTCCTTTGATTTAGATATAATGAAATTTGGATAAACTTGCAAATTCCTACATCTTACCAGAAATATTCTACGATTCTTCTCTCTTGCTAGTATCTTCATTAACTTTCCGTATTTCTTCAAAACTTTAGGATAGGTGGTTATTCCTTCCATATTAAGGCTTATATCCCAGCCAAAATAATAATAAGATTCTAGACCCAGTATGAATTATATATAAAAATTCTCGGGAAAAGGTCACAATAACACTTTGTTTTAAATATTCGTCTTTACGTACGTTTCGGTCTCACGACCATCATCAGAAGACTCACTATGTCTAAAAATGGGGTTTAATAAAACTAATTATAGCACAAGCGTCCAAATCGCACAATTTAACTTCAATCAAGAGAGCCCACGCCGTCGAAACGAACAGAACTACGATAATCGAAATTGTATCGTCAGAATTAAAGTATAAAAAAATTATTCGTAGTAAGAATCCGCTATTCAGTAATATTATTAAAATATATGAGTGCATATTGATTGGTATTCTCACAACAAATGAGAAGAACGAAGTTATTTGTCAAGTATCTACTTTCGAAACCAGATGTGTAGGATTTATGACTAGGTACTTAAGAAAGTTTACAGACCTGTACTGGGAAATTACTATTACGAATTCTTCCTAAAAACATTTTCAACACTTATAAAGACGTATGTAAGAATTTGCAAGAGATTATTTAATCAAATTAGTATAAATATGACTTAGATTTTGTGTGTCTACCCTATGATTTACAGATTTGGGGTCCCGTTTTATGTGAATCATCTCCAGGATAGATCTTTTATAATAATTGGTTTCCTTAGTTAAGATATTAACATTTTTGTAATCAAATTGATGGTTATAATCAAAGCAATGCTTAGCAAGGGCGGTGGAATTTTCTAAGTTGTTATTTCTTGTGCTATATTTATGGCCGTACATTCTTTTTTGTAAATATTGTTTAGAGATTCCAGTATAGGTTCCATCACAATCTAAGCAATTCAATTTATACACTGTGTGGGTTTGTTTATCTTTGGGTATTAAAGGTTTTAGATCTGAGAAATATTTTCCAACACAGTTAGTAGGTTTATGCGCAACATTTATATCATACTTTTTCAAACATTTTTTGATTTTCTCTGAGGTCTCCGGAATGTAAGGTAGAGTTATAAAATTGTCTGTACTACCTTTTATGTTATTTTTATTAGACGAACCATTATAGATTTTGTTGAAGTAAATAATACCAATGAAGAAGAAGGCATTGAAAATATTCAAACACGCAATGAATATTATTATGATCATGATAGTGACGATGAAGATTGATTTTACTTGTACTTACTGAAATATGCATTTTGTAAATAATATTCAATTGATTAAAAATATTGTAAATATGTATATGCTGCCAATTATCAGCTGAGGAGTTCGATTTTGGACAATTTGACTTCAGAATCGTACTCAGCGACTCCGAAAACCCCCGAGTAATTTTTTCTGTCTATTTGCGATGAAATTAAGATAAAATGATCAATTTTGTCCAATTAAACTGGCCAATTACCAGCTGGGAAGATCGATTTTGGCCAATCAAACCCCATATTTATAATCAGCGACTCCGAAAACCCCCGAGTAATTTTTCCTGTCTATTTGCGATGAAAGTAAGATAAAATTATCAATTTTGTCCAATTAAACTGGCCTATTACCAGCTGGGAAGATCGATTTTGGCCAATCTGAGTTCAGAATCGTAATCAGCGACCCCAAAAACCCTCGAGTGATTTTTCCTGGCTATTTTTGATGACATTTAAAAAAATTGTCACTTTGTCCAATTAAAGTGGGCAATTACCAGCTGGGGAATTCAATTTTGGGCAATCTGAGTTTAGAATCGTAATCAGCGAACCCGAAAATCCCCGACAAAATTTTCCCAATAATTAGCCAGAAAATTGGTCAATTTTTCGTTTAAAAAAATAATAACAAATTTGCACAAAAAACTAACCGGTCAGCTTTTTTATAGACGTCAACCCGAATCGAATGCACTTTGTTTCATCAAAATCGGTTCATATCTTTCGATTTTCGTAAGTCGGCCTGTTTTAATATCTTTTTTACTCGACTATATTACAAGAGAGAGAATTTGAAATACATTCAAATTGCATGGGGCAGAGGTGTTGCAGAAATTTTTTTCAATCTCAAGAGAGATAAATCCAGCATCCTGTAATCTAATTTGATTTCAGAATTGCCAAATTCTGTGATGATCGTGGAGAAAGTATATATTCTATGATTAAAGATTAAATTGTAGCATATATCATCCTGGCAGACTGTATCAGAATGTATATTCTGATATATATCATAAGGGCGGATACCTCGACTGAATCGTTTCTGTTTGGTCGGTTGCAGTAATAGAATATGCATTCTGACACTTTTTTGTGAAATTTCTTAAATCTTGTTTGAGAAAGTATAGCCTACTAATACGTTTGGAATTTCATATTCCACATTCGCGAACCGTAGCCCTCGGTTTCGGCTCGGGACTACAAACTTTCGCCCGTGTGGAATATGAGTCATTCCAAACTGATACCGTGCTGTGGTCTGATTCAATACAGACACATGTAAGCCTATACACTCGCGATCATTGTATTTCTACTCTTTTGTTTATTATTATAAACAAGGTATTGTATAGGTCATTTAGTTTTTCTAATGTAGATTTTCAGACAATTTTGGAACACTTTGATATGCTTTTCCATTACAATTTCATTCCTTTAGGCCAAGTACTGATCGATATTTTTAAATTTTGTAAATTTCGCTTACTTCCTTTCTGTAGCATGTAAATAGTAAAAATTCATAAAACTTACCTGAGACTACTAAGATATATTTTACTCAAGATGTTATTTTACCAATGGGCAGAAAGGAAATAGATGAAGCTCTCAGTGACGGCTCGTGACTCTAAAATATGGTGAGGCAACCTTGCTCACAGGTATTAAATAGCGAATTTAAAGGGGGTTTGGGGGCCTGGGCCTATTTTTTTTCTCACAAATTTCGACAGCTTATTCTTGAATGGTATTTCCTCGAATGCTCCAAATAATATAACGCCGGGTAACTGCGATTTACAACAATTATCCGTGGTTCCGTCATCTTCCCATGAAATGAAAGACTATTTCGAAATTTCTTCCACAATTATTCTCATTCAAAATACAAGCTGTTGGAATCAATCAAATTGTTCTGTATAGTTCACTGTATATGTGCCAATGTAATCAAACTTAGTGACGATATCTTCCTCCGAAAAGTTACGTAAATGAATATCAGGTGCATTAATTAAATTAACGAGTTTTTTTGGAATGATCTTGATTCGAAAAATTATTCCTGTCGTCGTCTCCCCGAAATGGTAGCTCAAAGTCGCTAAAAATTATTGGTTTTCTCGAACTCTGCTATTAAAATTCAATTATATATAAATTCTCGGGAAATAGGTCACACTCCATTCATATTTTTACTATTTTCGTTGCCGAAACGTACAAAAACACGAGTAACACATAAAAAATTTCTATTATTCGTGTTTTTGTTTGTTTAGGCGACGTAGACATTTTTAATTGGAATGAATGCGATAAGAACGACTTGTACTTGATGCTATTATCTTTAAGAAATCCCGTTTCAGATAGTGAATAGTTTTGATACGCCTTATTATGATGGTCGTGAGACCGAAACGTACGTAAAGACGAAAACAGTAACCATATGTGTAGGTGTGACATATTTCCCCAGAATTTATATATGACTCATACCTGGATAATGAATCATTATTAAAATTCTCAATTTCAATTTGTCATTCACTATCTATATCTATTGCTATGGCAAAGTTTTGGTCACCTAACATGACGCACTTATCATTTGGAGAGAAATGGTTTTTGCTTCTAGAATGTTACTGTAAAGAACGACATAATTTTTCATGTTTGAAAATCTCATTCTCCATTATGTTGTTGTACTAGCTTGCGAAAAAGGAACGAGAGATCAACCAAAATTATTTTTGAAAATTCAATTTCCCACGAATCAATCACATATTTCATACCGCGAATTAATCAACTAAGACAAGTTGTCTGACTATGACTGATCAAATCAAATCGGAAGTAAGCATCTATCAGTAAAACGAGTAGATCAGTAACTTAATTCAATAAACTTATATTTGAACGAGGAGGAAAATATATCAATTTAAAGAATCCTCCTCTCAACGATAAATATTGCGAAGCAGAGAATACACCTGCAAGAAGACGTTAAGCCAGTTTATGTTAAACCCTACCGACTGCAGAAAAGGGAGATACATAAATATGTGGAAAAATGTTGCACGACGCTATTGATCGTTCCAAAAAAAAATAATCGGACGAAGATGGAGTTAAAAGTGGCGAGTTGTCATCGAATATCGGTTACATAATAAACGTACAGAAGATGACAGATTTCCACTTCACTTGTTATCGCAGATTTGACAAATCATAATTAAAATGTTTCAGGAACGTAAATTTGAAGCTCCCAATCCAGAGAAAACACGTTCTACCCAACCACATCCAATACCAAAAGATATTATGGGAAATTTTAGAAAAATTTGCTAAAATCGCGAACCCATTGAATAAATTAGAAAGGAAATATAAATGTGTGACGGAAGTTGTCAAAATTCTTTCGAAACTTTGTAACGGGCTACAGTTAGTCAGTCCATCGATTTCGCAATATTCAAATTTCGTAAGATAGAGAACCGATTTGGGTTGGGATGCGATACTTCGGGAAACGCTATAGGGGTAGTTTTATCCAACGATGACAAACAACTTGTCGCATATACGAGACGTACATCAAACAAGGCAGAAAGGAAATATTGCATAATAGAAAAGTAGCTACTAGCTATCGTATGAGCGGTCAAATATTCTAGACTTTACCGACCTAAATGGAATAAAGTTTGATATTTTCCCGGATCACATACCTCTGGTATATTCGTTATGACTAGTCTATCTAGCAGACTCACAAAATTTAGATTGACACTGGAGGAATATAATTTTAGAATGAATTATACAAAAGGAACTGATGATGCTGCACCAGTTGCTTCTTCTAGAGTTTAGATTTAAACTGAACTGAAAACTATATGCTGCGTAAGGTCAGGTAACATGTTTGCTTTGACGCGTGCATAGTAGAGGAAACAGGAAGTAAAGGAAAAACATGTTAATAATAAAGTTACGGACGGCCAAATTGATCACCCTGGAGTGAAAACACCCAACCAAAGCATTCAGTTGAAGGTCGTAACTATGAATTAAAATGTAATGAATAATGAAGAAATAATAGCTGTATACACAATGCTAACTTCTCGATCAGCCTCATCCTCAATTTTTGTTTCATACTTTGAGTACACGAGAGGAATGTTTGGAAGACATCAACTTTTCTTGAAAGTATAGAGGTTATAGGCATTAGGAAATACCTCGCTGTTTCCTCAACTTCACCGTTCGATACAAAAATGAAGTCTGGTAGGAAGAAATTTGTCATGTTTTGATCTAGATAAAGAAGGGGTGACTAACTTTCTAGGATGTTCTAAAGAGGTCAATGTTTTTGTGACATCATCAATGAGACGAATAGCTCTTTTCGAGTAGGAACCTCAGTACAGGTGATTGTTTCTTATTATAATATGATTTGATTCCCGATGTATTCTGAATCTGTAAGATTACGCAAGATAAAAATATCTAAATGATTTATACTTTAACATTGGATTGACCCCTGAATCAATTATCAATATCTAGAAGTTATTCGTTAAGCTATTAGAGAACCTAGTCGATGTTAGCATAGTATTGTTAAATTGTTACGGAAGTTGAGCTGTTTGGAATAAATCCTAAAGCCCAATTTAGTATTTGATTCCTGGATGAAGCTGTTACCTGCAAGGCCCTCAGAACGAAATATATCATAATTGGTAATTTCTCAAACTCTCCCCTAAAAGACCGTGTTCATCATGTACATTTTTTACAACCATTTCCATTGGTTCGAGATCGTTTTGATACCATTTTTGTTACTGTTAAAATATTTTTTTTGCCTTTTTCTTACATATACACGTAAATTCTTTGTTGAATAATGATTGATAGTGAACTGTATATTTTGATAGCGACCAAAAAACAATGTTTCTTCGAAACAATTTGATTTATCATTAAGAAGTTGACAAATATTCTTTACCTATTATAATTACTTCGAGCCTCTCTCGCTATTGTATTTTAGTTCAAACCAATTCAAAACAACATATACCGTATCATTCGTACAAAGCCGATTCTAGGGAGGGCGCCCTGGCTTTTAGATCTTTCTTTTGTTTGTACTAAACAATATATTATTGGTATACAAGAATTTTGAATATTTTCTACTGGTTCATAGAATAAACTTCCCTTGAACTGGAAAACTCGGCAATTCTGTATTTCTGTTTATAGTGATCTTTGAAGGTTATAAAGCTTCCAATCTGATTCAATTAAAATTTTGGATGTTTGATATCAGGCAGAAATATATTCACAATATGCAGGGTGGAGTGTGATCTAGGACTGAACGAATCTGATGGAATTATAATATATAACTACGTTTTTTTTCCGAAAAATATTAAAAGGAATATGATTTTCTCTTTTTGTGAGTGTCAAATTTGAAAAGTTGATGGAATTATTTATTTCAGTTTCTACTGTGAACTTCATTTCCTTTGGAATAGTGTAAAACCAGAGTATATATTTCAATCAAAACCTGAGCCTCACCAATAGCAGCAATGAAATCAGTGCAAGCCATGAAACCCATATGGCTTAAAGAAGGATTTAGATATCTCTACCCCAAACGGCACGTTACCGAACATTATGCCGTTTTCTGAACTCACTTATGAAATCCATCCAGTTTGTAATAGTTACTTGATGTTTTTTTTTAAATAAGCGATATAAATCATTAGAACTATCTAATTCAAGATAGAAAAACTAAAAAATCTCATCAACTCAAGTAAGCATGAGCAGTTTAGTGAATCACACATAAATTCATAACATTCTACAATTCAATTTAGCAAAAAAGTAATCGATTTTAGTTGAGCAGAATTTAGCGCTACGAAAGAAAAACTTTTCCCAAACCGTCTAAAAATTTAGCTCTATACAAACAGTAAAAACTGAAGCAGAAGTACAAAGTGCAATCAAAAAAATAAGATACACCGATCGATAGAAAAATAAATCAGTTGATTCAATATCAATATCAATATCAATCAGTTTATAGGATGCGAAATTGAACTTCTATCAATAATATTCCTTCACACATACATGAACGAACACCACAATTATATGTATTGATTAAAAATCATAGAGAAAATTGAATTATTCGTTTCCTACATCAATAGTCCATCTAGAAAATTACAATTCAAATGGAATAATTCTTTTAGGAAGCAAAACAAATTTGTCATCTAAACATAGAAAACCAAATAAATCTCATCCATATTCCAAAAATCCAATGGTGGAAGCAGTTACTTTGTGATAATTTATCATATCGACATGATAAAATAAAACATTTCTACTTTGTTTTTTATCACGTATATTATAGAAACAAATCGTGACTGTAATTCCAACACTAGCGTGTCTTCTTCAAACGATACTAATGTTGAAAATATGAATAATCTTGGCTATTTATAGTACAATACGAAAAAACAGAGTTAACAAGTGAAGTTCCGGTTGGGGAGATACATTGCTAGAGTAGTTTAATTGACATCAGCTAATGAGGTAGAGTTGATATTCTGATGAGGAAATCTTAATGCGAAGGTATACTAAGAAGACACAAGAGTATTATTGGAAATTTTACGTTGTCAAGACATCAAACAGAATGCTATAGTAAACCTCTAATCGATTATTTACAATTTTATTGTCTTTATTTTTAATACCTTCTGAAATCTCTATTGAAATTACTACACACTAGAATCAATAGAAATGCTTGAAAGTATTAAAAATAATGTTTTATGTTATCATCCATATTGTAAAATTAAGTACTACAATTAGTAGAGTATGTGAAACATTTTGATCGAAAATTTTTTATGATTTAACGCGACCCCACGGAAAATGTTTGTTTTGGTGTATAAAACAAAAGCCTACAATTTCTACCTCCTAAATTGACCGCAACCCCTTTTTTGTCGCCATTTTGGGGTATGTTGGACATTTTTAGAGGAAGTTCGTCAAAAAAAATTGCTATCTCCAGTTGTATGAGGAATTGAGAGAGCAAACTGGAATCCTTTTATTGTCAATGTTTAGGCAACTCCCAGTTCAAATTTCTCCCTCGCAATAGATATACATATATACATAAATGCATGGGAACTTGCGTGACGGCTAACTCGGGCAGTTTTCACCCGATTCAGCTGAAATTTGGACCGAAGGTAGACTTTATGCCCAGAAAACCGCGCTCCAAATTTCGAGTTAAAATATCGAATTGTTTCTGAGAAGTTCGAGTTTAAGCTAATTTTTTAGCTAATTTTCAAATTAAGATATCTCATGTCCATTTCGGTCGATTGACATCTGCTTGGCGCCAAAATGTAGGCATTGGCATATATTTTTACGAGGTAATCATGTTTTTATATTACATTAGCAATATGATACTATTTTAGGTGATAAAGGTATATATATTTTTTTAACATAAAAGAATCTTAAAATGTGCCTGTGAATGCAAATATGCATGTGTAAATACGTGTTAATGTGTTTGTATGTGTGTATGAAAGTAAGGGTACGTGAATGTGAGTGTGTGTGTATGTAAGTGTGTGTGTGTGTGTATTTATGTATGTACGCACGCGTGCCTTATTAGGCGTACGTTAAAAAATCACAGAATGGTCTATATAATATACTTGAACACGCCCAATATACATCTCATAATAATAATAACAGAACACACATACCTACATGTAAATGCACGTGTATAATAATTATAGAATACTATAATAAATATGAGGGGTACATATCTGCCTCAGGTGTACGACAGATTCATCGTATTGTAAAGATGAGAGACCCGTTTTTACTACATAGTTTATACCTACATATACCTATAATAATAAGTATGTGTAAAAAATTTGTATATAAATAACGGATGAGAACATAGTCTAAGAAGATCTTCTCATCTTATGGATGAGAACTACTTTGTAAGGCTGATTCAAGTTTTTGGTACAACAGCTGTCAGTTTTTTCAAGAACATGTGTGGTCTTAGTGATCTCTTGTCGGGCTTCAGTCTTCGTTTGACTTTCTATCGTAAACGTCATTTTAATATCGATCACTATACTCAAAATATTCCAAATATTATTAAGTAACGTTGCTCTTTTTAATAAATTATAAAAAATTGAATCAATAATGGAAGCAGATTTACAGATTTGCATATTGTGTCCTGATGAACCGCAGCCAATCTTTGAATATCGCTGTGCAGTAAAACAAGAGGGTTTGAAAAAAATTCGCTCCATCAGTCGACAAGTAAAGGGTGGTTATTGCCAGCATCCTTGACGGAAAAGGATTTTCATCAACGATGCTATAAGAGATATTTGTCATGTATATATATATATATATATATATATATATATATATATGTAGAACTGGATTCTCGGGTATTGATCCGCGTTGTGTGGTTTCGGTCCTCAAAAGGACCAATTTCACGACGTTTCGGCAAAGTCGCATTTGCCATCTTCAGGTGATTCGACCGTAAAGTCTGGAAAATCCAGACTTTACGGTCGAATCACCTGAAGATGGCAAATGCGACTTTGCCGAAACGTCGTGAAATTGGTCCTTTTGAGGACCGAAACCACACAACGCGGATCAATACCCGAGAATCCAGTTCTACACATTACGTCCGCGAGAACATAAGAAGAAACATATATATATATATATATATATATATATATATATATATATATATATATATATATACCTTTATCACCTAAAATAGTATCATATTTCTAATGTAGTATAAAAACGTTGATTACCACGTAAAAATATATGCAAATGCCTACATTTTGACGTCAAGCACATGTCAATCGACTGAAAAGGACATGAGATATCCTAATTTGAAAATTAGCTCAAACTCGAACTCCTCGGAAACTGTCTGATATTTTAACTTGAAATTTGGAGTGTGATTTTGAGGGGCATAAAGTCTACCTTCGGTCCAAATTTCAGCTAAATCGGGTGAAAACTGCCCGAGTTAGCCGTCACGCAAGTTCCCATGCATTTATGTATATATGTATATCTATTACGAGGGAGGGGGATTTTGGATTAACTTGAAATTTGAACTGGGAGTTCCTTAAGCATTGACAATAAAAGGGTTCCAGTTTGGTTTCTTAATTCCTAATACAACTGGAGATAGCAATTTTTTTTTGACGAACTTCCCCTAAAAATGTCCAAAATACCCCTAAATGGCGACAAAAAAGGGGTTGCGGTCAATTTAGGAGGTAGAAATTTTAGACTTTTGTTTTATACACCAAAACAAACATTTTCCGTGCGGTCGCGTTTAATCATAAAAAATTTACCGATATCACTTATTTTTTGGTTTCACATACTCTACTAAACGTTGTTGAAAAAATCCAAATACTTGCAGTAATAACACGAGTAACGAAAGTTACAAAAAAAAGTTGCATCAACAGAGTGTTTAATTTTACAATATGGGTAAATGTAATCACCATTATTTACTTTGAACTGTTTGAATTGTTAATAACAAAATACACTGATTGAATAGAATAGAAAAGATTTAAGATATTAGATAAAAAATTGAAAAATCTAGAGATCATCGACAATGTAAGCGGGAAATTATTGGAACGGTATCGGTTCTATTGTTTGTATCTATACATAGACGTAGTAAATGCCGACACTCCAGAATTCATTTTATTTCTTCACAAAATCTGTTTTCATAAGGTTATTTAATCAAAAATAAAACGAGTGAATGGACATTTCTTGTTACTTGGAAACCAAATTATTTTGAAGGTTCATTTCGGGAAGTTAGTTGATGTGATGTTTTCTTATTAAAACTAGATTGATTCAAAATCAATATAGATGTAGGGTTGGACTCGAGTAGGTAAATACGATCAGTGCAATCAAGTACGCTCCACAAAGTGCATATTAATAGTTCGCGGAAGAGTATCGATTTATAAGTATAATTAGAACTTGATGTAGGTACTCACTTGGCGGACGAGCTCGCCTACCATTCCATCCCATCCACCCTTCACATCGGGGTTTTCAGTGCCGTATTTTCCATCTTTCACGATACGTAGTTCATCTGCAAATCAATTCAAACATAATGAATGTATCATGATGCTATCAATATTATTATATATCTTTAAGTGACTATTAAATGTGAAGTGAATGGCGAATAAAAATATAAGCAATCGGCTTAAGTAAAACCAGATTTTTCTTAATTTATTATCAAAGATCCAAACAAAACAGCCTATACTTGCACAAAATTGTCCAATTGAATATAATTTTTCAAAATTCGCAAGAAACATGCACAGACAAAAATCAACTATAACAGATGTTATACAAATAAACTAGTAAACTATAAATGAGTACACACTGTTGATACACTATAGCACTAAATAAGAAACAATCAAACTTATGCACTGAAAATATTGTTGAAGTACTGAAGACATTTCAGCTACCAAGTAGCCATCATCAGAGTGAACTGAATTAGAAGATAATGTTTGCCAGTTTGAATACGATTTGTAATTAGTAAGGCATATAAGAGATTACCCTCAGCTGGAGATAAATCTTAATTCATATTTTTTTTTCGGTTATGCATTTACATTCATTCTGAATTATCTAGATATTTGTCATAACTGAGTTTCAAGAGTGATAAACTTTCTTGAGAAATGGTCTGACCTGGATTTAAAACATGTTCGTCTAACGCTGATTGTTCACCATTTTTGTTATTTATATGCGAAAAATGTTCTTAATACCGAGTTTTCTTCTAGTTTGGCCCAAATAGCATTTTGAACACGACTCACAATCGATTTAGTAAATCCCGGATTTGTTGAAGTGGGAAACTTTATTAAAGGTGCTAAATCATTCATTTTTAGGTTGTTCTTACATCTAAACGCTTTGCATTCCAAATCATGAAACAAATTACGGAATCTATCGATTACTGGAGGATAAAACAAACAATTCAATTTTATTGAACTATTTGAAAGTAGTGACACTAATTTGGTTTATTGGTATAGCGTTCTAATCTCATTTTTTCTTTAGAAATTGAGTTATTGATCAAAGATTTGTCAGAACCATTGTCCAGCGCTATTTGCTGAACTTTGTTGCGAAACTTTGTTGTTGCTGGGTTTAAGGGAGGTTTATTAATCTATTAACAAGCCTATCAAGCATTTCATAATTAAAGGGTGTAACTGAATCCGCAAGAGTATTCTAATTTATTTGAGTTTGTTTTCTGTACTTATATGTTGAATGTTGACTACGATCTCTTACAATGTCAATAACAGTGAAAGGAAGCTGCTCATCTATTTCTATTTCTACAGTGAATTTGAATGGATCAAACTGGTTTATAAGCCTGTTTAAAAGTCATGTAAATCAAAATATCTACGTATAACCGCGAAAGTATCATCGATATATATATGCCAAGTTTTAAGAAACAGATTTAATTTTGATTTTAAGGAGGTTTCAAGTTCGCATAGAAGAATTTGGCCAAAAAAGGAGAAAGTGGATTCCCCATAGCACATCCGCTTGTTTGTTCATGATAGTTTTCCTCTAAAAGTGAAATAATTTTGCTCCATACATAAAGTCGTAAGGATCACGTATTCTGTGCAGTTCATATCGGGAATATTAATATTTAAAGCCGTTTCTCCAGAATGTTCATCAACTCAAGGATTGGGATATTTGTAAATATGAAAATAACCTCAAACGAAACGAGAGTATCACAAGGATCAAGTTTGAAATCTTTCTAATTTGCAATTAGTTCCGAAGAATTTGTTACAGACAAACTTGTTTTGGTTTGCGAGTTTTTTCAATCTCTTAATTAACCGTTTTGCTATTGTATGTGGAACAATTAATGCTTGAAATGATTGATCTCATGAAATTAGCTGGCTTATGAATCTTAGGTAAGCAATATAAATTGGGAAGTTTACATAATTTTAATGATTTTTCTGGGAATCTGTTCATAGGGATCATTATTCAACAAGTTATTTACCATTTACAATGGAATTTCGGTTATCGGCTTTCAAGTAATAACAGTTTTTTCTTCAACGATTTACAGATATTATGAATATTATTAGATGTACTTTTATATGATTTAGTTGAATGTTCAAGAAGGTTATTGTATTTGTTACGAATAATAGCTTTATCTTGAAGGTGAAAGGTTTTGACAGTTTATCAACTCTCTTCGAACTGTCCACATGATAGTATCGTGATTCAAATTTGGCAAGAGGAATTTTCTCATCAAAGGAATCAAGAGCATTTCCTAGAATCTTCTCCAGATAAGAACAGTAGTTATCGGTTTTGAATTCAAATACTACAATTTCACAGTAAACTTAATGCGAATGAATACATAATGCCTATTTATCCGTTATTCGAGCGAATAAGCTTATCCTTATTCGTTCGACTGTTGGACGGCCCAAGAGGTCACTAGCGGCGGACGCATTAATAGTTGATATTTCGAATTCCCACCTGTTATATTTTTAGGAATATTAGATTAGTGAGTCATTTGAAAGTAGGTTTTTGGGATTGAATAATTTTCTTTGTTCTTGTTACACATGCAGAAAATTCCAACCGGCAACGTTATCGCACGTTAGTTTGTTAAATTATTATACATTTTTGGGAATACTAGGTTAGTAGGTTATTTGAAAGTTTGTTTTTTAGATTGATTAATTTTCTTTGTTCTTGTTACTCATGCAGAAAATTCCAACCGGCAACGTTATCGCACGTTAGTTTGTTAAATTATTATACATTTTTGGGAATACTAGGTTAGTAGGTTATTTGAAAGTTTGTTTTTGTAAGTGGTTCATTTTCCTTCCAAGTCAAGTTTCCTCTCCAAGAAACCTTTCAGCTGATGATGGCTCCTTTCTTACTGAAAGGTCTAGCTTTAACAATATTTTGATTGTTCCTTATTTATAGTGTAAAAGCTAATCAGCACGGTCGATAACACTGAGATACGTGGATAACGCAAGTGATAGTGGATCTACCCGAGTAGCTTCATTCGAATATAAGAAACCTTTTTTTTTGCGTCATGGAATTCATTGAAGAAATGTATCTTATCTGTCTTAAATATCAGTGAAATCTCATTTGGAACAATTGATCAGGGTATAATAGCTTTGGAAGCTATAAAACAGAAAGTCTATTGCTTTCAGGCAAATATTGGCTTGGAAATTACAATCAATCTTTTGGCTTACGACGCCAGTTTCATTCTTCTGCTTTTTCGTCTTGTACTCTGCATTTCTGCATTGAATACATTGAATAACAAATTACAGGGCTCAAAATAATAAATTACAGGAAAACTTCTCTGTATCTCTTTAACTTTGGTTGTGAAAATAATATACATATGAGACATTTACATTCCTGAAGCCACACCGGTTACCCTAATAAGATAATGAATTTGAGAATCAAGAAATCATTTATTCTTCAGATATGATTAACTATTTGAAAACAATACGAAAAACAAAGTTGTGATGAAAGTAGAGATGTACTAGACATGGTCAATCAGACGTCAACAGAAATAATATGTGGCATTTTAACGGAGTGGAAGTTGCTCGTTCTGTTCCTCTGATTGAAAAAGTTTCAAGAATACTTAATCGTAGTTCCTCTATTATTCAATGTTTCTGTGATTATCATAGGGATACTGGTTAGTACAAAAAACGCGCATCGGGCAAGGTCGTAAGAGGAAAACTTCTCAACATCAAGGTCGATTTTTCTAGTTCTTTCATCATTGCGTAATCGTATCTTAATGGTAAATGATCTTCAAACTGCTCTCAAGGCTACTCACGGAGTAGATGTTTCCGACCAGATGGTTAGAAATCGATTAAGAGAAGCTAACTTCAAATCTAGAAGACCTGTACGAAAACTCATTTTGACACGTGATCACAAAATATGCCGTTTCAATTTTACTCGTAAGCATTGGACACAAGTTTTCTTAGCCGATTATTCAAGATTTCGTCTTACTCGTTGTAAAGATCGAGCACGTGTTTACATATGTCCCGGCGAATGGTATTCTGCTGCTGCAGTACAAGAAATTGGAAGATTTTGGTTCAGTTTAGTTTTTTTAAGGTGGGATAAGTATCGAAGGAAGATCCTACTTCATGGTTATAGTCTAAAAGCTAAACGTTACATCGATAGTGTGCCAGGCGAACATGTTGTATATGTAGCTTTATGGTGTAAGTTCAAATTTCATACTGCAAGATAATTCGAAAGCAGATACAGCAGCCATTGCCATGCACTTGGATTCGCCTGCAATTACCGACTTGAATTCAATCGAACATTTGTGATTTGTTGGACAGACGTATTCGGAAGCCTCCAAATGCACCAAAAACTCACCTGCAGCTAGAAAAATTAACCAGAAAGAAAATCTACGGAGAATCATAAGGAGTATGCCAAGGAAGTTTTCTTGAAGCTATTCGTGGTGGTGCACCCACGAGATATTGATCCTCACAGAAAGTCTATTCCGAAATGTTTTGCGTAGAAAATGCTTCTAACGCGACTTTGGTTTTCAAATTGTTAATTATCATCAAATTGGTAATCATATCTTAAGAACAAATTCTTTCTTGAATCTCAAATTTATCAATTTATTAGGATAATATAACTGGCTTTGGGAATCTAAATGTCTCATATGTATATTATTCTCACAATAAATGTTAAATGGATAAAGAGAAGTGTTCTCATAATTATTTTGAGCAGTGTAGTTTCATCATTCTGCAAACTGAGCAACTATCATTTCTTGCTAGATGAAAACCTAGTAATTCGATATGATGATGACATGTCAACATTTAGTATTTCTCCATTTGTGATAGATTCACTTATATAGAAAAGGACGAGGAAATAGATCTCAATGCTTACAATTAATACCAATTTTCTTGGCAATTAAATTTGCAAGATCTTTGCAAAATCCCTCGAACCTGTCGTTTCCATGTAAGATCTCACCAGCATCGGGGGTTCTCAACATAATGTATGGCTCCTCCTGGAACAGAAGAATTTTCGGATTAAAACTCAGTTGAAACCTATAGATGAATTCGGGGAAGACTAGTTAAATGGAGTTCATATTCATACAAAAAACGAATCGACTAGTAATAATAACTGGAAATGTACCAGTTGTTATATCCTTAAAGTATATGTGTATATTTTTATATTCCTCTAACAATAACGTCCATCTAGTTTTTCAAATTATTCTCGGATTTTTATTAGTATGCGACTATTTCCAAATTCCCATGAAATACTAGGGATAATTACCTAACTAATTGATTCAGAAAATCTGATTTTACTCATTCATTATTTCATCAATCCATTCTGGGTTAATTACTTTCTCAGAGTGATACTTCAAGTAACTCTCTGTTCCCTCTGGTTTGAAATAGATAATGAATTCAATAAATTGAGAATTTATAATTTTGATGAATAACCGTTTTTCTCTGTATTTATAAGTCTCCCCAAAAACCTGTTATATTGACTTAATGATGCGAATCAGTATTAGGCGCCTAAAAAGGTGGCTTTACCGGTGGAATAAGTGGTAAAAGTGAACTAAAGGCATTTGTTTTCGAGAAGTATCATAAATAATTAGTACGGTGTATTTAGAGCTTAGCAGTTTTTTGCATTCTCTCAAGGAAGGTATTTGGCAACTTTCTTATATGCGTTTCATTTTCGCGCTTGACGAACAAACTTTTTGAATGCATGTTAATGCACTTTTGAATGCGCTCTCTGAATATTGACTGTAATTGAATGGAAACTTGTAGTTAGGGGTTTTCATGGTCACTGATTCCGACTCTGAAAATGAAATTAAAATGCTTATATTCAGCAGTGAACTGGCTTTCATAGTGATTAGTGTTAGTAGCCATATTTTCTAAATATCATTATATTAAGTGTAAAATACATTTTTATATAAAAATATAATATACATATAATAAAAACATAAATATATAAATTTTATAATTCAATCATATTGATTAATCTGCATCAAATGGTGACTTTTTCTGTGGTTGTATTATATATATGTAAATTTTATAGTTCAAATATATTGATTTATCTATGTCAAAAAGTGACTGTTTTTGTGATGATACTATGTATTCATTATAGAATTCACATCAAAATGTCGCCCGAAATCCAATTTAATATTTTTGTAATCAAATATTATTTTAAACAGGATCCATATATTGCGCCGAAAGTAAAAATATGTAATAAACAACAATTAAAAGATGATAATAATAATAAAGAAAGAATATAAATGATAATTGAAGATAATAAAAAGAATACTATAATTAACTTTTTTGCTAATATTATAAAATTACTAATAAGAATAATCTAATAATGAAACCGAAAGTTGAATAAAATTACCTAGAGAATCTAAATTAACTAAAATGGAGAAATGAAACTAAAATTATTAAAAATGATTTCCCAACCAGGATGAATTTAGGGAATCCAAAAGCTATGAACTGATTAAGTATATTATTAACTCGAAGTCGAAGAGAACTCATTGTGGTGTTAACCTTTGACAGGGTAAGTCGAGATTTATAATTCATTGTCTTTACATACATTTTCTTAATTTTTGCTTCCGAAATATGATGCATATCAGGCTATATATAATTTGATTTGGATTATAATTAAACTTCTGGATGTACAGTACCTGAATGTAATTATATTTCGGAGGATGTTTCGCTCGACTTATCCTAGGTCACCCAATCAAATTTGCATTAGCATGATTCCATGATTATCTTTTTCATCATTATAGGGATTGTTGTAGTCATTGTATGGAATTATCCTAACTAGACGTGGACAGTTTATATAGTCAATATTTAATTTCCACCTTTGTAGTTGACCCCGCAAATTGTGCACATGGTTTTTGCGCGATTTTGTAAATCGCCATTTTGTTATCCTAGTACAAGATACATAGGGTGGTCTTATTAGACAAACGTGCAGTAAAGTTTGATAAGGGTTAATACAAAACAAATAACCTAATTACTGCTTATTGGGTAGACATATATTTATTACGCTGTCAAGCCGTTTGGGAGTTGATACAATTCACATTATCAATCCACGTGTGTATTTCATTTCAAGCAAATCAGATCTTTACGCTACTGGCAAATTTCAACATTTCAATCAATTTTCTTTCAGATACTATTTAATTATTATTCTTTCAAGTCACATTGTTTAGTAATATTAATTCAGTCACATGTTAACTATGGGCTAATTTAAATATTAATTGTAATTGTTTAATTCTTTCAGATTAAATTGAATTTTTGCCTAAATTGATATCTCGTCAAGATATCAATTTTGTAATAGTGGTTTTACAATTTGGGAGAGATAACATTATCGGTGGTGGAATCACATGGTTATTCCAACCGACGGTGTTGCTTGTCCTTTTGATCTCAAGTCAGGTACTGTTCGTTCTTTGAAATTACAGGGTTTGAACGTCTGAGGTTCCTCACCCCTTCACTCCAAGATGGTTTAGTGACTTTCCTGACAGGACCGGCTTCCAGTTCCTACGAGTTCCAAGGAGGGTAACATTTTCTAGTTTGAGTGACAATAATTTCATTATCTGGTTTTGTTGTTTATCCGAAGTTGTATTCCACAGATTTTTATAGAATCATTCGAGGTCTTCTTTAGTTCCTCTTATTGGATGTTCGTTCTTTTCAAATAAATAATTGATTTAATTTTATAATTGTTCCTTAAAATTCAATTTATGTTACTAATGGATTTGATTTTATAATTGTTTTCCACAAATTCAATATTATTTAGGTTACCAATTGGTATCCTATAGAAAATTGTAATTTAATTTCCTTTATAACTCAAATTCTGATGGAATAAATCAAATTGTCAAGTTGAACTTGTATTGTTTTTCTGAATTTCCATCGACTGTTGAACCATCTCGTAGTGCTTGTATTCTTGACTGTGAATTCATCCATTTTTATAGTTTTTTTTGCTAAGCAGTTGGCGCTCAGGCAATTCACCAGTCTAGAATCACAAGGCACGTTTCACAACGAGCCCTGAGGTTAATTACATGAATTTGAGCTAGTTGGGCCAATAAAAACCGACCCAAAGAGGTCAGTTTCGCATCAGTTTCACATCCGTTCCAAAACAACATAACGGACGTAGGCAATGTGGATAGAGGTAACTATATGATAATATAGAGGTGGGCTGTGTTTTTCGAACGTTTTGTTATCAATGTAGACAAAGATATCTGTTAGATATACAGGCGGTTATATACTGCCAAAATGAATGTTAAAACAACCGTGTTGACTTTATGTGGAAGAAATAGTGAGTATAACGTTTCGGATTCTAATCATCATAGGTCATCTATGAAAAACGTTTTATTGTTAGCAATCTCACCATCATTAGATTCGTAGTTATTATATATTGGTTTGGCATATTCCATATGCGTTAATGAAACAAAAATAAAAATTTACGTAAACATTTAGTAGAAAAAAAGAAAAAGAAAACAAAATAATAATTTGGGTGGTATAATATTTAGAAACCATTTCTATAGATTCTCCACATTCCATACTGAGCACATATATTTCACATCATCATCTCTCATGATATATGGGAATATATCCGTTGAAATCTCTTTCATTGAATACATATGTATAGTGGAAGAATTTCATAGAAAATTGATATATGCAAGTGGAAAATCAATGAAAACTTCCCGTTTACATCGCATAGTAAAAATGAAGACGTGTACTTCCTGTAAATAATATATTTCAAGTGCAGTTTATGTTCGAATGTTGTAGATGATGAAACTGAACGGAATGGAAAAATCAACAAATAGTAATAAAAATGAGAAGAAGAACAACAGTACCTACAAGACAACACCGACTATGAACAGGGAAGAGCACCGAGTGGATGACAAAAATATGGAATGAAATTAATTCTACTCTAATGGTAAAAGTTGTATCATGGATGTAGAAAGTGATGAAGATGAAACATCTAGGTTAGACTTTACTGCCAAGGTAAAAGAAATTCGACAGTTTCTTAGAACATCACTGAAGACGATAGAGGAAAATTACAATCCTGCTATCGAAGATTGCATCATTCGAACCTCCATACATTTTCACATCAAAAAATAATTGGGAATAAGGTGAAAAATTTGTAATTAAATGATGCTATAAATTTGACTTTTCTCTTCTGTTTCTGTAGGCTTCACTATGTAAGTGGAATAACGAAATCATTTTCTAAATACAATATCAGAACGATGAAAAGTACCATGTACATTTTTGTAATCTTTTTCAACTTGACCTATATTGAATGCTTGAATCGTGATGGAATCAAGACTATAGAAATATATGAGTTGATGCCATACGACGAAAAATTTATAAAAATGGATTAGCGTTTATTTGAGCTCACAGATGATGAACAATCTATTCTTCCACTAGAATATGCAAATGATATAAGCGCCCTATACTCTCCGTGATATTTGAACTGTCATACTTTGTTACTCATGCCTAACGGCATCTATCTATGGGGGTATGAAACCATGTAATATGGGAAAATTACGTCCATCAATATAAAATGATCTAGAAATTTGGTATAAATATGAGACATGTAAATTGAATCATTTTGTAGGATTTACTTTTCAGACAAACTTGTTGGCTCGATTGATAATGCGGGAAACAACTTCCTATCTTCGGATATATGTCATTTATCATGTCAATCTATTACAAATGTTTGACAGGTGTTCGAACAAGTGTTTGGCATTTTGACCAGCACTTGACACGTGTCTGATAAATGTGTTTGACAAATGTTTAACAAGTGACAAGTGTTCGACGTTAAGACAGGTGTTTGACAAGTGGCTGACAGGTGTTTGACAAGCGACTGACAATTGTTTCACAATTAGATATGTGTTTGGCATTCATACAGGTGTTTGACAAGTGTCTGACGACTGTTAGACATTATGGCAGATAGATGACATGTGTTTAACAAGTAGCTGACAAGTGTTTGACAAGTGTGAACAGTGTCTAAAAGATGTTTGACAAGTCTCAAAAACCAGCAGAATACTTTTTAGATACCCTTGAAACAGTATCAAACAACTGTCAGAATATCAGACACATGTCAATTGCTTGTCAGAATGTCAAACACCTGTTGGAACATCTGTCAAACACTTTTCACATACTTGTCAAAAACAGTATGAATGTCAAATACTAGTCACACTTGTCAAAGACCTGCCTAAATGCCAAAAACTTGTCAGATATCTCAAACATTTTTCAAAATGTCACACATGTCAAAATGTCAAACACTTGTTGAAACACCTGTCAAACAATCGAGCATGTGTTAATTTGAAAGTACATCGTACAAAATGGTTCAATTTACTTATCAGATATTTAATTATTCATACCTCTAGTGACACTCCACATTTCTAGATCATTTTATACTGAAGTCCGTAATTTTCTCATGCTACATGATTCCATATCCCCATAGATGCCATTAGGTATGGTAAATGACGAAAGTATGAAAATTGAATTATTACGTACTATTACAAGATTAATTGCGTTCATATCAATTGAATATTCTAATACAAGAATAGATACTTCATCTTCTATGAGCTTAAATAAACACTTATCCTTTTTTATAAATTCTTCATCGTGTCACCACAACTTTTCATATATTCCTATAGTCTACATTTTGTCACGATTCAAGCATTCAATCTAAGGCAACTTGATAAAAGCAACGTTATTTCAATTTAGTTGAATTACATAAAATTCAAACTTACATATTATAATAATAGCAACACTTTTGGGCGCCAAAAGCTTGTATCTAGTTGTTCGAAGATTGAAATAGAGATTATTGACAAGTAATGTGAATATAGTATAAATTGGCGTTGTAACCTATTATTAAGGTGAGTATGTGTAACGTTAGATATTTGAATCATCAAAATATATCATTATGTTCTAGACTCATATAATGTGTTTTAAGCTATTTCACAACTGAGCGGAAAGTAAATATTAGAATTTTTGATTTATGAGATAATATTATTATATAATTTGCTCGAACAAACTGTACAGATTTTAACTCCATATGATTAAAGGAAAAAATTTAATAATAATTACAGCGAAAGATCTGTTTATACATTTTTTCAACCTGACGAGAAACGCAAGGATGGACATCACCACGTGTTAATCACGTAAACAATTCAAGTTTGAAATTATCTTTAAATAGTGAGTATTGACCCAACGAACACATGTAGTTAGAATTTGCCAATAACTATTGTGCTCTCGTCTATTTCAACTATATCGAATTGTATTCTAGTTATATGAATAGCCATCTCCTATTGAGTAATGAAAGTTTCAAAGATCGTACTCTGTATGTCATCGACTCTTTTATCTTTATTAAACCCTAAGGTTGTTTTAACGAAATAATAAATAAAACTACTTTATTTTACCACCACTGATATTTAATATAGTCGTTACTATAGTTTCAACACTGAACGTGTCATCTTCAGACGAAAAATGAATTTAACAAATATTAAATCTACTATATATAGGTTAAAGAAGGATTTCAAACAAATTTTATGGCTATAGGAAATAGTTCTAGGAAAAATCAGAGAGGGGTAAGGTGATTAGGTAATTCTGTGAGGACATTAGGGGTGCGGGTATATTTACTAACAGACTTTAAATACTAAAATCAGGTTATTAATACATTGAAGAGATTACTGTAATATAAATCTAGTTGATCGTTCCTTTGAAAATTTCCATTGACTAATATATTTAGTTTTGAAGTTTTATCTTCACTATGTAAAATTTGGACATTATTCAAATTAGGAAAGGTATGGCCTGTTTCTAAAATATGATTTGCAAATGAAGAATCGGTTTTATTATTTTTAAAGGAACGAAAATGTTCTTTATATCTAATTGCTATGTTACGGCAAGATCTACCTATGTAAAAACTATCACACTTACGACTATATTAAATATCAGTGGTAGTAAAACAAAGTAGTTTTATTTATTATTTCGTTAAAATGATAAACTATCACAAAGTAACGGCTTCCACAATTGAATTCCTAAGGTTATTTTTTCTTCAAAAATGTAGCTTGTATATAGATAAACGAATGATTAACACTTTTCGTTATTAGCTTCCAATCAATTCTTTGGTTCACATTCTGTATTTTCACATTAGTTTCTTAGAAATGTATGAATTCATTCAACTAGAATGAAAACATTTCGTTCATAATCGTGCCTATAATTATAAAAAAACGTGTTTTTGTATCACAGTTTTCATGCTTTTCCAGAAGTATGTTATGTGACAAATTTGAACTGTCTAATTATTCTATAATGTCTTCATAAAATTGAATGCCTCTGATTAGAATCCTTAATATTCTATGTAATTCCTCCTAAAGACGTGTGTATTCAATGAAATAATCTTATTTTGTTGTGACTTATTCCTTTTCGTTTCATAGCAATATCTGTAATCGATAGATAGCTATGAATTAATTGATGCACTATTTAACAAAATGGTTCATTAAAGTATTTGGTCGGGAACTAGACTCTTTTGGAAAAATCTAAACTAGGTTTAGGTAGAAGAAATGCTATTTTTTTATTTGATCTGCACCAATATAATGTTATAACAAATAATAATAACAAAATTTTAGATTTGGTGATGTTAAATCTAACTTGCAACACAACCCATGAGATTGCCCCAATGGTAAAAGAAGATGCGCACCATCCTTCCTTATCTTGCGAAGTCATCATTTCTGTAGATCGCGCTGTGCATTTTCCGAACAATCCAGGCTTCAAACATTTCAATTTCAAAAAAGCAAATTTACCTGTTCTTTATAACGACATATTGGAGGTTGACTGGGCGTTCTTAGATCAATATGATAATGTAGATAGTAGAGTTAATAAGCTATATGATACTTTGTATTCAATTTTTAAAAGATCAGATCCTTTCTATGAGATTAAAAATACTAGTAGATACCCTGTTTGGAATACGAATAGTATTATTAGAGATCTTAAAGAAAAGAAGCGCCCCCATAAAAAGTATCACTCTACAAATGACCAACTTTATCTTAATGAGTTCAGGGAATTACGCAAACTATTGAAGTTAAAAGTAAATAAAGCATATATTGCATATATAAAATCCACAGAAGAAAATATTAAGTCTGATCCAAGAAATTTCTGGTCATTCATACACAACAAAAGCAACTCATCTAGTATTCCAAGTGAGATGTTTTTGAATAATGCTAAACATAATAATCCTCAAACTATAGTAAATGCATTTGCAGAGTTCTTTGGTAGTGTTTATGATACTTCGGACCACAATCTCAAATTAAATTTTGCATATTTGGATACTAATACATGTAGATCATCTTCACCAATAAGTATTCCTAGTTTTACAGAAGAAGATGTTATTTTGATAGCTAACAAGCTAAAGCCAAAACAATCACCTGGAGATTACGGTATTCCATGCTACATAATTAAAGATTGCATCTGAGTTCTTGCACTGCCATTGAGTAAAATGTTCAACTTATGCCTTGATAAAGCACAATTTTCCAAAATAACTCCAATCTCTAAAAGTGGGATTAAAAATGATATTAGCAATTATCGACCAGTGTCATTGTTATGTGCTTTTTCCAAGTTATTCGGAATGCTTATTTATGATAGTTTGTTTTTCCAAGTATCTAAGTTAATTTCAGATCATCGACATGGCTTTATGAGAGGTCGGTCGACAGTTACTAACTTAGGATGTTTTTCTGAGCATGTATCAAACCTTCTGAACGGAAGGGGACAAGTTGATGTGGTGTTTACCGACTTCTCCAAAGCATTTGATAAAATCAGCCACAGATTGTTACTTGAAAAAATGCATAATAGGGCCATTAAACGAATATACTCGTACTTGGTAGAGCGTCAGCAATATGTACTTCATAATGGCTTTAAATCTACTGAATTTCTAGTCACACCTGGTGTGCCGCAAGGTTCTAACCTTGGTCCACTATTTTTTATAACATTCATAAATGACCTCGTCAGTATTATAGACATTGAAAAAGAAGATTTTGCACACGATTTAAAAATTTTTCGTTCTATAAATTCCAAAACAGATTGCCACAAGACAATCTAACAAGAATAAACAACTGGTGTGTATTAAATAAACTACCATTAAATATCTCCAAATGTAAGATTATGTCGATTACCCGAAAGTCGACATCTACTATTTGCAATTATAATATAAAAAACATAGCACTAAAGAGAGTGTATTCAATGAAAGACTTAGGAGTAACATTGGATTCAAAATGGTCATTTTCTAACCATTTTGAAGATGTTGTCTCCCAATCAATGCGAATTCAAGGGTTTATCATACGGAATTGCAAAAACATAAAAGATTTAGACGCATTAAAACAACTTTATTCTGCACTGGTGCGCTCTAAGTTAGAATATGCATGTGTCATTTGGAACCCATACTACGTGAAATACGAAATTGTCTTGGAACGTGTTCAGCGCGTATTTTTGAAGTATCTGGCATTTAAGGCGGATGACAATTCAGTTTTGCAGATCAGATTTGAGGTACCTAGTCTTAAAATAAGGCGAATGATGTTATGCTGCCTCTTTTTATATAACATAATTAACAACAATGTTCAGTGTCCTTACTTGACAGCAAAACTAAATTTCTTGGTACCAGGAATTTCAAATAGGAGAAGTGATTACTTTTAGTTAGTTCGAGCAAATTCAAATATTTTATATAACTCTTTAATCAACAGAATCTGTAGATATTTTAATTCAGTGCAATCAAACTTAGATTTCTCTTTCTCTATATACAAATTTAAAAAAATGTTAATTAGTTCTCTTTAACTATAGTTATGACTTAAATTATCAATTATTATTATTAATTGTAACATGATTATATCTGTGTATACTGCCCTTCAATCGGATAATTTCCTGTTGGGTTTGTAATTAAATAAATGAATAAATAAATAAATAAATAAAATAAATATTCTCGAATTGTAGATCATTAACCCATCGATGAATGTTTTTCTTTAACTTATTTAATTTTTGGAAAAGTTAAGTTGAACGTGCACATGCCAATTCTGTATATTTTATCATAATATTCCTTCTTATATACCGGGTGTCCCAGTATACCTGTTCCAATAAATTATCTCAGCCATTTCGAAAGATAAAAATTTGAAAATTTCGTGGTTTCCAATTCGTTGGAGGAACCTCTAATTGAGAAAAACAAAAATTGAAAGTCACTTCCGGTTTGACCGGAAGTGACTCTGACTTTTCTATTTCAAATAGCAACCGGTATATTTTTTGCAATTTTTGATTTCTACTCAAAATTATCTTTCCAACGATGTATCACACTTTGTATTTTACATTTGATTTGATGGAGAAAACGACAATTGAAATTTCAAATTGAAAGAATTGCAGTAGGCTAGGATATTTTGTGTAGGTAATCTTGATTTTGACTTGAATAATAATTGATAATTCATGAACAATTTTGCATTCGAGATGATGAAGAGAACATCAAATTTCAAATTATTAGAATTGTAGTAGAACTGGAAGAATGAATAATTTTTAAATGAAAACCTCTGCCATGGAAACATTTGAATACATTTGTTTGTAACTTTGATAGTGATACATCGTTGGAAAGATAATTTTGAGTAGAAATCAAAAATTGCCAAAAAATATACAGGGTGCTATTTGAAATAAAAAAGTCAGACTTTCAATTTTTGTTTTTCTCAGTTAAAAGTTTTTTCATCTTTCGAAATCCATTGGAACATGTATACTGGGACACCCGGTATATTGGGAGATACATCTAACAATGTAAGGTTGATCATGCACGTTGAACGTTGAATATACTATTTCTCTAACATCGCCTTAACATGGTTGTTTTAAAATCTTTTCTACCAGCATGTAACAGTTCGTATTCATGCAGATCACATATGTAGACATTCAAGGTAGATGGTGATCCAGATTGGTCTCAAACGGCACTATTTGCTTTTCAAACCTGTTGTACTTTATGCATCGTTAAATGCTAAAGATCGATAGTATGCATGGTTTGTGGAGAAAATTTTATATGGAATGAGATAAACCTCTGAAGATGTTGCATATGGAGAAATAAATAGTATTCTCCAATCCAATCTGATGTTCTTATCAGAATACTTAATGAAATCAAATTTTCTGATGTTTATGTTAATGATACTTTTCAAAAACCGAATGCAGTTGGTTAAATCTTTGTATTCACTTTTTCCAGGTTTGACCAACTTTTCACTATTTTCAGGCGCCTATATTAATACACAAATCACAAATGTATATTCAATATTATTAATGGTAAGAAAAAAAATTCATTCGCTAGTTTCGAAGTCTCCTAATAAATTATGTAAATAATATGTCATAATGGAATAAAAGATGTACGGATCGAAACGTATTATGTATGAATTTGACTACCTAATGAATGATATTAAAACATATTACGTACCACAATTGTTGTAACTATATATGTTCTATTTCTTTCTATATTTGCGTTTGGTTTTATCCTCCTGAATTTAGCTGCGACCGGCGTGAAACCCATTTCATCACTCCATTCCGCAACTTTTACCATTGCACTATTAACTGTCATTTCCACAACATGTAGTGTATAGTTTTGTCGTCTACCATCTTCACTGAAGCGAATTTCTCCAGTAAGTCCTTCTAGCTCGACCTGAAAAAGAAATGGTATTGAAAGTGTTAATGATTTTAATATTTTATCGAGAAAAGAGATCATTATATAAAATGTAGGATATCAAATAGCTTATTATTTATCCTGTACGATATAAACACATTAGTTTCATATTAAAAAAAGAGAGGAAATCTCAGTGGAATACTCATAGTCATAATAAAATAGTCATTACATTCTCGGGAAATACGTTACTTTAACACACACGTAAAACGTTTTTCTATTTCCGTCTTTACGTACGTTTCGGTCTTATGAACATCATTAGAAGACGTTTGAAAACTAATTCACATCAACTAAAGTGCGGGATTCCTTGAACTAATTGCTCTGAGCACTGCTCGTCTTTATTATATCAATTTCAATTGAAAATGTCCACGTCACAACGACGGAAGAAACACGAAAAATTGAAATTGTAACATATTAATGTGTAAAACATATGAATAGTATTAGAAAACCACTACACGGTAATGTTTTCATAGTTGAAGACGTCATTACTCGAGAATGAGGTAAAAACATCTGACCAACAATCCCTTTGCGCAAGTAGTTACAATGTTAAGCAGATGTGTTTAAAATTTCATGACTAGGGTAGCAAAGGTATTAGCTGTACCAAAATTATTGATTAAACCTTATGGAGAAATATGTCGAAATTTGCAAGTGCTTAATTAATTGAATTTGTATAAATTTGACTCAATGATTGTACATTGGTTTTATGATTTACAGACTTAGAATCACATTTTAGGTGAATCACCTCCAGGATAGATCTTTCATAATAGCTAAGGTATTAATATTTCATAATCGAACTGATGGTTATAATCAAAACAATGTTTAGCAAGGGCGGTGAAATTTTCCAAGTTTTTGTTTTTAGTACTTTACTTATGACCATACATTCTTTTTCGTAAATATTGGTCAGAGAACCTATATGAGTCCCATCGCAATATAAGCAATTTAATTTATGGTAGTGTTAGTGTGGGTTTGTTCATCTTTAGGTATTACCGGTTCCAAAATAAAAGCATTTATCAACACAGTTTATGGGCAACGATTATGTCATATTTCTCTGATCATTTCTTGATTTTCTCTCAGGCCTCCGGAATGTTATAAAATTATCACTATTACTGTTTATATTATTTATGTAAGATATACTACTATATATTTTATTCATTCTTTCTTGATAGAGTTGAAAACTGTTTTTGGCTAGCCATTCGTTTCTAGCGTATCCCGAACTTTTCCAAATTCTTGGGATGGTTTTCTGGGTTCGATAATTTTACAGCACGATCTGTAAAGCTGTGTACAATACTTTGTTATAATTTGTTGGTGCAACTGAATTATAATGAAAATATCGTTGAGACCACGATGTTCTTATTTTTTCATCTAAATCGTGCCTAATGTTCATATCTAAGGAATTTATGTTTTTTTCACTTCTATTCGATAGGTAAATTGAAGTTTACAGTGGAAACTGTCAAATTTTCTAATCACATACTGCAATTTATTCTTGAGAACACACATTAGGCAATCATCTACATATCGTTTCAAGAATAGTGATTCGTTACAAATTCTTCTAGGCATTCCATTACTGGGTTAGAAATAGTAGCTGAAATAGGTCCACATCCATGTGGAATAGTTACATTTTTTATATCGATTAATGAAGCTTTTGGAAAATTATGTAACATGACTTTGAAGTCCATCGCGATCCCCGATTCATTCCACGATGCCAGTTCTTTTCCAAAAACCTAGCACCGTAAAAACAGAAGAACTTATCACGGTTTCTGGGTTGAATGTTAATGCTCCAAATCAGTTTCACCTGAGGCTTGTTAGAGCCTGGCCGTAGGTAAGGATATGAGCGAAGCTTTCTTCCCTCTTCTTTCATAGCCTACAGTTTTGGCCCTGAGTTGGATCTTCTATCGGTATAAATACTTGTAAGTAGCCCAATTTTTGTCAACTAAGTCACTTTGGTGATTCTTGCTTCGCTGGGCCTCTGTTTCATCAGAGCTTTCGCCTGTTTACATTTATTTCCATCGTGTTTGTGATGTTCGATCTGGATTAATTTGTGGATACACTCCGTCAGATGCGAATGAGTTAGGTATATTATTAGTTCTGAAATTTTGATGTATAGCCTTCCCACCAGTCCGTCTGCCATTTCCTTGCCCCTAATGCTGGGATTCAAAACAGGGACATGTTCGGTGGTCAGTTCTAGCCCTTTGTTCATGTATTCTAGCGCTTCGTTCAATGCTCTATTGTAGCGCTTCTTAATAGAGAGAGGGTGCCACCCAAGAAAAGAATAGAAGCTACGCGAACATTGTTTGACAGTTTAATTTTGAATTATCTCAATATCAAAACGATTTATGTAACAAGTTTAATCCATTATACATTTCATAAAATTTGAAGTTGTATATTTACATAACTTGCAACACATTTTTCAGGATACTCCATTGTCCTCTACTAATTTATTGCAAGTTATACGATACTTTGTGACCAGTCTTGATGTTACATTTGAGGCTACTACCATTGGAACACATGGTTATCTGTCGCCCCTTACCACCGAGCTCTTTTACAGCTTTTGCGCTTTTCATGATGGTCTTCATCTTTGTCTGGAAAACGGTGGAGTACTTACACCAGATGAGCTTAAGGTTGATGTTACCCATGCGCCCAAACATCTTGACTCCCGCCCTCTCCTTCTTCACGTAGATGTCTCTATGTTGTGGTATTTGAGGTAAGAGGGGCTCAGCCCAGTCATTTATTTGGGTTACAACAATCTCATCTCAAAACGAGATCCTATCCGGTCCATGAGACCAGAGTTAGTCTCTTCGAACTGGATATTAATTATCCGGGAGTGCCTCGATCCTCCTTCAAAGAGTCTCAAGGCTTTCAAACGTTATCCAGTCATAGTCGCATGACTTTCACCGTCCAGTACAGGGGTTTTACGTTTCTAGAGGATGCTCATTTTCTAAACGCCAGCCCTTGCAGCTTTTTATAGTTCCGTGCTACAAAAAATTGACTCTAGTTGAATATCGGTCGAAATATTATATTTATCCTGCTATAATAGTGTCACTGAGACTATCGAAAGTAGATTTGAGAAATAACAAGAATTTTAATAATCGATCGGGTAAACTCTCGAAATAAATAAAGCCTTTTGTAATAGGAATGAATCTCCGAAAAATACTCCGTTTTGTACCATTCGGCTACTTAATAAGTGAATTTAATGCCAAACAAGTATTCTGTTTTGATACTATCGATTCAATCCAATTAAGAATCCTAATACAGAACATAAAATTTTTTGAAATATATCCTACATAGTATTTCTGCGGTTGTGGAAACCTACTGTTTTAATAATATACAATGAATATACAAGTAAGAAAGTAATAATGTTTGTGCAAGTAGAAACTGTGAGTAAGGACCACGGTCGTACATACAGGTCTGGAAACTCGGGGCTGTTTCCTATGTGAGAAGTGAGTCCTCTAAGCGTCGAGTGTCGCGTAGTACCAAAAGTAGTCACGTAGGAATATTCTCTGACAACTGTCAGTTGACTTGTAAACACAAGAAATACCTGCGTTTTTAGAAACAAATTACGAAACCGTGCATTGTGCCGGAATGCAAAACGGGGTATAAAAGTGTAAAGCAACAAACTTCTGTTTTTAATGTGCCGAAAGATGCGGAAATGCGTTAAAAGAGGATGCTTGCAATTCCGGATAAGAATCGTTTTAACGAGGTCTTTTGTGTGCGTCATGTATAACGAAAAAGGGCAAGTTATTTTCAAGGTGAGTAATACATTTTGACAAGAATAACAGTCCTATTCCTCTCTCAAATCAGAACACTGCTTGCGATTCCGGAAAGAAATCGTCTTACCGATCCAAGCGCTAGCTAGTGGCTGAGCGAGGGACTACGAGTTTAGCGACGCGTAAGAGACTCATGTCAAACATACGAGTCGCCAGACCTGTATGTACGACCGTGGTAAGGACCTTTTTTTTTCTGATTTCAAAAAGATACTTGCAGTTACATTTTCCTTAGAGCGTTTCGTGAAAACGCCACAACTGTTTGAGAATTGCATTCAAGATTACATATAATGTGTAATATTTGATATAATAACTGAAAAGCTCCCATTTTTGTAATCTAGTCCATTGAATGGAATGGTCAGTGGTATTCAAAAACATAGATAACCGGGTCACCTGACAACACCATCATCTTCAGCTATGACGTCATTTATTTCTTACAGCGAACAGCGACAGTAGGTTCTTCATTCCCATACATAATATTAACATGAGGGTCCTAGTATAGACCCTTGCAAAACACATGAGAAGTTAATTCGAATATACATTCAATAATAAACTGTAAAAGAGTTCACACTGTGGATATATTATAACACTATTGATAAGGAATAATCACCCTTATCCACAACAAATACTATTAAAGTACCTTTCGGCTACCAAGTAGCCATCATCAGAGTAACTTTGGTACTTGATAGTTGAAAGTTCCTCAAACTTCAATAGAATTTTTAGTGGATAAGGGTGATTATTTCTCATCAATACATTCAATGATAGACATACATTATAATTTGACGTCTTTCTATGCCTTCATCTGTTTCTCCATTTGCAATATATTTTCGGTGCCTACGGATGTTATTAATCTAAGGATCATGGTTTATTTTCTGTTCAATACACTTTCGTCTAAAAATTAATGGCACTTTATCAGAATATAGCTCAAAAAACATCCAGTACTTCTCGACTGACGAGTCACCATACAAAAATAACGGCAACAAATTGTCACTTGTCATCATGTTGAGTCAGGAAATACTTCGTTATTGATGTGCATTGTAGGAATTGGAGAAAACATCGTTTCGCATAAAAATGTAAGACTGGATAAAGATATTGTGCTAATATACCTATATATAGAATGAAAATGAATGAACGCCACTTATTCTCTTTCGTTAGGTTCAAAGAACTATCTCTGAGTGAACCGATTGAGTTACATCAATTATTGAGCAATATATTTTCCAGAAAAGTTGTCGGGAAATATATTGGCCTGTCGCACCGTTTCGTTGGTCTATCCACAATATATTGTGGACATTTTCTCCATTTCATATTTGAAATGATGTTGAACTATACGAATTGAATGATGATAATAATAATGAAAATATAGTGCGTATTATTGAAACTTGAGAATTGATTTTTGTAACACTGTTGAAATGGATCTATCTGTTGGGAATAGGTATTTCCAATTATTACAAACCAGAGCAGCATGTATTTCCGTCAACAGTGTGCTTGGTCACACGTTATAATTAATTAAAACACGTAGTCGAGAGCGAAGAAGAAAGTATTAGCTTAATTAACATTGTATGTTCATTTTTACTCTTTGACAAATGTTTTTTATGGGGTGCGTGTTTGCTAATTGTTATAATACACGAAACTACTATAAAGATAACAACTCGATATATTATATGTGTTTATTTTAATCGTTTGCTCACTAAACTCCCCCAAAAAATATCATCAATACCATTTGATAGTAATGAATGAACTTGATATATGAATTGAAGTTCTAGGAAAAACGAACAGTAATGAATGGATTAGTGGAATATCTGCAGCTGCTAATGAAAAGCCAGATTTACAAACATGCAATATCCTGTTTAGAATGAACACGGAATTGTATTTTAGAACAATCTAGATAAATTCACAATTTCTAGACTATTATGTTACGTTGATTCCGAAGCTTTCTGGGTTAAGGTCGATAGAACTGAGGCATATACAGGTTGACTCAAAAGTATGCAGTACTTCTCGACTGAAGCGTCACCATTCAAAAATAAAAGCAACAAATACTTGTTATCATGTTTCAGGAAACACTTCGTTATTGATGTGGAATGTTCTACGAATTGGAAAAAAACATCGTTTTGCATGGATATGTGAGACTGGATAAATATATTGTGTAAATATATACGCTCAACAGAAAAGTCTAGTGGTATTGTAGAACAATTTGATGTATGATGTGAATTTGATTCTTTTGCATCTCTCGAGTTTCTCAAGTTTTCTCAATCCTTTTCTAGTGGTTATAAACAAAAGCCATTCTGCATAAGCATTTCAACTGATAAATTCGAAAAATGTAAAATATCAACGATACTTATGATATTCTTCAAATATCTCAAGACTTTTCCGAAATAAATGAACGCTTCTGCTCTTCAGTAAGGTTTAAGCATCCTCCTTTGAGAAAACCGGTTCAGTTACATCAATTCTTGGGCAACATATTTTCTGGATCGTTGGCTTCGCCGACAACGAATAAATAATCTTATGATCTGATGATGATGATATTACTCAAAAATTGATTAATGTCTAATCTTTAAGATTCGCGACCCAAGAAATTCAGAAAAATTGTCGAGAAATGTATTGGTCCCCCTCAACGGTTCGTCGATCTATCCGCAATATCTTGTGGACATTGTTCTCTGAATTTTCTCAACTGTTTGCGACCAATATCGATACACACTATTATTGAGTACTAAATACCTTGAGTTTGTCTTGTGACATGTCAATCAAGAAGGTCACTACAATAAATCGACATGATTTTTTAATCACGATTCCGACTTCTTACGTTGGAAAATTATAGGCAAATTTTCAAAAAAAATGTATTATCAAAAATGTAATACATTGTTTTTCAAATTTGCTTCAAAAATCAATTAATATATGTTACTACTATTACCACAGAAAGAAAAAACGTATGTAGGCAATCGCTATAAGTAATTTTGACCTCCAACTTTCAAAAACTCATCTAATGTTCGCCTCACTTCCCTTACTGAAGGCTTACGTGAAATTTCTCTGGATAGTATATCCCAAGCATTTCCGATTTTTTCTTTTAAATGTTCCAAGTCAACAGATGGTAGTGTATCAGTACATTTATCTACAATGTTCTCCATAACTGTTGTTGTACAATACCACACCAAACGTCCTTGCGCTCATAAGTGTTATTGGTTTTCAATCGGATTGACGAAATGCGGATTTTCAGCAACCCATGAATGTTGATTTTTGTATTGGGCTTGCAATTACTAACAAAACGGCTTCCGTTCATCCAGACACCTGGGGACACTAATTAATTATTTGCTGTTGAGGTTGATATGATAAGTATTCTAAGTTGTGAAGTTCACAATCGTGATAACCATTTTCTTTCAAAATTCTTCGTAACGAACTGTATTTTAAATTCAACACTTCGACAGTGTTGCCGAATCCAGTCCTTTGGATGGTTATCAAAATACTGCAAAGCTATGGTAATAGTATTGTCAGAATTGACCCATTTAATAATTTTTCTTCCTTTACCAGAAGAAAATTACTCGTAAATTGCGTTCAAATATTGCAAATATTTTCAAGCTTGGAATAAGATGTTGGGGGTATCACTGGGCGTATAACTGAAGGGATCTTTTGACATTCCCCATAAACTAATAACATGTCGACTTTTTCTTCGTGTGTGAACATTTTTTGAAGTCTAATGACAACAAAACTATATTTTATTAATTATTGACACATGGGACTTCGCTATTCTTTTCCAAAGGCTACTTTGTTCAAATCCTGACGATTGCGCAGAAAAAATGTCAATGATATCTCATTATTTCAGTTTCCAAATGTGGAAAAATATGCAAATTTGGGTTAAAATGAAGCTTACTTAATCCCATTTAAAAACCTCTTTTCATATTTTTCCTATGGTTCTTCTAATTTCTCATAATCAAGCTTATACATCGAATTTCACTCATCCTGTATAATAAGTTACCAGTTGAGCTTATATTCAACACGCATCATAAGGATAAGTAGATGTACATTGGTACATTTCATATAACAGAGATATTTGCTCCGTTTCTTTAATGATACAATCTACCTGTCACATATTGGGCTGATTAACTGGAGTAGATCTTGAGATTTGTCAATCAAGTATTATATTCTTCATCCTCAAAAAACAAATGAATGTTTTTTACTTACGAGTCTCATAACAAAGCCTATTTTGAAATTCTTCATACAATCCGATGTTCGTTGATCTGGTAATTAGGAGTTCTCCACCCAAAATTAGGGTAATAATGTCTTATAAGTACCAATTCTATGGAAGAATATTTTTGAATCATTCAAATTTCCGAATGATTATGAAGTTATTATTTTGCGAATAATTTTCGGAGAGATTTGGACATTCCGACAATTTTGTTGATAACTCATTTTGTTTTTACATACGTTTCGGTTTTACATTCTATTTCAGGAAAAATACGAAAGGAAACCTCAGTAAATGAATCAATAACACTGCGGTGTTTCTGCTGAAAATATTACTGTATAATAAAAGGGGTGTAACGTTTCACATCATTGATTATTTGAACAATTGCTCAGAGGTAAAACTAGTTTGCATACATATTATTTGAAGTATTTTCAAGAACTACAATAAACTGTGTAGATTATTGGTACAAGATACCCACGACGAGATAGATTCAAGCGTGAATAGTTGAAGAGATATTGTAGTCTTGGTATCAAGAAATGCTATACATTATTGGAAATGATTTTTACGATATCTTCACTGAATCTCATTTTATTTAAATTATCTGAATTATGAAGAAAACTTGGATTATATAATATAGGTTTATAAAAATGAACTCACATTCCCGGATGTCTAGTCCAGCGTATTCACTAGGTACACTATTATGGTCTTATGTCTTTGTAAATATATATCATCGAAAATATAGCAGATCATTGATAAACACAATGCGATTCGATGCTCAGCTATAGATCAACTATTCACGCACATTCATCCAAAGTTCAATTGTTTTGAAGTGAAGATTGTAGGTTAGAGTATTACTATGTTTGGAAATTACTCTGTTAGAACTCATTCAATGACAGTATCCCGGTTCTTACATATTTCAAATAAACTGACTGAGAAATGTTCTGAATAAGTATAAAAAAGCTTAATGTTTTTTGCCTAATTGGTCACAATTTCGTATAAGTGCATTAAGATATATAGAATTAAATTTTCTGGATTACTTAGGTGACTTAGATAATTTAAAATGGGATTATCAAGATGAATAAACGTAAAACAGCATGCAATTGATAAGTAATTGCAACACCTTCCATTAATCACATTTGTTCAATCATTAATTACTCTGAAAGCAAAGGAAAGTTCGGAATAGCTCTTGTTATTCAAGTACCCCATTTAAACATGAAAAGATGGCATTTCGCTGCTTCCAGGCGAATGTTATGATAGTAAATGAAGTTTCCTCGAAAGGTCATAAGATGTTAAGTAACATTAAATTTGGAAGGGAACATCATGAATCAGGTTTATATTTATTTTATAGAATATTAACCTTTTGCAGCTTCAAAGTTAGAATATCATTGTATTTCTATCTCTAAATCGCTTCGTTCCATGATCGGATACTCTCAAGAATGAAGAGTCTTTTGTGAGAATACAGTTCTCCACAATTTCTCGGAATGCGGGAAGATTCAGGAATTTTAATTTGCCAACTTTGATATACATTGCGGTCCAAACGTAGTTGGTCTAAGTTCTTAGTAATTTTTGAGAAAAATCCAGAAATGGGTCGATGGTTATTCCGAACTGCACTGCTTTGATATCCTTTCTGAATTGGACAAGGCCGTTACGGCTATGATGTTATCGACATGTTTGGATCCAAAGTTGGGAATTGGGAATTATAGACGTTCAAAACTACGTTATTCTAACTTCGGAAATAGTATTATTAGAGTTCCTCATTCCTCACAGTGTCATCTTTTTTCATAAACTCGGACGGATTTATTTTTGTAGTTGAAACGATACACTTTGATACACTAATTATTTCCCATGAAGTGGCGATTAGGTACCCTTCTAATTGTTTTAAATTGGATGAGGAACCAAGTTTTGTTTTGTCTGAAAAATGAAAAATGTAAAAATGTTGAATTATCACCTATCAACCAAATATTAGAGAAATGTGACATTAAGCAAAAGGACCGGGTCTTTTTTGATATTCCAAAATAAAAAAGTTAATAACGTAGAGAATGTATTCATTAGCTACATTTAGAGAGCACTGTATAAGTCGAAATTGGAATAGATATAATTACATATCCACACATTCACACAATCATGTATCTTCAATATGTGTGATTATTTTTCCGACCCAAATATCGACCAATAGAATTGCACCATTCGACGTCACGTGGTACAACCTACATGGTATTATACTGATAATTTTTTGAAAATTTTCTCTGGTAGTTGCTATATATAAAAAACAAAACATGATCCAGTCAAATTAACCACACGTCAAACTGACAGGTTGAATTCAATTGTGACAATTGGAGATTTTGCATGAAAATGAGTCGATTTGGAGTTTGTTCTATGTCCACCATCGATAAAAAAGTCAAAGGAAATGTTCATTTGGGACGGAAAAATAATCCCCCGAATACCACACGAGCTTCAAAATTATCTGGCATTTCCCTCAAGGTTCCCTGCAAACAAATAAAGTCGTCAAGTTTTTCAGGAAAAATCACTCGCGCTTCGCGCTCGTGATTTTTTAACCTGAAAAACTTGACTCCTTCATTTGTTTGCAACGAACCTATCGGGAAATACCCGATAATTTTGAAGCTCTTGTGGTATTATATATGAGTATTTCCTCTCGCTTATAATCTATACGAACTCTTAAAAAAAGTAACAAGCTATGGAAAAGGTAGTAGTGGCATGTCAGAATTCTACAGGTTTTCAACTTCAACTTGTTTGTAACAATAAAATGAAATATTCATGCAATCAAATACGTACGAGTATAATCATATAAAACTTGAACTCAATCAGAACTTTATATGAGTGTTTCGGCTACTATGCTATCTTCAATAGATATGTAACTAGCAAAAAAGGTTGGTGGTCTTTGTTAAACAGTTTTCGTATTCTGGAAAATACCGTTGGAAGATAATACGAATTATATTTGTTCTTCTAGGTGAATTATACAGCGTCATCATCAAACTTCCATAACCCATATCTACAAATCATCGTCCTCTGATGAACGAAGCTTCAATAAAATCTATTCTAGGGCCGTCGCTCCAAAGCAAACAGCATCCCGCATTGGCGTGGTAACCCATGTCTGCATACCAGAACAGAATAAGAATATGTTGAAGCCAGAAATATGTGCAATGAAACAATAAACTCTTCGAAAGAGGCATATAATGTTAAAATAAGATCGAAGCTTTTAGACCGATTGTCTCGTCAGTTTTGGACTTTTCGCCAAAGCAATTGGTAGAAATTTCACTTCCAGTTTACTCCCTCTGCTAACTCAAGATTATGACACACTGGTTACTACACCACAAGAAAAAGCCAACCTTTTCGCTGGAATGTTTGCAGCAAATTCCACTTTGGATCCACAAGGCGAGAACCATCCCAATATTGCTATTCGCTTCACAGGAGCATGACAATGCCGACGTTTTGCCGATCAGTAATGGTGACATCCTCAGGATACTTTGAATATAAGAATACCATATTTTTATTCTCCGGCTACACGGAAGAAAAACCTATTATGTTCATGAAATATCGTGTGAGCCAGCAGGAAAATGTTCTTAGAGGTGGTGAACATACGGAATTTTCTAGAAAAGACATCAGTAGGTAAAGCGTACCACAATTCCGACATTCGATAGAAATTGAATTATTCTAGAGAGTTGTTCGGCAGGTCTCGAGCCTGATAGTAATCTGGAATTGCTCGTGATGGAATAACATATGGAAATATCTATAGAAAAGGAAGAGATGCCCACCTTTTAACGATGTTCTAGAGGCGTCAATAATTTCGTGAGTGTGACATCACCAACCAGACGAATAACTATTCTTGTGAACATAATCTAAGAGTCGTAGCATATGTTTGGGAGCTGAACTCCAGACGTGTCAACTCTACTTTAGGACAGGTCGAATCTTTGCTTTTAGAATACGAAGAACTGCTGGAGTGTGAAGTAGCTCTTTGCACGGGATAGGCAGTAAAGTTTCTGTAAGGCAGTTTTCGCAATGGGCTGACATGATCGTCCCATGAGACGGTTCTTTTCATGGTGATACCGAGTTTGCATATTGTGGACATATATTAATACGAACTTGAGGTTTGATTGCATTACAACTACTAAATTATGAAATCCCCATTTCTCAATTTTTTCCAGATCTTCATTCATCGCATCAAGCTGTCTCCATCTTTTACCTTTGGCTACATTGGATTATAGGGGTTCTACAGGAGAAAACGGTATGAAGTGTGGGTACTATCATCCGCATCTTTATGGATAGGACAGTAGGTCACATCCAACAAATCGTTGATATAGAGCAGAAAATAAAACTGAAGATAGATCCTTGAGGTACACAAACGTTGATAACTATTTTATTGGAGGATAATCTGCCATGGTGTGACTCATCTGGAAGGAAACTCGCTAAAAACGCCATAGTTGAGGGGCTAACCATATGACGGAACTTTGCCCTAGACAAACGCGGTCAAATCATGTGGTGATTTCCAATGCTACCACAATCTGAAACTCATGATCCGAATTCCCATCGTCTAGTTTCCAGAATTTACTACAAGTACACCCATCGACCGAACACAGACTTTAGCCCTTATTTATGGACTTTGTTTGGAATGTATTATCTGGATATCAGGAGACCTCTTTGCGCCTCGTCACCCAGTTTCCTCTGTAGAGTATCTTCATGAGGACGGAGTAGCAATTGAAATTCAGTTTGAACTATCGAAGCTTAGGATACCAGTATTCCGGGACATAGTTGAGCTAGGAATATCTAGACGATGATTTTTCTTGATTTATCAATAATGAGATGATGAACTCAGTCGAAATAAGCTCATTCATAGGGTAAATCCCTAATTTTGTTTCAATTCTTTCGGATTAGTTTTGTCCGTTTATTCATTTGCGAAAATCATCCTGTTATTTTGGATGCTTTGGCATGATAAAGGGCTCTAGGCGAACGTCAATATAGCATCGTCTAGCAAGTAACGTCCTGCCCGCAGGTATCGAGACCAATAACTTTACTGATTTTTTTTCATGCAGTCATTTCTATATCAATTCAAACAATTAATGATACACAACAGTTTGGTCTGCCAGGGTTAACTTTCTTATAACAGCTTTGCAAAGTGTTAACCACAGTGCAAACTCGTCCGGCACCTCCACCAAATTGTAAACATATATTGTATGGAATAAATCGCATAACTTTTCAAGGTCAGATATCTCAGGATTGGATACTGATGGTATTATATAGATATATCCATTGAGAAAGCAAAATACTCGCGATGAACACCTTCCATTAGGATGTTATTGTGACTTTTCGAGTATACCTGATTATTAGTGATTATCTATTCCATTACAGAGAATATACCTAATATAAATAAGTGAGCAAATAGTATCATAATAGCTACTATCCCAAGCCCCATACGTAGATACTATGCATCCTGAATAATGTGCTATGATCGTCGATGAGACACAAAACTACACATTTCCTATATTTTAAACAAATTGTGTCCACAACGATACAAACCTTTCTTAAAAATTTAGATATCTTGTCACCATGTTCCCAAGGAGTCACCCAACCGCCAGACGCGTTGCAGTCTAATCCCTTACTGCCATTGTTGAATATGAGTCCCCTTCTCATGTTATTCCTGAAGAGGTCTGGTTTTTTCCTCAACAATTTATTGAAAGCTTCAACAAGTACAAATACTGCATCATACATAAGGGCCGCTTGAGCTGAAATGCTTTCACGACCGATGCTTTGTGAAGCCACAGGATCCAACTTCTTCCACCCATCCATGAACTCCCTGATGTGTTTCCTCGTCTCGTCTAAGATGCGAAAGCCCGTGATGTTGATTGCTCCATATTCAATTACTTCGCTTTCCCACCTGTCATCCATCACCTGTAAGTAATTACAAATGGAAACATGTTTCGGGAACAAATGAATGAATTCTAGATTTAAGACGATGTGTTAAAATTCGAAAGATGTAGGCAATTTATGTTCTTCTCTGTTGAAGTTATGTGCAGAGAATATTTGGTTTTCAAGATAAAAGTTTGAAATGAAAAAAAAAATTTGCCATAAATTATTATTTTTTAAAATTTGGTGGACAATATATCCTTTGAAGAATTAATACATTGATGTCAACTAACTTTTTGAATTTTCAACCAGTAACGCGCTATAAGAGACAACATTTATCACCCTCATTTTTAACGCCACTGGACTATATTCGGTTTTACCCTTCCAAATTTTTTAAATTTTCTTTAGTTGACGTTCTAAGGAGCTAAAATGAATGGTGTTAGAATTTTTGCCTCTAAATGAGATTCTGCTAGTAGTTATTTCTTACCTAGTGGGCACATGTCGAAGTTATAACAATTCGTGTACTGGACATGATTGATCTTGCTACTTGATACATTCCCAGAAAGCAATGAATAACAAGAAATGTTCGTCCAGGGAAGCCAATGTAAAATAATATTGTTAAGCGCCTATCCTCAAGCACCTGAATTCTAGGCCGTGCTTTAAGACTGGACAATTCCGCTGTGTGGGAAGTTTTGAATCAACAAATTTTGAACACCTACTGATTCACCAGAATTCATACATTCCAACATTTTTTAGAGAGTTTTCTTGAACGGACGTTAAAGTTTGACATGTCCTAGTAGTAATAGTAATTCTACTGGAGATGAATGGAGAATTTAAGAAAGTATAAACGAATATTTAATAAATTTGGCGTGAAAAAAGAGGTAAAAGTTGTCAGCAGCGCCACTGGTTGAATATTCCGAAAGTCAGTTCACATTAAAATATTACTCCCTTAAAGACCACTTAATTTGAAGGAATATTCGTAGGCGTTTTTGATTTATGGTTATTTTTTATTCCATTTCAAGCAGCCTTTATGATATATTTCCAAAAACAATCTTTTTTTGTGATTATTATCTTTATCAAGAATAATAGTCTCTGTATCCTCAACGTTATGCTTTCCTCTTCTGAAGTGTTTCACTAAGGCGCATGTTTTTGTTTCAATTCTGCAGTCACTTCTATATTGTATAATTCTTAGTTTTAGTAGTCCTACATAAGCCTTTTCACAATCTTGACTTGCTTTAAAAATCAATTTAACACCTTCTAGGAATTACACTAGTCTGGAGGTATGTCGCAATCTGACCTTATATTGTCACAATTATTCTGAATCACTGCAATTATCAAATCTGATGGAATATTGCTATATAAGGAAATCACAACTAACTAATTGATTCATAGTGAGGAGGTAACTGTACATTATTAAAAAAATTTACTGATTCGGATGAATCTTTTACAAAGTAGCTATTCATGTTGTTCACGGATATGTTCCATATTTCTGAGTAGTATTTTGATAAATTAGATGTAGGGGTATCAATTGCAGAAGCTATTGGTCTTAATGAAAATTCTGGTTAATGTAGTCTTGGTAATCCATGGTAGCTAGGAGAAATTGCTTTGTACCTTTTGTAAATTTCAACTAGTGACGGTTATTACTACCTTCAAATATACAGGATGTCCCAGAAATAATGGTACAAATTAGTATGCGGGAATAAAAACACAAAATTAGAGCATTTCACATTAATCTCATTCAAATCTCCTTTAATATTCTGTCAATTTTCGAAATATTATTTCTCAATGCTTCTGTTTTGAGCTAAATTGTAGATGACGTTACCAACTGTAATAGGAATAAACTTCTGTTAACTTTTTTGTCGATGTAGGAATATTATATTTTATTGAAAAAATGAAAAACACTATATTTTTCCAAAAAAGTCTAAATTTAACCATTTGAGATGGAGATGGATGCATTCGAGAAGTACAATGCAGATCTCATGTTCTAATACCTGAGTCTTACGTCAGGTTTGAATCTTAACAGAAAGGCCAATAATTGGATAAAGGTATTTAAATAGTGCCTATAAGAGGAGAAGATGTTTAACTTACGTTTAATTTATTTGTGATTAGTACAGGGGTATTAATTGAAATTACTATTTGTAGAAAAAAACTTTAATCAAAATAAATAGCTCATGAATTATTTTTCTTCGTTTTGGATACAAATATCTACATTAAAACTGTAACGAAGCTCTAAAATATCGAATAATTATTCAACACGTAGATTACTTGTAAATTTTAGATTTCGTTTATATATTAGTATTTCAAATTGATAATTCCCAATAATTATATTGTTGTATAGGAAGATAGATAGTATAATAATATGATCGCCCAGAATTTCACACTACACATTAATGGAGAACTCATCTTGAGAATGATTTTTTTGGCAAGTGTGGGTTTTCCACTTCGTAAGTATGACTGTTCCTCCAGTTAAATACTCCTCGATGCTTTAACGTAGTGAATAAAATTTTATTGAAGAAAAATGAATCTTTGTGCTGTTGCTGACGGAAAAGTTGATTCAAAAGAAATGTAGGCTGCGGATCATGGAGTAGCACATTTTATACAGGTGTGAAATGAAACGGGTATAACCGTTCGGTTTTCCCTATTCGTGATACGTCAGATTTACTCATTCCTGTAGCTAAAGAGTGACGTCTGGCTTGTTTGTAGGTTTTCTGCAATACGAACAATAACTTCCTCTTCTTGATGGGCTTGTATGCCTTCTGGTCTTCCATTTACTGACTTAAGATTAAATGAACTAGTCTCACCTAATAAGTAGCTACGCTCAGTTCAATTTATGATTTTTGACCGTTACAGAAAATTTAATTTATTGCGCATACACACATATCTTATCTCTTCTTCAAATATAAGTGAAATCATAGTGACGGGGCATTTGACGCCCTCAGGAATTAGTGATAAAAAAGTACCCAATCTACTTTTCGAAACGCAATTATTTAGAGCTCGAACTAATAAACCAATCTATTTGACGTTTCTGGTGACAGCATAGCTGAAAGATTATTCGTTTTCAATCATGACCTTTTTGCTTAAATTCAAATCTAGGTGTAACAAAGGAACAAACTATTGGGTATGAGATCTGCATTGTACTTTTGAAATGCAAATATCTTGAAAACACTTATACCTAGAGGTTTCTAGAAAGTAGATCTTTTTATAATAAAAAATATTACATTTTCTATTATTTCAATGAAATTTGATATTCCTACATCGACAAAAATGTTACAAATAATTTATTCCTAAAAATAGACATTTGGTAGCTCGAAATAAAGGCTTTGGTTGGAGTCGCCATCTTTATTTTATGCTTTGTACTAAATTTGGAAAGAAAAATTGAAAAAGATATTGAAGATTTTCATTAGGAAAATTTCAACTTTGTAACCCTATAGTTAAAATACGCGCAACATTTGGACCAAATGTATTTATGTAGAACGCTCTGATTTTGTGTCCTCTATCTCCTCATACTTATTTGACCATTGTTTCAGGGACACCTGTATATATAACAATATTGAAGCCTATCCCACAAACTAATATATATTTAAGGAATTACAGTTGATTTCTTATAGTTCGTTTGATTTCAGAGTATAGGTTAAACGATTTTCAGAATAAAAAATGGAATTAAAAATGGAATTGTGCATTACGAATGTACGTAGTAATCGCCGAAACTCTAGAATCTGTTCATGAATTCCTCATTTACTAGCACTTGTATTTGAGACTACATGAAGTTTTGATGTTCACAATCTTCAGGTTTATCTCATAAACAATAAAAGAACAAAGTTCAAAATAGAAAGACTTGCGCAACTGATTATCGATTATAAAAACTTGACTAGAAGGAATGTATGTTCTTCAGTGTAGTTCGCCAAATCTCATGCAAATCATTTTCTTAATGATATTGGCCTCTGATTAAATTTGAATATTGCGTGTTGTTCGCTTATAACGAATTTCCCTTTATCCACTTTAACGACTTTGAGAGCTACCCCGTTTGAAAACTTTCTGAAAAATACTGTTTTATTTCCTTAAATGATCTATTTAAAAATAATAACTACACCGATGTCGCTGAAATAAGAGTATATAATAAGGACATTATAGAAACTTTTATTTATTGCCAATGACTACAACAATTTTCAACTTATTCATATTCAAACTTAGAGATGTGACTCAGTCGAACAGATTATTCATGGTGCTTCCTGGATATAAGAGGACGAATGAACCGTTCATTAAAAGTATGCATCAAAATTAGTGTGTAAGATTGTATTTGTATTTTATAATGATCAAATCGTTCCTTTATACTTTGTAGGTTTAGATAGATACTCAATGTTGCCGCAAGTACATTTTTCAGAAATATTTATGGAAGGAACGCCAATAAGTGCGAATTAAATTTCGTAAAGCATTTGAATGAGTAAGGGTATTGAAGAAATTCCGGTAGGTAATCACTTTTTCTATTGGTGAACGAATTATTGTTGGAATTAAAAATGAATCTCCAGTTTAGGAGTGAATAGTGTTTTTATTGAAACTTAAATTGAGCATTATGAATTTATACGTACAGGGTAATTTTTTATATTTGCTTACCCACGTACAGGAGTCAGTCTGAGTGACAGAAGAAAAAATATAAAAGTCGCATAAATTTTTCCGTATTATCTTTTAGATATGTAGTAAAAAACACATGTGCATCGCAAAGTTGAAAAACTATAGCAAGTTCTTTTTTTAACGGAACATCCTATACATTTCCTGCCAAGACGAAATATCTATTTCCCCTGATTTCAAAAATCTATAGGTTGTTGGATAAGCCGTTTCTGAATTATTTGAGTTTCAAATGCGTTCCGCATACTTCAAAATGTGACATAATGTGTCGCTTCACTTTGAATTGAAACATTCAGTTAGGAATGGGTTATTCGCAGGAAGGAAAGCTTCAACTGAATGTTTCAATTTGGAGTGAAGTGACACATATGTCACATTGAAGTATGAGGAACACCTGGCCAACTCGAATACCATCTCAAAAACGGCTTATTCAAATATCAACGACCTACATATTTTTGAAATTGAACGGAAGAAATCTTTCATCTTGCACGAAATATATAGGATGTTCCGTTAAAAAAAATTGGTATTGTTTTTCATCTTTGCGATGCTCATGTGTTTTTTACTTCAAATCTGAAAGATAATTCTAAAAAAATTATGCAATTTTTGTATTAGGAGTTTTTTTTGTCACTTATATAATATCCTGTAAGTGGGTACGCCGCAATTGCTGTAGTTATACCAGAGCATGTATATGAAACTACAAAATTAGAATTTGAAAGAAAATTAAATCAATGAATCTTAATTAATGGGCCATATACTCAAGGTACAATAAATCAAATTTTATCATGTTCTTTACTGAAAAAATTTTGTAAAACTACTTTCCAATGCAAATAAGCTGTAAGTGAATAAATTTAAGAACAAATAATAAAACACATTTTCCCTATCATATGTGATCGTCTGAATTTTGTTTTTCAGTTTCCATCTTTTGATTCTAACTATAATTCATCTCCTAGATTCACTATTCGATAACAATCTAGAATTAACAATATATTGCGATACATTTCACCTCCATTATAAATAGCATATAGATCTGATTTCAACTCTTATGAAAAAATAGGCCTTCAATTCCTTATAAAATATCTTTCTACAAGCAAGTATTCAGAACAATGAAATACGAATATAGAGATGTCCCTAAAAGGAAGTCAATCTATCTTCTTCGAGCAGAAACAACATGAATTTTATAATCCAATTTTTTATCTTGTACCAAATAATTCAAAAGGGGATGTCCAATACTCACCGACCCCCTATCTTTCAGTACTCCAAGAAGTGAATTCCCAGCAACTTTGTTTGACATTTCATTCGGGATCATTTTTTTCTTATAAAATTTCAATGAAGTTATGCGTTAATTTGACCAATATTGGTACTTGATTGGTGTATAACAGGTTCACGGTAATCTCATAGTTTCAATAGGTAGGTATACTAAAACGTAACAATTAAGTGAAATTATTTGATAGCTATGAGAATTCCAAAAACAATGAACTAGCCAAAAATAACCAACGATCACTGATGCGGTCCGATAAAACCAATATACAATATGAAATTGATTTTCCACCCTACTAAGAACTTACAATTTCCTTCACACAACAGCACAAAATTTCGTTCATTCTTGAGTCAATAATCTACTATTACTTATTGAATAAATTCGAAGCATCATAACAAAATAACATTTATTTCAAACACGTCATTATTTTCTTAAAATTATGAATATGTTATTACCTAACAAAAAACAAACAGATTGAAAAAATACCTTGTCTTAAGAAATTGCTCGATATTTCCTCAATGTTCTTTAATATACTGCGAACTTTACTAAAGAAAATCTCTAGATTTGGAAAAATTCTTGGTTTCAACCTGAGCTGCTCTCCAGCTCGAGACGGATTCTCGCTCTTAGATGATTATCGCTAAAAATCGAAATCATATACACAATGTCTTTCATACTTGAACTGAATGATCCAAAAGAGGGGGTCTCTAGGAAATGGGGTGGCCAATAGGCCAATTAAGAAGATGATGCGTCTGCTACTACAGTTTTATGATTCTCTTCGGTCCATAGGTCTATGTTTGTCGTAAATGAAGCTTCATCAGCAAACTCGAAGTTCTTGATGAAATTTAGGTGCATCTCTGTTATTCGCTGCATAACCATTTATAAAATAGGAGCCTAATTTTGACGTTTTGAGGCAAAATAGCCACTTACTGAATATGGAATGAGTGAAGCTGACGATTTCGTAGAATACAGCGTTTTATTTTAATGTTGACTACACAATAGGAAAACATATAATGTTCGTACAACATCGTGTGAGTCAGCGGTAGAAAGTCGAGAGAGGAGATGAGAAACAGGAAAGACCTCACCAAGCATAGACTTCCACAACTTTGAAGATCGATAGGAAGATTAAGTCTGGTAGAAGTTCGGCAGGCAATGGAGGGATGACTTCCGTTTTCCCTATGTTTCTGACCTGCCTACTCGAAACTCTTGTACTAATGTCCGTTCTTTCTTCGACAATCTTTGAAAGGACCCCGCAAATTCCTTACGGAAATTGGGTCTCGGTGGATATTTCAGAGTTTTTGATATTATGTAGTCCATGTAATTCTGAACAAATGTTCTCATTGCGCCAACCCCCAAAAATAAACAGATTCTTTGCTAAGGGGGGTTATATTTACATTTTACTCATAATAGACTATTTATTTCTGAAGACGAGAACAATATTTTAAGATGCTTCATTCTAGTTTATGTTGCATAATATGGTTCTTCTCCCATAAAAAAATTTTGAACCCACAATATACATTAATAATTGTTTCACAACACGGTATCCTTAGAATTACTTATTTACTTTAGTATTACGTTTAGACGTACAAGTAGGATGGACGTGGGGATAGCAAAAGTTGATATGCGGATCAAAAACTGACAAGAATAGTTTTTTTGCGGCTAACGCTATTTTATAGTTGATTCTTATGCAAAAAGTGAGACTTAAGCGGATCGTGGAGTTGAAAATTGTCTGAAGTTGGTGCTATTGTTCATATCCACTTTTCAGTTAACTATCTGAGATAATAGTATGAAATTCTGCAAGGTGATAGATATCAACTTAACGTCGTCTAAGAAAAATTATGACTCCTCTAGACTTTTCAATAAATTGTAATTAACAAATTAATGGTGTTTATAAACAAAATTTTTTTTCTGAATAAATTTGCATAACCGTTTCCTGAAACGCGTCTCGGCACGAACTACATTTTGGCCATAGATTATGCTTTTTATTTTTCGATACACATGTGTATATTCAATGGTGAATTAACAAATTAGGTCAACTGCTTATTCGAATATAAAGACTTCTTGTTTCAATAAAAATTGAACTAAGTGGGCTCCAATTGTTTGGACTGAGTTCACCTATGGCACCTGTGTATTTTCATTCTTTTCTTGTTGTTCAAACTTTGATTGTATTTTTGATATGATGAAAAAAGGCATCATAAAAGTCATATGATTGTTGCTAAAGGAATATATGGTTGACGGATTGATCCGACATTCTTTTTACGTTCATCCAGTATATTATTGGGTTTTTGGGGTCGCTGATCAGGAATCCGGTGTCATAAATTCGGAAAACAGAGATGACGGTCAGAAAAAGGCTTTTTGAAGAGAATGCAAAAATTGTGACTTTAAATATTATTATTATCTTTTTGATTTTTATAAGCTAAATCTATAATGATTTATTATTGATGTAGAGACGAAACCTGTTAGGTTACCTCCTGTCTAGACCAAAACCATTTGCACCTCATATCACCTAGTAGAGTGGTTCCCACGCAAGAGTGTCTACCAAGCTCCAGAAGCGAACAGGGAGCAAATCCCACAAGTGAGTGTTCATCAAGCGCCCGGGGTAGAAGAACAGCCACTGGTTCAACACCCAGTCAAGTTCGGATAGGTAGATAATAACCGGAAGAAGCTTATTACCGTCCTCACATCTAGTTTCTGGATCTCCTCAAGTTCTCAGATTAGTTTTGTGGAGGTCGTATCTGGGTCAGCAGCTTGGCATCGGTTTTAATCTTCCTCACTTGCTAAAATCAGCCTTCCTCTGATGTGCGGTCCAATCAGTGCTTCAGATTGTCTGCAACCGTTCATTTGTTGCCACTGTTTCTAGTGTTGTGATCTGATTCAGCAGTGCCTCGTCTCTTTGATGTAACTCTTTGAGATCCCCACCGCTGGTTAGCGGTTTCTTGGTGCCCAGATTTGCAAGAGGTTTCTTGGGACCCAGAATAGGATGTATCTGCTTTCGCCTCCGCTAAGGTTGTTTAGCATGTATATCCATTAAGGGTGAGGACCTTTCCATTTTCTATAGATATTTTCATGGTAGGTTAGGTTAGGTTAGGTTAGGTTAGACCTAACCTGTTCTATCATAACACCACGAGAGATTCCAGATAGGCGGACTAGACGAGATCAAGTTAGTCATCCTTTCATTGTCAAGCTCCAGAGCTGCTGAATCTCTTCGTACTTGACTTCATTTTTCTATCGAACGACGTTATTGTGGGAGGGAGGTCCTTCCTTATGCTTATAACCTCCGAATTTTCAAGAAAAATTCGAATGCTTATTCCCTCTCCCAACATTCCACAGCTGGTTCATACGATGTTCTTCGAACTTTATAGGTTTTCCTCTAGTGTAATCAGAACATATTTTGACAAAGACGTCGATATTATAAATTCGTCTTAGCTTTACCATTGTGTTATCTAGCACCACCCTATACTGTTCATCATTAACGTAGGAACTATTGATCTTCCTGAAGACACTAACATATTAAAAACTTAATGAAAATGCTGTCTTGAGTACACCCGTTTGTTATTCTCGATGCCATTTTTTAAATTTTTCAAAATTAACGTTATGAAAAAACATGGAATAATAACTACAATTTCTCAAGCTATAGAGAATAGAATGCGCTAAAGTTCGAAACGTGCATCACTCAAATTGTATTTCAAACTTTGCCAATACCTCGTTGGTTTTTTTATGCAATTTACTCGGATAATCTTAGGTGCAGCAGTGAATTTAATTTCACCCATAACATATATATGAAGAAGTTTGATTATTGATTATTCTCTAAGTATCATTAAGGGAAGCTTTTTAATAAAATTAAACACAAGATTAAATTTTAATCAATGATGTATAAACATGAAATATTTTGATTTTAATAATAAATAACTTGAATTAAAAACTAAAAAATTACCTAAATCAATATTGCTTACAAGGTAAATGAATGTGACAGTATGAAGTGAACAAACATAAATGACTAATTTTTCTTGGAAGGACTGTCTATGTTTTGTTTATTTGCGTTAATATTAAATTAAATATAATTAACTCAAGCTAAAATTACCAATGTTTACGCGAATTCGTGGATGAGTTTGATAAGATAAGATAATTCTTGAAAAGTAATAAAATATGGAATTGAAAGTACTCATCATTGAGAAAAATAGGAGGCTTCTGAGTAGAACTAGTTTCAATGAATAAATAAGATGAAATTAGTCTTTGTGTTGATATTTTGTATTCCGCTCAATCAATTGATGAAAGGAAGAAGATTCGTCCACGCTGAAAAATCCATTTCCGCATATTTCTTATATAATCTGGGAGTCTATTATATTGTTTTGATGCATGATTCATTAGAGACCGTTGTCCTATGGCTTTGTTTGATTTCTACAAGTATGCGTTTTTCATGCTGACGCACCATGTATTATGGCTATGAACGGGTACATTGACGTAATATTTATTAGCAAATAAGAAGATTAACACTGCCCTAACGATATCTTATATTTTTAGTTCTTTGAAGAGTTTATCAGTTCAGTATAAATGATGATTGAAAGATATTGTTTTCACAATTCTGTTTTGGAGGACTAGTAGAGTTCCCATTAATGTTTTCCGGACTCCTCCCCACCCAGTTATGCAGTAGCTCAGTAACGACTCTGCGATCAATTGCACATCAACATTGTCATTAATTAAATATATAAACTATGTTTGTTCAAGGAATCCTTGCGCATATTGTCTCGTATGTACCCGTTCTGAAGGTGATGTATAAGGAATTGATTCGTCTGAAAGCGTTGGTTTTACGATCGCTTTTATTTCAGGAATTGAGCTTTCACATATAATGGGGATTACTCCGGAAAGATCCCATCTACACAATGGTCGAATGAACAATGTATAAATTTTGATTAAAACAACTTTACCAGTCCTGAGAGAAGGTAGTGATAGGTCCTCTTCCCTAGAGCAATGTCCCTAACGTGGCTCACGACGATTTCTTTGGCCATATCCGCAGAACAGTCTAATACCACATACTTGTGATCCCAACGCGACTGTTCCTCTAATCCTCTAAGAAACTGCGTAGCTTCAGTCACGTTGCTGATTCTTCTTACTGTCGACACCTGGAAGCTTTCATTTCCCGGTATTAAACCCTGGTATATCTGCTGGAGACGCAGAAGACCTGAAATAATCGTTTCAGGGATAAACATATGACTTACTGATTATTATTAAGTATAAATATGCAAAATTTTGGCTCGAATCCCACTTTTAAAATATTTCTCTTGACAATCCAATGTTTAATTCTTCGAGAAAAAGCCGCCTTTGCGCCAACATTGGATTTATATGTCGAGACTGTAATCAACCTATCAATCGATGAAAAATATATGTCACTTCAATACAACGCAATAACTCAATCACTATAATACTATTATATTACGAATGAACCCTACACTGAATAATAGACTGTAGGAAAATACCAAAATAAACTTTTGTCATGAAAATAAAACAATACACAACATGCTTCGCCACACAGTGGGTTCTTCAGGCGAACAATGGTACTCAAACTTACGAAGGTGTTACTAGCTATATACATATTGAAAAAATGACCAAGGGGGCTGATTTATTGATTGTTAATTCAGATTGTTCACAGCTAATTTACGAATTACAAAAATACAGATTGCTTACACTGAAGGATAGAAATCTAATAATTAATTTGCAACATGTTGTTTATGTGGGAAGACATTAAGAAGTGGAGAAAATGAAAAATCTACCTGATTTTTGAGTGAAAGATGATTGAGCTTATATTTATTGATTTCTGAGTATTCCAAGTTATCTATTCCTAGAGGTTGCAGGACCTTGACGTGTGTCGAGTTCTTTGTGGCTTGTGCCGGTGAGAAGACTTACCTGAGCGAGGGGATCCTAAAGGATCATGACCTGTATGAATGATGGCTCAGCTGGATATCTGTAGTTCAGACATGTGGAGATGAATGGTTAAGAGATCTTTCAATGCAAATGGAGGGACAAAGCTTAGCTGGAACCCGGGTTACGACTTGTATTAGATGTATCTTTGGGGATATCCAAAGGAGGATAGCAACACCTCAGAACCAAGATGAACTTAAACACGGAGATCTTGACTTAACAGTCCGGGTCGCGTGGTGAGGTTACTCTTACACCTTCCAACTATCACCAAATAGTGCGTAACAAAGGGATGCAAGGCTGAGGGTGAGCTCAGTCATTAGCGACCCACCGGACGACACCCCATTGTATTAGCCTTATTCATGCTTACGAAGCTGTGCATGGGTAGACTATTAATTCCTTTGCCACGCGTGAGACCAACAATGGAAACCAAAGTAAATAAAAACAAGAGGGGGACTGTTCGCAGAACACCAGGGAGCCAGGGGAAACGCAAGGGGCTAAATTCTCAAGCGCCGCCCATCGGAAGCTGGGGAACTAATGGCAAGCCGAATGGAACCAAGCTACCAGTTCCGGAACGCAAAAGCGACACCAGAACACATCAAATACAAAGCTGCAACCGGAGAGGAGGCTTGACAGGGTTACCCTGAATGCAGCAACCGCCCTCAAGTCATTCAAGAAAACGATGGTCGGGATCGAAATAGGCATTACTATAGCCACTCAATATCCTGGAGTATCAATCTCGGAAGAGCATGCGGAGCTAATGAAGAAACTTCTGCCTCAATAGATTCACAAAGTTCAAAAAGACGAGACAGCCCCTAAGTTTGCAGAATGCCGATATCAGAGGGAGCTTTGTTATCACCTGTCTGAACGGCCATTCCCAGAATTGGCTGGTGGGTGTACTGGCAGTGTTCAAACCTTGAGAGGGGGTCGAGGATACTCTTGTGTCAACTCCCAAATCCACGACGTGCAATCGTCCTCATTCCGAAGGTTACAACCCCGGAGAGGACACTGCAGAGACTAAGTGTTTAAAACAACCTGGACACATCAACCTAGAAGGTCACAGCACTAGAAAAGAGCAACCAAATGAAAGACTCCTCGTTGGGCTGATGAACGAACGATCATGGGAGACATTGAAGGAGATCGATTAGAAACCATACTACAATTCCTCCCGATTGACGTTCCCTAGGTTCAAAGACCAAAAAGAAAAATGAGACAGGGGAAGGTCAGGTAACTGAAACTACCCCTCTGGAAATAGAGATTGAATAAGGAAGACAGGCAACTGGAACCCAAGCGCAGCAGCAATAAAATGTAACTTGTGCAAATCAACCAACATCACTGGTCGCCCTTGGTGTATATATAATGAATGGGAAAATAGACGCTGTCCTAATTCAAAAACCATATAGGTATAGGGAAGAAGACTTGGGGATTCGGTAGCAGCAGGGGGCGGATTATACACGCTTCATCCGAATAAAACCGCGAACTCGTATCCCAATTGAAGATGCAGCTAGAGTGTTACCATTATGGGAGCATTGTGGACGTGACCTAACAACGATTAGACTTGAATAATCAGGATAACGAGGAACGGAGAAATGCCTCCTGTTGGCATCAGCGTACCTACCTATGACCAAACTGGAGCACCCCCACCTCAAGACATACGAACTCACGGAGTATCTCTGGACGTCTAAATCCCAAGCTTTATTGGGGTGGGATGCCACACAGTATGGAGGGCAGAGGCATTAACGAACGGGGTGTACCATTGTTGGAATTCCTGATGGGTCACAATCGACAGGTGTGCAACCAGAGAAAAAAACCGACGTTTGTGAGGAAAGAGGTCATTGATATTACGGGACGTACTGGGAGCATAACTGGCCTAGATCATAAATGGCATATGGCGGAGGAACCAAGATTATCTGACCACATGTACATACGATAGATAAACTGATAAACAGAGACACTGCCTACAGAGCGCAGAAAACAAAGGGTCACCAAGTGGGACTTCTATCGCAAAAAACTTCGAAAGATCTTTGGGGACACAGTGTCGTACCCTCATGACGTCTGAGATATTTTGACATATTTCAGGCAACAGGTGGGGATAATCATAGGGTGAGACGATATATAACCGTACCTTCCTTTCGGACACAAGCTTGTAGGTCCCGTGTGCTACACAATGTCACCGCACGTTAAAGATTTCTACCTATAATTGGAAACAGTCTGAATGTTCAGATGTGTTTGCCTGCTGGCGTTGATAAAATATCAACATTACGAGTAAATAAGAAAATATCACGAGGAAAGTGTTAACTTCTTCAGAGCTCTTCACTTGGGGACGCATGGTGTAAAGTCTCGAGTGAGAGCCGAGAGTGCAAAGGACCTCGGCCTAGGCAATGAGTAACCTCAATAATAATAATAATGATATATGGTTGACAGTTAAAAAAAGTTTGTATTATTAGAGGTTGACGGGTTGCAAAAAGTTAGTATTACAGAAAGATCAACCATTTGGATTAATTTGGGTGTTAGAGCATGTTTCTTAAACAACTCATAAAAAATATGAATTTTATGCAGGATTTTAGAACAATCCTGCTTATACACTGGCTGCTGCCACGATAATAATCATTCGTAAGTCTGAGCCCTTGCACCAGAATATTCAAATTTGGAACATTAATAACAATGAAGTATCAAGTTTTCAGATTTGCTTAAGATGAAAAGATGTTCTTCAGAGAGCAGGTTCGAGTAGTTTTTATAAACTTGGGAATATTACATCAGCACGTGATATTTATTATTAAGTGAATACTTTTCTGCTTTATAAGAATAAAATAGAAGTAAATTCTCTCCTGAAAGCACTTACCGTCATTCGAATCGTAAAGATATATAATCCTCGACCAACCGTAATATCTAACGGTATCTATAATAGCTTGATGATACTCAGGTCTCATGGAGATAGCGTAATCCAGGAATCCCGACGAGGGTGCTAAAACTTTCTCAGGAAACCATGGAGTCACGAACGGCATTTGGAATGTATTACTGTAAGAGTGTAGCGTATCAAACGAATCTGGTGAAACGGCTCCCAACATAGAAAATACTCCTCTTTGAAATTGGTTACAAACTGAAATAGGTACATTTAATTAGGGACCTCAGATTACTAGATATTTGCATAACAATATTGAACGATGCCTTTACCGATGTCTGAAAAATGTTGATATATAAAGAAACGAATAAATTGGTGCAATTATAAAGAGCCTGAAAAAATATATTGAGTAATAATTTGTTGATGTTCTACATTAGCTATGTAAGCAATTTGGGCATGGAGATATTATGTATAGATATCAACTTCATTTATTCATCTCCTCTGTAGAGGATATTTCAGAAATACTTGCAAAAAATTAAATTTGCGGAGTTCAGAGTCCATTTTAGCATTTGTTGGAAGTTGTCAACACTTTTCCAGCCACGGTTTATCTTATGTGGGATACATAATTTAAAGGTTTGTGGTTCCCAGACTGTACTAGCCGAAGGTAACCGCGCTTTATCGAAGTCACTAACTTACAGAACGATATGAATATTCAGCTCAACCAAAAGTATTCATCTTTCGCTTAGTTACTGAATTAGGGAAAAACTACAAAAAATGTTGATAGTGGCTCACACAATACATGGTGGGTTGTAAGGAATGAGAGATAACTGCAACAGTACTTATGGGAAAATTATGAGAGTAAGTAAAATAAGTAAAAGATATTGCTGTCAGCAAAATCGTATTATCGAACAAGATCAGTACCCGCACCCGTATCATAGTTCCCAGAACATATGGGTAAATAGCAACCCCCGTTTTAGGGAATACGTGATAACTAAGAAAGGCGTCCTATTAGATAGTCTAGTCCTTCTGTAATTTTGTTCATCGTTTTGGGTTCAAATTTGTACGTTCTTCAATTTTTGTCAATCTCTATGTTTTCGGGTGCGCTGATCACGAATATGGGCATTGGAAATGTCTTTGCCCTACTATGCTACTCGAGTTATTGGCCATTTTTTGGGTTCAATTTGCCCCGACTTTGGTGTTTTTTCAATTTTTGGAAGAACTTTGAGTTTAACTCGATCATTTTATGAAAATTTTTGAAGCGTTTGTTCAATTCTCAATTATAAGATTACTGTTTGTCGTGTGAACTAATGCTTAACATGCATTGATAGTATCTAGTGTGTACTTTAATATGACGTTTTCGTTTGTTCGATATTCGCAAAGGGGGTGCTGCAATCGTTCTTTATGTAAAAAAAACGGGATTTTGCGATTGCAGGCCAAAAAATTAACCTTTTCAGCGAAAACAAATTTCAAATGGAAGGTATTGATGGCTATGAAACCTATGAAATGAAATCCAACCACTTTGGTTTGCATGGGCCGATCAGGAAAATAAATTCATAGTTGAATAGCTGAAACATCTACGCAAATTTTGATAACGAGCACGATCTTCTGGCTTGGGTCAATCCCGAGAGAACTCATGCTAAGCCTTTCGATCTCTACCAGGCCTAATTTAGCGTCTTTCGTTATAAACCGTAGTTCAGACTATAGATGCCTCTTGTGGCTATCTCAATATACCATTTTTCACGCTTCAGCGTTTGACAGTCACACAAAAGAAAAATTCCAATTCTTAATTATCAAAGATGATGTACCTACACTAGCGTTAACCAGGATTCGATCCCACTCGGGAAACTTTTTTTTTTCACTTTTTTTGATAATTATGATACAGAATCATAATAATTTCAATAACAATAATGATAATATTGAATTAACGAATAAATTGCAGGTTTCGAGGCAGCTTTCAAATAATGAAATTTTGTTTGAAAAAAAAAACGTGGTCTTCATCTCGGACTTGCTAGAAATTCTATGTTACATATCATATCAGAGGAGAGGAAGCAGATGTTTTTTTTTCAAAGAAAGTGGAGGCTGTTCCCACATACACACACACACACATATAATACAAAGACGATGCGCGTGAACACTGATGAATGCGACAGAGTAATAAAACAAACAGTTTCGTGATCTATCGAAACGGTTCATTATTATTATGATTATTATTGTCAAAATAATCATGACTTTGTATCATAATTATCAAAAAATGTAACAAAAATGTCCTGGGTGAGATCGAAACCGGGTTAACGCTAGTGTACATCATCTTTGATAATTGAGAATTGGAATTTTTAGTTGATTTTTGTTTTGTGTGACTCTGTCAAACGCTGGAGCGGAGGAAATAGTATATTGAGATAGCCACAAGAGGCACATATAGTATGAACCAAGGTTCATAACGAAAGACCCAAGAGGTTAATTTTTCACGAATAGAGCGATTGCAGCGCCCCCTTTGTGAATGTCAAACAAATGAAAAACTCATATTAAAGTACACACAAGATATTATTAACGACAAACAGTCATCTTATAATTGACAATTGAACAAACTTCTGATTATGCTCAAGAATCGCACTTTTTGGGCTCTATATTAGGCCCCTTTCATTCTATTAACTTCTCATTGGCGTCATTTCACTCGTTTTGATGTCCTACATTTTTCCCTGTCATGAAATGATCGAGTGGAACTCAGAGCTTTTCTAAAAATTGAAAAAACACCAAAGTCGGGGCAGTTTGGACCCAAAAAATGGCCAATAACTCAAGTAGCATAGAGCGCAGATATTGTTAATGTTCATATTCGTGTTAAGCGCACCCAAAACCATACGGATTGACCAAAATTAAGGAACGTAAAAATTTGAACCCTAAATATTACAGAGGGACTGGACTAAGATACCAACATAGTGTAACATGGTACTCTCTTGATTAATCTCTATAAAACTTTACTTAAGGAATTCATATTATTTCTAATCCTCAATTTATTTATTCATTAACAGTGTGGCCATTTAATTTAGAGAACCATGACACGTTGGGGTTTGATTCGAATCATTAATTAGCCAGGACAAACATGAAAAATATCATTGACACTTACCCTTTTCATTCACAAGACACTTAAGATTTTAACACACTGGAAGGTGAGAGGAAGGATAAACGCTAATATCAATCAGATAAACTCGTACTCAACAACAACAACAAACTTTAATAATAAAAATAACAATTAAATGATAATGATAATAATACAAGATAATAAGAAATGAATATTATAATTAACTTTATTAGTAGTAAGAATAAAAACTAAGATCAAAATCTATACTCAAATAAAATCCTAGATAATCTGAATCAACTAAAAGAGAAATAAAACTAAGATTAATAAATTGATATCCAACCAGGATGAATCTAGGGGATCGAAAATGGATGAAATGATTTGAAAGTATTCTTGAACTTAACTTGAATAAATACTGAGAAAAACAACTTTAATCAAAAATTTAAAACAACTCTGATTTAGCGAAATCCACCCTTCTTACCAAAAACACTCTGGAGAAACTATCAAGTTAAATTAATTGAAATTAAGTGTCACGTGATTTCTCAAGGGACTTATTCAAGCTAGAAAATATAACTGAAGGTTTTAGGCATTATCCCTAGTATTTATAATGCGTCCTTTTCCTCAAGAACCAATCTACAATTCGGAAACGGATCCCTGAATTGTTTAACCAATAAGCAATAAGATTTCTCTCTTGAGGTCTTTAGTACAGAACGTGGGGATTTCTAAATCTATCTGTCCTTTACTAAATATCCCTAACTGATTTTAATGTACATAAAACATCTCCAGATGGGAAACATCAAGATCTATCTTGTAGCAAACCATTAGTTTCTCGTCCTATATCGGGTATCGGTTCGACAGGTTTATTATATCCTTTATTACCAACGCTTTGTGTGGACTTTTGCAACCTTCTTGACCTTCCAGCTATGGTCATATCACCCTTGTTGAAGCGAGTGTGAATTGTCTTATATTTATTTTAGAAATTCCTTAACTTCCTCAAGCTACATTCAATATTGAAAACATCTGGCAACCCCTGGATGTTCTTTACTGTTAGATATTTCAATTTTACATGAAATTTCAATTTACTAAGAATGACTTTGTTTTTTTAAATATTGGGAATAACCTGTACTAAACCCTTGTTACAATAGATGAGAAGCACTCCTAAAATAATAAATTGCAACTTACAGGCAAGGAGTAAATTGCAGTGCTACTCATGTGTGTTGGTATGGAGATGTTACCTCAAATCAGAAGCTTCCTAACAGGTCGCCTTTCTCAATTATTACGTATTTAATAAAACTGGGGTTGCTGTTTAAAAATAAAATAGTTAGCGCTACAATCGAAAATCACATGTGACATTTGTGATGACCATCTTTAATTAGAACGCATTAAAATTTTTAGACTTATGTGTTATTCAGCTCTGTTTTGGCACTCATCGAAAGCAAGCAGCCTTGAAGATTTTTGTAAACATGGAAAAAAGTGAATTTCGCGTCTTGATTAAACATTATTTCTCCCGTAGAAAAAACATTTCGCAAGCCAAAGCATCGCTTGTTAACCATTATGGAGACTTCTCACAATCGATTGGAATGATTGACAAGTATATTACTGAGTTTCGTTGTGGCAGTATGACAACAAAGGACGCCGAACGTTCTGGTCGTCCAATTGAGTTTACAACTCCAGAAATCGTAGATAAAGTCCATGGTGTGATATTGGACTATCGGCGAGTTCAAGTGCACGATATTGCTGAGGATATGGACATCTCAACTGAACGAGTACGGAAGATTTTGCAGAAATTTTTGAATATGAGGAAGTTATCTGCCAGATGGGTGCCGCATTTGCTCTTTGTTGACGACAACAAGTACGATCATGTGACAACTTCAAAGGTGAATTTGGTGTTATTTCCCTTAAAAGAAGTCTCTTGGTAACAACCGTACTCAAATGATGCTACTATTTTGATCTATTGTCGTTTTTACTTCTTTATTGATGGAAATTTTACTTCAAAAAAAATTTCTGGTTAGCAGAATTAGTATCACAACTTTTTATCTGTACACAAATTTGAAATTTTTTTTTGTTTCCTTCCAAAAAATAATAACTGCATCTCATCTTCTTCGAAGGACAAAATATTTTTTTTTCATAATTATCACAGTAGCTGCCTGTCAATCGATGTGTAAGCTGCTGCAAATACACGAGAAATAGCCTTGTTAAGATGACTTAATTGTTTCATAATTGATTTGGGGTAATGTTTCCACTAATTATGGCAAGGCAAATATTTTATATGATAATGGCGAAGCATGATGTAATGTAGATAGTGTAATTTATATTGAATGAACTCCTAAATCCCAATGCACATACTTTCGTAAGCTGACACAGAAGCTTAGTAGAAAGTGGAAATTGTCAAGCTAGAAGTCAAGGTGCAGGAAGTGGTTGAAGAGGAGTAGTGAATGAAGTGAAAATGATCAAGTATTTTGAGGTTAACCTGGAAAAGAGTGTAAATGAAGCGTATTTTTATGTACGTGAGACGTCTATTTGGAGGCTGTTAAAAACAGTCGCTCCACACCTAACATTTTCAAAAGGTGACCTTTTGAAAATGTTAGGTGTGGTCATGAATTACTGCTGTAAGATTATCCTAGCATGGTTATGTTCCGCAAAACGGTGACAAGATCAATTCGGAGAAATAACGGTTTCTTCAAAGAAATTTTGTGGACAGACGAAGACTCATTCACAAGAAGTAGTTTGTTAAATTCCCACAACATGCATATGTGACTGATCAAAATGAACATACAACACTGAATACTTAATACCAGCATAATTTTAAACTTATGGCCAATATTTAATTGGACCGATTTATTTGCCTGCGCGATTTAATGGCGAAGAATGCCTCAACTTGTTAGAAACCCAATTACCAGAGGTCATAGATGATTTTCCTATAAATTTATGCCACAACATGTGGCATATGCACCATGGGGCCCATTCCGTTTGGAGATTTTTGACTAACGCCTTTACGGATCGACGGATAGCAAGGCGAGAGTATGATCTCATACATTGACTCCTTAGATTCCACGATCTGAACCCTATTTTCTCTTATTTTTGGGAACATATCGCAATATTGTACATGGTACAACAAAGAATACTCAACTCCTTTCTTGAAATAAAAAATTCTCCAGAAATGTATAACAGTGTAAATGTACTGGAAATAGATGATAAGGCGTGTCCTATTCCACTCCTTTCCTACAAAGAAGTAAAAACCACAATAAATCAAAATAGTAGCATTTTTCCAGTACCAAAAATTTCATATCTAATTTGAACAATTTTGTAGAAAAGTGAAAAAACGCAAATCAACCTCAAGGTTCAAGGGACCGTCCGTAACTTGTCAGGGAACGGTCTGGTGAGAAGTTTTATATGAAATACTCTACTAAAATGGAGTCCCCAATCTCATTTTCAGCAACTATTCCCGGAACAGCTGTAGAATGAGATTATCGTTAATTCTACAACAGTAACACTTCAAAATGTGATCAATATTGTTTTCCTATGCACCAGTAAAAACTATCAGCAAATTACTAAGGATAAGATAATAGTACGTGTGATTATTATTATCAATCAATAATGCTTACTGTGAGTAAATCGATAACTGAGCTTTTTTTTCAGATATATGGGTGAATGTATTCATTACTGGCATTATTCGCAACGAATGGTGTTGAATTGAAATCTGATCATCAAATAAGCTATGACAGATCGAGGAGTGTCCAATCTTTCTTACGTAGGAATCATAAGGAGATCTGAGATTCATCCCGTACATTTTTGGTAACTTAAAGCTCGCCCTTTATTTTTTATAGCATACATTGTGATATTCTTTTTAAAGGGGATTGTCCCCATAAAGGGTTACTTACTTTACTTTCACAGGTAGGGAAGAAACCGCGGGAGATGTGAATTCGATAAGTTTATAATAACAGTAGTGTATTTGTCAGAAACTGATGCGATATGCATGTTTACTTTGAGAGGCGTAGCAAAAAGGAACTCCCAAGATGTCCACGACTTTATTGGGTGTATCTATATCTTCAAATATAAAATTGATGGTTCTAATATAAAATTGGAAGCTTCAAGATGGTGTTTCGTTCAACTGAAGAACAATGGATTGAATTACTAATTATCATGATTGGATGCTGGTATAAGATCCGTAGTTAGAATTGAGTGTACCAATTATTCACAGAAAACAATAAGTCTTAATGCTCAATGTAGATACATTGAGAAGAATTACGCAAATTTGAAGTAGCTGGTAATGTTAGAGATATCTAGGCATATGAGGAAGGTGCAGAATATTGATCGAAAATGAACAAGAAAATGTTACATTAACAGGAATCGCAAAACCTCACACTGGCGTTCGTGCCACTGCAGAAAAAGGCTATTTGTCAAAATCATCAGTTCACCAAATTTTGAAAAGCGACAGAAATGGATGCCTCACAAGGAAAATGTTGTCCACACAATTATCAACAGGCGACAACGGCATATGAAAGAAGGCAAAACATGAAGAATGACTTTAATTTTTCTGATGGAACAACATTCTATTTAAATGGTACTGCTATAGACATAACATTTATTTTGTACCCTATATATCACAGTGGGTGTGAGAGGGTCATAAGGGAAGATCACAGAATGGGTTGGCATAACTGAACATCGGATACTAATGATGTCATATTTCTTAGAAGGCGATTTAACAATTGGGTTTTCATGTGAACTTATTACAGCCCTTGCAGTAATGTTGCCCTCATGGAAACGTGATGTCGTATCCGCAGAAAATACTCAGTTGCAACAAGATGGCGCTGCTTCCACTAATACAGGTTTGATGAGTGGGATTACTGGAATGAATTTTCCAGTTGAGTAGGCTGAGGTCTTCACGTTCTCCCGATTTCAGCCTCATATAATTTTCTCGTGATGCTATTTGAATGGTTAGTTTAAGTAAGTAGACCAGACGTCGCCTATGGGTTAGAAGGTAGCATAAGAACAGTAGTTATCAATATACTATCAGATTTAATTGAAAATATGATTGATGAATTTCAACACCGACCCGACAATTGTTCAACTGTGTAAGGAGTAATTCTGAACATCCCTTCAAGTTGGTCTTCCATCCGTTTCATTATTGTTAATAAGAACATATCGAATTCACAACTTTGGGATTTTCTTCATCTGTGAGATCAAAGTAGGCCAAACCCCATATAAGAGCATTTCCTTTAAAAACAGCTATAACTTCATGCTATAAAAAATTCGGACCATTATTTGAAAAAAAATTCCATGCCTTTATAACTGTCAAATATGACGCAAGAGTGATAAAAAAGATATGATGAAAACATGACAATTTATATATACCAACGTGTTTTTCCGTTTTGACACTTCTTCTGTGTAAGGTACAATTATGATATCTTCTTAATCAATGATTGATTGATTCTATATTATCAACACCCTCTGTATATAGAGGGTATTGATATTACCCGACGAGAAACGAAACAAGCATTATGAGTGGAAGTGAACATAAGTAGAATTCGAATCCTTCATATTTAATACAGAAACTTATGTCTGACGAAGTGGAAGTTGGCAAGTGTGTAATACAATTATTGTATACAAGTAAATTTGGTGCTCCCTGCTTCATCAATCAAAAGTTTTGATGTACAGCTCCTAGAGCCTGATATCTACATTTATTAGACATAATTGCTATTCACTCACCGACGTTCACATTAATTAATCGTAAAGATTTGAAATTTGAGCAAGAAAACTATACATCGTTGTTTCTGCAAGAACATGATAAAATTATTCGTTCTTCTCAATGGTTTGGATGCTATGAACTGCCGGAATAATCTTTACTCTGTTCTTCATATCTCAACCGTTCTAAGGGTTCATTTGTTCAATATTAGATCTTGAACATTATCAATTGTATAACAATTCTAGGGAATACAATCATTTAAGTGATTATCATTCAACAGATTAACTCAAAAACAAAGTAAATTGGTTAAACTTATTATACAATATAATTTTCCTGATTATAGAAAGTCAACATACGCTATCACCGCTTATGGCTCTTTGGTTGGAATCTTCATACTTCAATAATTCATTGTTATGATTATGAGTCGTTTTCAAAAGAAACCCTTAAACATATTTAATGAACATGCTAATAAATTTTTCGAAATCAATGCTCAACCAACCCAGAACAAGTATCAGCTGATTCCAAAATGCAGCAAAAATATTAGACCTTACCTAACCTGAAAAACAACTAATTTGGTTTAAAGTACATTGACTTTGTCTTATTTGAATAGTTTATATGAAGTCACCATAGAAGATACAACTGCTATAATAGAATATATAATTATGACTTCGATTTGCTAATGATTTCGTGACAATTTGCGGAATGCCACGAACATTTGGATACACAACCTGAATATTCATCTTAACGTTTTCGTGAAGTTTTGATATTGATTCTTTCCGATTCACTCTTTCACAATCTTTGATATTTCTTAGACAACAACCTATTTTTCCATTAAATTTCCTCCGCAAATTTTAGATTTTTTGACTGCAAGATAACCCTTTCAAAGTTGCGGCTACTTGGAAATCATGCCATTCTTATACACTTCCACCATGTGCCATCATTTTCATCTTGTCCGTCTATCGGACTGGCCAGTTAAAATGGGACCGAAAATGAACTGCGAGTTAACCCTTCCAAACCTGGTGGAAAATGTTTATTGGTGTTGTCTATTGTTGAAATACCATATGTCATCAAAAGTTAACGGTCCAATTCAGAGTAGTTGGCTATTATTTGGCCAGAAAATGGACATGTTCGTCATTTTATGGCTAAAAATTTCGGATTCCAAGTTAACATGATGGCACCGCATCAAATACGTTTATTTGAGGTCAAATAATAATATAATATGACTGCCATAATTTTTTGCACATTTCAACCCCTCCCTACATTTCCAAAAACAACCAGGAGAGTAATTTAGTAATTTATCATCATTATCCACCTTCTTCATATCTATAGTCCAGGCATTTAAGGATGAAAATCGACGATTTTTGTCCGAATTTCCGCGCCGTCTAATTTTGGTCTATTCTTATGTATTTTGACACGCTGAACACGATGGTGTAGATTAAATTTAAATTAACCCTGTGCTCGAAAAACTAGGGCCATTTTTTGGACCCGAAAATGGCCATTTTTGGATTTTTTGCATTTTGGGCCAAAACTATGGGTTTTATGGAAAAATGTTTAGAACAAAAGTTGTTGGAAAAGCTAATACACAACTTTAAGCTTCAGTCTTAAGTCGATCCGAGGTCGTGGGCCCAAGATAGAGCCCAATTAGTGTTATCACTTCGTTATCACTGTCATCATATATTGTTAAAGATGTGATATGATCATTATTGATATACGGATCATCGTGATCCGCTTCATCATCTGAGTTTGTTAGTTTGCAAGTGTCATTGATAACATCATCGATACGTCGTGCACTTCAGACTGTACGACTGATAGCGAAATAACAGAAATTCCTGGTAAAAAAAGATTGAGGAAAAAGTAAATGTGTTTATTGTATAAATAATGGGTATTAGACGTATCTATAATGTGAATCTGTACACTTGCATTTATTGCCATTTTATTTTTCTCGATAAGCAATATTATGTATGTTATTTATGATAGTTATTGGATTAAATTATATTATAATATTATATTATGTTATGAATAATGGAAAAAATATGAAACGTGTCTTATTTGTAAATAATCAGACAAATAGATAATTTTTCAATAAATATGAAATGTAAAGAGATTTTGTTTAATATTGAAATTTGTTATGTAACACCCTATAAAAACATCATGCCACGGTCACATATGCACGTTCACACGTCTACATACACTCACACATTCACACAAAACGATTATAAGCATTCAGGTGCATGTTGAAATATTTATAAACTATAATTTCGCGCGCGGAATCTATTGTACCGACCATCGCTTATTGCCGCTACATGAAATTCCGCTCTAAATTTTTATGATGAAATTCGTTATAAATTGGGATTGTGAACGAATCTCCGTACGCTGTTCCAAACTCAGATAGCCGAAGTATTTCTCTGTAATTTGATTTAAGGTTTTTGTCTATAGGCCCGAAATTGGGCCCTTTAGAGGCCCAAACACATTTATTAATATAGCTCCATTACTACTCAACTCAAATCGATCTGCTTCGACTTAAAATACTCACTATCAAAACTTCTGATAGAACCTAGAATTTGGGTTTCGTAAACAATTTCTAACCTCAAATTAAAGAAAAGATTTTTCGTTGGTCCAAAATTTTCAAAATGGCGCTTAAGTTTTATCTTCGGAGCAAAATGCTTGAATTTTGGATATTATATGCAAAATGATAGAATCTTCCGAATAATTTTGGTTTTAGATTGATAAAATTAGTATTCCGTTTGAAAATCGCGAAATACGGATTTTTCAAAATGGCCGATTGTGACTCCAAAAAATGAGATAGGTCAAAATGCCAAAAATCAGATAAAAGAGGAATAAAAATACTATCTTTTTACCAAAACAGAATATGAAAAACAAAAACTCTTTGACATATACTCAATTTTTAAATGTGCCAAAAATAACACTAAATGGGCTCTATCTTGGGCCCACGACCTCGAATCGACTTGGGACTGAAGCTTAAAGTTGCGTATTAGCTTTTCCAACAACTTTTGAACGAAAAAATAAAAAAATGGCCTTTTTCGGGTCCAAAAAATGGCCATAGTTTTTCGAGCACAGGGTTAATTTAAATCTAATCTACACCATCGTGTTCAGCGTGTCAAAATACATAAGAATAGACTAAAATTAGACGACGCGGAAATTCGGACATAAAAATTCCTTATTCGGATCAATACTATAAAAATAACATTCTGGAATTTTTTTTATTATAACAGTATATATTGCATGTATTACATATATAGTACATTCAAGGTGTACGAAGTGGCTGTATCTCGACAATGGTGAACCCTAGAGGTTTGGGGAAAATTTCCTCACAAATAAAGTGGCAATACAAATGGCTGGAAATTATTTTGAAGTTTATAATTGAACTGCTAGGAGACGTAACTGCTATGAAGAAACATGAAATTCACAATATCTCGAAAAGTTAGACGATAAACTATAACTTTGAAAACATTATTTAATAGCTAAGGTATCACCGCATCATTTTGTCTCGCGACATTTTTTCGTATCTGCAATAATAAGGAAGGGGGTGAGGGGGTAATGCATTTTTTAATATTTACATTTGAATATCTCCTGAACCTTCCAACCGATTTGAATAGTTTTGATCTTGTTTGAAAGAAATTTCTTGTTAAATCGTTTAGTTGATAACAAATAAGCTAGACGGCGTTATCTGAAACGATTACACATTTTTGTAATTTTTGGACAAATTTAAATGGAATGGTACTAGTTTCTTGACGAACACTCATCCATCATGAGCTCAGCTAAATTTTAGTGAAAACCGCATCGCGATATCTCCATGAGTTCTCGATTTATAGAAGGAATTGTTAAAAATTCGAGTACCTCCTTCTGTTAATACATCTAGTATTGTTCAGGACAGAGCATTGATGGATTGGAATGGTATAAGTATATTTTTTGTAGAAAACTATATTGAAAATTATTGGAAATGACCAGCATCTTTTGCGTTTATACCTCAAGGGGTAGGTACGCTAAATGGGGGTAGAGACAGCTGTTAAATATGTTAAATATCTTAATTACTATTTTTTCTGATGAGCGCTGTTGGGGTTGTGGGGGGGGGGGTGAAATGGGCAAACATTGATGGCACTCATGTTATATCATTATTTGACTTAATATAATAATAAGAAACGTAGTTGACCATCATGTTAACTTGTAATCCGCAAGTTTCAGTCACAAAATAGCGTACATGTCCATCTTCTGGCCAATTACTCTGAATTAGACCGGTGACTTTTAGGGCATATGATATTTCAACAATTGGCGATACCAATAAACATTTTCCATCAGGTTTGGGAGGATTAACTCGCAGTTTATTTTCGGTCCCATTTTAACTGACCAGCCTGATAAACAGACAGAATGAAAAATGATGGCACATGTTGGAAGTGTATAAGAATGGTAGGTATGCTTTTCAAGTACCCGCAACTTTCAAGGCAAACAATAAAAAATTTGCGGAGGCTGTATCTCTAGAACTACATGAGAGCGAAGATTCGGTCTGTGAGATGACTTGAACATCGTGTTAACTTTCAGTTACATCGTATCGCTCTAGCTCCTAGACTGGAATCCTTCAGAATTCTTTGTATTCTGAGAAATAAGTCCATTCACTGAATGTATTGTGACTTTTAGAATTAACTTTCTTGTAAGAACTTTTTCTGAAAAACTAAACTAATCGTAAGGGGAATGTGATGTAATCTAACAAACCGAAATATTTCGTCTATAAGCCACATTATGTAGGCTGATAAAAACTTTTCTTTTTAAACATTGACCGAAATTTCTAGATTACATTAGAGTTCGCAATTCACATCAATCCTTATTTTATACAAGACCAACGATTCAGTATTATAGAAACTAGGGCTACTTAATCTTCGATTTGATATGGTAAAATTTATTTGATGACACAAAATATTAACTAGATGTATTATGAAACGGAATTTACGTATTCATCCGGCATTCTTAATGCCAATCCGATCGGGCACGGTTCAATTCCGTGCGAGCCTTGCATTATCTCTACATGTTCTGATGCAGAGGCAGTGCTGATATTGTTGAATGGTGTAATCCTCCATACCATTTCGAGGGTTCACTTGGAGATGAGTTTTGTAGAAAAAAACATGATACATTGTGGTTGGCGTTATAGATTTTGCTCAACCTGAGGAGCGTTGAATTTTCTCAGAATTGGAGCGTAACTTATAGCTATTTGCGAATCAACAGCAAATTTAACATGACTACCAGCTGAATGAATATCGACCAGCTTGTTTGAAACCCGTGTATTTAGTATGGAAATTACATATCGGAATCGTATGAGAATGAATGATTATTCCGTTCATGTTTAGCATCCATTTCCATTATTCCATTCCATGTGCAATTAATTCTGTATTAGATAATAGGGTAGACAAGCGAATCCAAATTCCAGGTACGCATTCTAAACGAGAAACTATTGAAGCACTTAGTCATCGTTGCTCTGGAACACTTACGAACTCTTTTCTATAAGGATACTCACTCAGTCTAGACAGCTTGAACGCGTCGGCAGTGTTGATGACGTCCACATACGCCTGCAGTTCGAATCTCCTTCCAGTAACATTTTGATTATGATTGAGCATGGCAAACTTGAATGCCGTCTGAACTTCATCGGTACCTTGTTCGAATATGGCCCCTTGAAAAGAAATTCAATTCTGTAATTTCATTGAATCGAATTAAGATGATCTTACAGAATATAAGATAAATTTATATTACACAAGTGTGAGTTCATCATGATAAATTGTAATGTAAAATTAATTTTATTTCCCTTCAAGTCATGTATAGAGTGCCCCCACTACTGATTTTGAGGTCTACTCTTTATACCTTGTGAGAAATAGAACTGAATCTACATGACAATTTGGAATAATAAATATTCGTGGAATGTTCCCAGTGAAAGAATTTCTTATATCATTAGAACGGAGGAGATTCACACCTTGCCTCTGATTGTCCGCAAATCGTGAAAACAAAAACTGTGAATAATCGATCACGTGACTTCCCTCAATTTTGTTAGCGAAATAGCTTTCGGACACTCCTGCAGGTCTAATGCATCGACATATACATATGGACTGCGCGTGGCAATGATAAGCGCGGCTAGTTCAGGCGAGAGAGAGGGAAAACGAAGAGGCCGGCTCTATCGCGTTTCTATTGGCCGCTGCGTACTGTAGCTAGTATGTTTACGTCCCGAGCCGGCCTTTTCGTTTTCCCTCTCTCGCCTGCACTAGCCGCGCTTATCATTGCCACGCGCAGTCCATATGTATATGTCGATGGTCTAATGTTAATGATTGTAGGAGCAGAGAATATGTTGGGAATGATTTAGAAACATCTAGTGGAAGACGTTAAATTACACTTGTATTTCACAACTCTATGTTTCACACTGACACCTGCTGTCAGGTTGATTTCGCAATTACACAAACGATAATATAGCCATAAAATAGTTATTCATGTATCAAGGGAATTATAAGGTCCTTAATTACCGATGGCAAAGTTTGCGCCCCGAGGGCCTCTGGCCCGAGGGACAGCAATTGCGTGAGGTTATTAAGGCTCATTAATTCCCGTGGTACATAGATAATTTTATTTCTGACCGATTTCAATGTTCATTTTTAAAACGGAATAAATGCACCAATTCATTACCTTCCCGCTATATTTGAATCAGGTACCGTTGATTATAGGAGTTTTGTTGTTGCTAGGTTGTTGCTATGTTACTTGTTTACAAACAAAGCTTTATTATCAAGTTGTGTTTGCGTTAAAAACGTGTTTTCTACCCCACATATAATGGAGGACATTTTGAAAAATGCTGAAAAAGCAAGAGAATCATTATTTCCATCGAAAAATGAAGCCGTATACAAAGAAGAATATAAAATATATCTGGAGTGACTGACACGGAAAAATGTTATGCCAAAAGATGCCACTGAAACTGTATCTCTTGCATATTTTCAAAAACTGGTAAGGAATTTTCTATGTTTTTCGGTAGATTTGGTAGTAATTGTGTTTATTCGTTGCAGTCAGAAACGTATAGTCCGAATTCTTTATGGACTAAATGGTCAATGCTAAAATCGATGGTGACTATACATGAGAAACGAGATATCACCAAGTTCAATGAACTAGAGGCTTTTTTGAAACGGAAGAGTAAGAGTTATAAGCCGAAAAAGTCCGCAGTTTTATCTCCTAAAGATGTCATCAGATTTATAAATATATATATCAGCATTTCTTATTTTATTTTTACTTGTGAAAGGTAGAGGGAATTATAGAATCTATAATGACCCAAGGGAGTTATGACCCTCATTATTGATAGCGTAACTATGACGATATAAGCTTATAATATCTCGGTCAGAAATAAATATATAAATAGAGTGAATGTACCGTGAGCGGATTTGAATCTGTTCTCTGAATAATAGAAGATAATGATTATCTCGTCTTATTCTTGTATTCATCAGGCAGCAGTCGAACGCAGCCATTCCTCTCGGGCCCCATTCATGAGAAAAGGGACATTTTTAACTAGAGATTTTCGTATCGAACACGCAATATTTTATTATGATAATGTGTAGTACTTTCCTGATACTCCATTTTTATTTTACGCAACTCATGCCCTGAAGTCGCCAGCTTCTCCAACATTTTATTCAAAAATACGATCATTTCGCCATTGGCGCATCAAATTAAATTTCGAATTTTGTCTGTGATTCTATCATCTTCTACAGAACTGTTCGAATTATCTGAAATATGGTAAAGGTCATAATTTACTGATACAACAAATTTTCACAATGTGTCCATCAACTTCTTAGTCAGTTTCTAATCTCTCTTTTAATGACCTCTCCACCGCAGATAAAACAATATTGCTGATTTTTTGGGAATCTTCAGTTCTTTTGACTAAACCCACTGAAAATAGTTCATCATTGATAGATTTGGGAATTCGGGGGGTCATCGAGCTGACCCGTCCCTTCGTCTACATCTTTCGGGGAAGTTATTCATTAAAATGTCCTGTTTTGTGATGGTTTTATAATCGTATCTGTATGGTTTAAGCCACGAACAAATTCAACAGATTAATAATATACCTTGATCTTTCAATGATTTATTAATTCATATAGGTAATAAAGTAAATAATAATGAATGAATAGAATGAAAGAAATCAGCACGATTTGCCTGAAGATACCCGGTTGTCCCTGACTACACGTTATTATATTACCTCAGTGTTCACAACCGGTGAATACATAAAAGCTTCTCTTCGTCGTTAATAAATTGAAACTTCCCCTCCTTACTAATATTGAAATATTATGACTATGAATAATGAGTTCAACACATTCACTATTCTAAATCCAACTTGATCAACATTCGAAAATGTTGTCGCTCTGCAGTAAAACCAAATTTGGTAGAGTTTCACGTGCACTGTCTCTAGATCATCTACCATTTATTCGCTTGTCCATTTGCGGTTGTATGTCTCATTCCTGTGTAGCAATAACTGGAATTCTTCAGATTTGAGAAATGAAGCAATGTCGCTCACCAGAACACATGGTTTGCCGTTTGCCGGAACCTTGATTTGATTGTGTTTTATCTCTGAACACGGCATGCGCTCACTTGTCATTTCTTCCAGGCCTCCTCTATATTCTTCCAGTAACAACATTTACGATCAAGTGATTCCATTCGTACTATCTCCTGTTGGGTTGTATGAAGTTCGTACAGAATATACAAAAAATGTCGATAAAGATATAGATACAATATCGAATTGTATGTATATACGAAAAATATTACAGATGGTGCCACTTCGAAAATGTCATGTGGCATTTGTGATGTACCATCTTAACTAGAACACATTGAAATTTTCAGACCAATATACCGTGCTTCCATATCTATTACTTTGAAAAGAGCAAAACGATCACCGGCGTATATTATGTAGAGCTGTTGGATCGATTCGACGCCGATTTGAAGCGAAAGCGGTCACATTTGGCAAAGAAAAGGGTGATCTCCCACCAGGACAACGCACTGGCGCATAGGTCCACAATCGCAATGGCAATGGCAAAATTGCATGAATTGCACTACGAATTTGTTTGTCATCCACAATATTCTTCAGATTTGGTCCTCTACGATTTTCATCTAGTTCCGAAATTGAAGAAATGGCTTGGGGGAAAGAGATTCGGCTCCAACGATTAGGTCAACGGTGAAACGGACGCCTATTTTGAAGGATGGCCGAAATCGTATTATTTGGAAGGGAACGAAAACGTTGGACGATGTGAATCGGTCTACAATGAGATAATGTTGATAAATAAAATAAGTTTCAACCAAATAAATCATTTCTTGTTTCATTTTTCAGGGAATTTTCAGCTTGCCCTCGTATAGGTCAGATTTCAGTATACTTAATATTCTCACATTTTTCGGAATGCATTCCTCGTTCTGTCAGAAAATAGCGAGACATCCTCACTGTAATTTACCTTTCCAATCAGAAACTGTAAGCATTTTCCCAGAATAAAAACAATATGTGGAAAGAGTACCAGTAGCTGCTGTTGAAAATCAAGGTTTATTTACTGTAGAAAGGGATGCATCTAATGAAGATATCGTTGCAACTCTTCCCCAATTGAGAAGACCAGTTATTTTCTTGTTCAGAACACTATCAGGTTCAGTATGTGAACTTTCGCCAGTGCAAATATAAACTTATGCCATAGTTGAAGCTATTCGAAAGTGGCATCATTATCGTCATTTCAAAGTTATAACTGATCTACGTTCTGTAGCATTCAAGTTAGATTCGAAAATTTCTAGTGAAATCAAATACGATAAAATTGTACTATGATATCATTTATAGACCAGGAATAGAGAATGCTGCAGCAGATGCATTCTTACTCATTTGTCCGACAATAAAATTCGGGAACGGATATTTGGCAGATCTGTAAAATTTTCTTCGTCATCCTGGAATTACTCGCATTTTGCATTGCACTCGAAGTACCCTCCTGTCTTGAAAACATCAGGAATGTGACTGTTTCCTTCATTTTTGATGAGTTGAGACTCCGATTCAATATTCATGAAGTAAAATTAATCAACGCTGCATCGGTTTTTGAGGCGCGTTACCATCTACTTCATAAAACAATTATATTCAAACTATAGGTTCCTTTTGCAGCACTTTGTAGAAATTTATTTTCTTGAACAGTTATCACCGCTCTTAAATTAATATTTCCATTCTTTTACATTCCATCCTATATGCAAACTTTTGCTGCAATGTTTTGAGGTTAGGGTTCCTTTTCTTTGTAAATGCAAATAAGGCGGTTTTGGTGGGGTTGATGTTGAGTCCCATTGATTGGCACCATCCTCTAGTATATTCAAGACCTCTCTGAACTGTGTCGCAGAAGACGTTCACGAACTCACCTCTGGCGAATATGACTATGTCGTCGGCATAACTCTTACAGAGTATGCCGAAGTCGGTCAGACTGAGATCAGAGGAGTCGGTCTAAAATTATGCTCCACATGAGTGGGGAGGCCAATCCCCCTTGCGGGCATTCTCTAGTTGTGCAGATGGAAATAGTTTTGTTGCCCTATTTTTGTCTCTTTTATTCTGGTAGAGAACATTTGCGACAACCACCTAGTTGTCATACTATCTACTCCTCTGCCTTATTTTAGTGCTCTTTTGAGTGTTCCATGTGATGTATTGTCAAAAGCCTCTTCTATATTTAGAAAGGCACAAATTATACTTTCTCCACTCCCTAGGGCATCCTGGAGTTCACCTGTCATCTGCGGCCTCCGTGGCACATTCTTCTTCTGGCGTGTATGCAGGGGCACCCGTTTCAAGATTTTTGTCCTGATTTCTCCACCGTTCCTAGAACGAACGATGTGAAACTTACTGGTCGCAGGGATTTGGGGTGTGTTTTCCTTTTTTCTTGTCTTAGGAATGAAGATGACCTTGGCTCTCCTCCATATCTCGGGGATGTATACTAGTTCCAAACCATTTCGACTGATGTTTTCTCTCTCATGGAAAATTTTTCATTTCCCGCGCTAAAGAAGGGCGGGACAGATTTCATCAACTCCTGTAGATTTGAATGGTTGTAAGGTTTTCATCGCCCATCTTAACTTACTACTACTACTACATATGTGTCAGGCCATCGTTGTGGCTCCTCTGGTAGGCCTGTTATAGTGTTCTGGTGTTTACTCCATAGTATTAGGTTCACTCTCAGGAAAATGAGTGTCCAGTAAGAGGTGAGCTCTTTCCTTCTCACTTTCTGTATGGCTACCATCTGGTTTCTCCAGTACTATTGTGGTACGGTCTCTCGTCGCAGGAGATGTATAGTCGATATCTTAACAGAATTTCCTGAAGCTGTTCCTCATAGTCCTCCCAACTTCTATATTGTAGGTGGTGAGTTTCTCGGTATATCTCTGCCGATCTTCGTTACACTTGGCTCTATTAAAGAATTATTTCTCGGATTTAAATTTTGCCAGATGAGTATTCCACCTAGGTACGTCCCTATAACTTCGTTTCGTTATACTTACGTATATTTGAGTTGAATAAACCTTCTTAGTGGTACCTTTGATTTTGAAATAAATTATCTCAATCAGATAAAAGGCTTTTTTGCAATTCGTTATTCTCAGTTCCGTATAACATATTCAATTCGTTTACGTCCTAAATTCCAGAAATTCAGGTTCATATTCAAAGTACAGCTGACACAGAAAGACAAAATGAAATTTGGGCCTATATCAAAGATAATAATACTTTGAAAACTAGATGCTATCTGATAAGATTCGATTGAATAAACAACGCGATGAACTAATAAAGACGAATGCTGATTCCATGAAAATCCTGATGGCAGGCGACGTTGAAAGATACGGGAAAAGTGTTTTCATAGTATGAGTGTATCGTGAGAAATTCAATTACACTCCAGAAAAACTACAATAAAAGTTAGGCAAAAGTAACCTTAATCCCATTTCGTGGAATAACGTTGACAAATACAATGCACTACCGCGTTATTTTTGTAATAGCTTTTGATAGTTCCGAAAAACACAAGATTGAAGAAAACAATGTAGAAGTCACGCAATGTAATTTTAACTAAACCAAGTTCAAAGCATAATAAATCTCTTTCTGTAACCTTTTGTTTGCAAAAGCTACTTTCTTTCAACACGGAACATATTGTGTTGAAAACTTGCCATGAAAAAGTTAATCAAGAAAATTATTCTCATTCGTTAACATTAAGAAAACCGAAAAATAATTTTACTGTATAATAACTTTTTTCTACATTTTCATTCAATTCCGTTCAGTTATTGAATCTAATTATACAAAAGGAGCTAGCTTTCTCCTAGCTACATATTTCATATTACTGTTAAAGCTTATAATTTTGGTATACCATGAAAACACTAGTTACTCCACAAAATACCGATCTACGGTAATTAAAGACTAGAATGGTTTTGTAATTCGGTACTTGAACTAGTAATATCTTTTGGGATTTCCGGAAGTCAACAGGAATAAGCAGCTTGCCGAAGGAAGCATCTTTATACACCTTGATGCTCTAGAGACCTATGAATACCTGGGAATTGCACAGCGTCCTAATTATGACGCTTCCCAGGTAAAGTTAGCTCTCCGCGGCAAGTACAGAAACCTTGTTCGAAAGAATTGGTCGGGCGAAGTTTCAAGTGAAAAAAGTTGCCTGCAACAAATATGCTTGCCGTACCAGTCTTGCACTACTTTTTTTTACAAATCAATCACAGTTTGCATCCTAGGTCGTGCGTTTCCCGCATTTATCTCCCTCGTCACAGGGGAGGTGAAGGACTCCTTAGTCTGGAGGATCTGCATCGAATTATGATTCTGAGTATAGCGTGTGAAGTTCTTAGAAGTTCGGACCCCCTGCCTTATCAAACGTCACGGATTGAACGGAGTGGGTGCATTTATTGTGAGGCAGCACCAAGAGCTGCGGAAGAACTTGGTCTCGAATTTCACATCAGTCGAGAAGGCCAACTAGAGAACTGTGAAGTTCTCATGAGTTCGGACCCCTTCCTGTGCCTTGTGTCACAAATTGGCGAGAGGGGGGGAATTTTACGTTAAGGCAGTACGAATTTTCACATCAGTCTTAAATACATATTATATACTCAGGCGGTAAGTAGAAATCACCAAGGTACGTCACAAACTTGAAACGGGATGTCGTAATGATGAGTAGGGTCACCGGGGTTGATTGTGACAGGTGTTGGTTGTAACAGAAGCTTTTGCACTCACTCAATACTTCATGATTATCTCAACAGAACAAGTGTTAGTTCTTGTGTATTTAGTATGATTGTAGTTTCGATCACTAATGTACGACGTGCGTTTGGCTTTCTGTATTTTCTAGGTATGCTCTTTTTCACACAAATAACGTTATTCAGGTATTTATAAAATTTGTGCAGTACTGAGAGGACAAAACCAAAATGTGCTTTGGCGTTGGTTGTGACATTCGGATCAGGGTAGGTTGTGGCTGTCACAAGCTATGTACTATACAGTTTGTGGTCGTTACGTATATGAATAATGTCTGTCTCATAAATTTATTTTATAATTGATGATGAGGATACATAAACTTGAAACCAACCTGTGAAAACAACCCTTGGACGTTATTGATCGCGTAGCAGATCAAGTTTCGGGAAACAACAAGTCTCTGCGGGTGGTTGGCTCCTATTTGCAAATTAACGTTACAGAGATTTTGTAAAAAACTACAAATGGGAAATAATGATGGTAAGGTTCCTGTTCATTTTAAGTTAGGGTCTCTATATTGAGAAAACTTCAATTTGTAAGTTTGGAGCAACCTTTGTATGTAGGATGTAGACGAGAACGCCAAGTTTTACCAGATCATATGGAAAATGAATTAGCTGAATACCTAATTCACTAATCCAAATTATACTTTGAATTACCCACGAAAGAAATTCATAAATTACCTTACGAATTTGGCATTAAGAATAATGTGATTATCCATAATAACTCAGGACTCCTGAATCAACTAGCCTCAGTCTACAAGTTTCGATTAGACAAATTATTGTTAATGTTTTTTCCTCTTGTGCAAAGTGTCGTGGATCGTTATAAATTTTAACCTCAAGATATGTACAATGTCGATGAAATGGGCATATCCACTGTGCAAAAGGCATAAAAATAGTGGGTTCTGTAACTTCCGCTTGCAGTAAATGCACATGAAAATTGGATTTTCATCTGCAATTACTGCAATTCCGACGACGATACATAAAAGGCTCCGGCCGTGCCACAACCAACCCCCGGACGGTGCAAGTTATGGCATTGTGGAGACTTTTTGTTGCCAATAACTATGTTTGAAACGCTTCTAATTTGTTCGTTGTCATATATTTCCACAGATAAAAGTTTAAATAAAGCAAATATGTTCAAGCAAACTTCATATTCTAATTATCTAGATAATAATTATTGTTTTTTCAAATTGAATAAAATATGTTGTCCCACTGCAGATTTTGTTCAATCTCAGTTTGAAATCTAATACATTTCCTAATGTTTGGAAGAAAGCAAAGATTATTCCCGTTCACAAATCTGGTGATGTTGGAAATATACTCAATTATTGTCCAATTGAGATATCGTCTAACATATCTAAGGTCTTTGAGATGTATCTGCATTTATAGTACTTTCTCACATATCATATCACCATACCAACATGGATTACGGTTACGAATCTTACTTGTTTGAACACGTATATTGCTGCTATTCTTGACAACCCAGGACAGGTTGACGTACTATATAAAGATTTTTCGAAGGCCTTTGATAAACTTGATCACACTCTTCTTCTAGGCAAGCTCAACTCCATTGGATTCAGTACCTCCTTAGTAGCGTTTTTTTGCTCATTCCTCATCAGTAGATTGCAGTTAGTGCAGTTTTGCGGTCAGAGATCAAATTCATCTATCGTCTGATGTGCTTCAAGGTCCGTTCTTTGGTCCTCTACTGTTCCTGTTATTTATTAATGATTTGGCTGAAACCATAATCGGTTTGAAACTAATTTTTACTGATGACTTGAAAATATTTTCAGAAATAAAGACCATAGATGACTGCTATGCACTACAAAATGATCTGGAAAATATAGTTGAATGGTGCGCCAACAATAAATTGAGTCTGGAGCTGATAGAACTTCAGGGTTTGTACTTAGGCTTTCCAAATATTTCAACAATTTATAGGTAGTACAAACACTATTAAATTCATTGGTTAGACCAAAACTGGAACTGCTTTACACATCTGGAACCCTCAGTATAAATTCCAGATTACACTAATTGAGAGCATTGAACGCAAATATTTGATATATTATTGTGGTCAGGTGAGGTTATTCATCACCATGTATTTTGAAAACTAGGCCAGTATATTTTCATTATTCCTATAAGATATTATTTTTGTTATATATTTCTTGTTATTCTTTATATTCTGCTGCTCTATATTGTCCTATAATCGGGTTAACCTGTTGAACATATATATACTGAATGAATAAATGAATAAATATACTAAATATAAGAAAAAAATGTCAAAACTAACTCCGGTGACCATTAATTATGGTACGGTTTTGAACGCAGCTAATTATTGTGTACTACCACGAATAGGTCTAATAGCATGAATTTGAAGTATGTTATATGCTGGAACATGAAATGATTGACGGATAATAGTTCTTCACCATAAATTTTCCATCAAGCTAAAACTCTACTCATGTACTATTCTGTTGAAATATTTTACACTGATTGAAAATCGAAGTAAACTATATTATAAACTGTAATACTTCACGTCCGTATATTCCAACCTTCTAAAAGGTTATCCTGCTATTTTGAATGAAACCTGCATCATGTTTCATATCCGTAGATATACTAAAGTGGAATGAGATTTCTTGGGAAATGTATGGGTGAAGTTCTTCCACTTCCTCATTTTACAATGTCATGGAATGAAGCATCGCACGAAAACATAACGCTGAAATTGAATTCTGTATTATGACTCCCCTAGCTTTGTTTGAAATAAAAAATACATATGTTGCGGTTACTGTGCAAACTCGGCTAGTTTAAAAACTAGCTGGATACTTTATAAACAAACCGTGGACTATTTTAATGGAGAACGCAATTTTGACTGAATCAGTTGCTATTTTATGGACTAACTAATGCAATAATTACTTGAAATGGTGATATGAAAATCTTGATTTCTAGTAACATAAAATGGTCAATACATTGGCTTGCTTATAAACCAACCAACCATCATTTTACGGCTAATTTCGTTAACTATTAATAGTAGGTACAGTCGCTAGAGGAACGAAATCCAGCGCATATCGTTTGAAAAATGAAGGTGCAAATTTTGTATGCTTTTATATGTATTTTGATGCGCTGAGAACGGAAAAAAATAAAGGAAAAATTCCTACAAGTTAGCTTCAAAAGTTACGGCCATTTTTCGGCGCGAAAAAATACGATTTTCATATTTTTTGCGTTTAAAAAGAAAACGGTGGCCCGAATGGAAGAATATGTCCGGGGACAAATTGTACAAAAAGTGAAAACGCATCGTTTGAGCAGAAATATAAGTCATTTCGATGTTACAGTCTTGAGATATGAGCAAAATAGTTTTTTTTTAGGGGAATACAAATGTTTTTTTTTCTCATTCGAATATTGACCAAAAAAATATTCTATTCCAATTGGAATGTATTTTTACGTAAACTTTCTAAGGTGTTTTTTTTTTATCTTTCATTTTGGCTCCACAATCGGTCATTTCCAAAAATCCCTAAAACTGAGATTGCCAGCCGAAAAATGAACTTATCGACAATAAAAAAAAGTTCTCTTGTAGATCTCAACAAATGTGATACAAAACATCCTTCAATACTGTTTTTGGGGCTTAAAAAAAATGTAGGACAACTTTGAAAATTTCGGACCTCGAAAAATGTGCAAATTTTTTAGGATAGAAATTTTTTAGGATGATCAAATCTCAGGTTCTGTTATAGTATTTCACGATGCGTATTTTGCGTAGAGGAAAACTTTTCCAGATCGAGTGGAAGTTGAGATATTGATATAAATGTGTTTGGGCCTCCCCAGAACCCAGTTTTGGGCCTATAGAAAAAAATTGGAGATCGTTGGAATGTAGACAAATTTTTTGATCTAAATCCAAAAATAAGATTTCGTAGCTATCACCATCTCGAATTTAGAGCGCATTGACATAAAAAAATCACGTGTAAAATAATGCAGCGGCTTAAATTTCTATACCGCTTATCTGCCGTGATTGTAGATTTCAACTAGTGAATTGAAATTAAAATTTTTTTTTGAATTTTCACAACTTGATTAGAATCAAAATAACTAAAAAATGATAACATTAATCTAAAATATTATTATTGCACATTGAACAATGAATAATTTGTTTTAACCTTTCCTTTCAACGGTTTAAAACATTATACTTTAAGTCATTATAAGCTTATACAAATAAACAATAACCATTACAGGTTCAGAAAGAATAAGAAATTTCGATTTCTAGTTTATGATGAGTCATCGATTAGTTTCCCGATTCTTTTGAATATGCTATTAATTTGAAGTTTATGGCGGTCACATGAAAATGCGTTTACAATATGATTGTTGACAAGAAAAATAATTTAAATTGAATATAACAATGTGCAATAATAATATTTTAAATTGAAGTGATCATTTTTTAGTTATTTTGATACTAATCAAGTTTTAAGTATCCAAATTTTTTTTAATCTCTATTTACTAGTTGAAATCTACTATTATGGCAGATAAGCGGTATAGAAATTTAAGCCGCTGCTTCATTTTACACGTGATTTTTTTTTTGTCAACGAGCTCTAAATCCGAGGTGATTATAGCTACGAGGTCTTATTTTCGGATTTAGATCAGAAAATTTGTCTACTTTCCAACGATCTCCAATTTTTTTTCTATAAGCACAAAATTGGGTTCTGTAATATACGCGTCGTGAAATACTATAATTGAACCTGAGATTTGACCATCCTAAAAAATTTCTAACCTAAAAAATTTGCACATTTTCCGTAGTCCGAAATTTTCAAAGTTGTCCTGCATTTTTTTAAGCCCCAAAAACAGTATTGAAGGAGTTTTGTATCACATTTGTTGAGATCTACAAGAGAATTTTTTTCTTGTCGATAAGTCTATTTTTCGGCTGGCAATCTCAGTCTTAGGGATTTTTGGAAATGGCCGATTTTGGAGCCAAAATGAAAGATTAAAAAAAAACGAAACACCTTAGAAAGTTTATAAAAAAATATATTTCAATTTGAACAGAATATTTTTTTGGTCAATATTCGAATGAGAAAAAAAAACATTTGTATTCTCCTAAAAAAAACTATTTTGCTCATATCTCAAGACTGTAACATCGAAATGACTCATATTTCTGCTCAAACGATGCGATTTCACTTTTTGTACAATTTGTCTCCAGACATGTTTTTCCATTTGGGTCACCGTTTTCTTTTTAAACTAAAAAAATATGAAAATCGTATTTTTCGCGCCAAAAAATGGCCGTAACTTTTGAAGCTGACTCGTAGGAATTTTGTCTTTATTTTTTCCCGATTTCAGTGCATCAAAATACATATAAAAACATACCAAATTTACACCTTTATTTTTTAAACGATATGCGCTGATATCTCAAGACCATAACCTCAAAATATATTTTACTTCATTTCAAACGATGCGTTTCCACTTTTCCTACGATTTGTCTCCTGACATGTTATTCCATTTGGACCACCGTTTCATTTTAAAAACATGAAAATCGTCTTTTTTCGCTCCAAAACATGTCCGTAACTTTTGAAGCTAACTTGTAGGAATTTTTTAATTATTTTTCCCGTTTCCAGCACACCGAAATACTTATAAAAACACTGCAAATTCACACCTTCATTTTTTTTCCCTTAATTTTTCCTCTGGTGACTGGCCTATAATTGGGCATAAGTTTCTAATTTCTCATTGTTAGAAAAATATGTTTTATATATCATTATAATTATTATTATAGTTACCCTCTTACAACGATTCTGGGTTGAGATGGGAGGGTGAGCTATTGGTCAGAGTACTTAGTCCTCACCAGGACCATTGTACTCCCTCCATAGGGAACAATCCCCCGGCGTGCTTCTAGGTGTTCAGCCACCCTAGGTTTCAGACGTACAAAAGCACAGCATTCGGAGTGGTCTCCCTAATACTGGTCATGCTCGGCCCCAATATGGTCTCTTTAGAACTGGCGATGACTGAGGGGCCAATGCTCTGCCATCTAGCCCTCTTCTTCACATCTTCTATAGAAGATGTCCCATAGAATGATTTCCTCGTTGACAGTCTCTTATAGTGATTCCTCTTATACTTCCTCGGAATTTCTCTAGGTGGAACCCTCGCGAACCAGCTCGTCTGCTTTATGATTACCTTCTTTTAAGTCACGTCCTTCTACTCAACGTAGTTCGATAAAATTATGATTGAGGATTTGTTATGTGAGTAATAAGCTTCGTCATCACTGAGTCGACACGACTCGTCACTAACGATCGACTTTGTCGAGCAACACTGTCTATTAGTAAGTCGAAAAGGCTTCACCGTCCACACTATAGACAGAAAGTGTTGTCGGATACAAAATGTTCTATGGCGATGACGTCGATATTGCTTGTGCTTAATCCAAATCACTTTGAAAAAATTCTAATTATAACGCAAAAGGACATTTCGGGTTCTGCGAACTCTTCTAAGTATCAAATGGTACAGCGCCGGTAATCTGATATAATATCTAAAAAAGATGATATCGACATATTGAACTTTGAATAGAGATATAACGATTATTCTGTAGTTTGTTTTTCGAATGTCGGCATAAGGATTTGGTTATTTGCCACAAAATATTGGTCTCAAGATATATAGAGAATATACGTAGTCGAGTCATATTAGCAAAAAAGCTGGGAAAATTTGCGGGCAACTCCGACCGACTCCGGGTTTTTTGCAAAATTTTCCTGAACGGATTTACAAAATTCCCAAAAAAAACTAATATGTGCTTTTCCATTTTTCAATTGTTATAGAGGAATATAGAGGAAAATGGCCAATTTTCATGGCCAAAAAATTAGGAAATTTCTAAAATTCCGAAATCATGCCAACAATGGCTGGAAATACCCACTCGGAATATTGTTCGAACACAAATAGAAATCTATGAAAAAGAAAATTAAGAAAACTAATTCTTTTTCAAAATGTGAGTTGATATGAAACTATAGAAAAGAATATAAATACTTACAATTCGTAATAAGTGGATGTAAAAAAAAAATTAATTTGTGAATGAATAATTAATTATTAATTAATTATTCCAAAAAACAATAAGTTTAAAAAAATGTTGTTTTCACAATAAACACAATAAAATTCAACAGCCACGTGCTCAGTCAACGGTTTTGAAAGTATCCCGCTCGGCTTGATATGATTCCAATATAGAACTTACTCTTCCCCATTATTATGCGTCTCATTTTCACATTTCCCCTTCATATTTTTCTGAACAGCTGTCATATAAACGGTCACGCCACCATATTATCTTGACACATACAGACTCCATTAATACTATGTAATCTCTTGGCTCACCCCTTTCTAAAATTTCTATATATATTATAGTCCCATCATATTCAGAATTGAAGCGCGGTAATTTGAATGTTACTTCATAGATCGAATATAAATCTTCCAACAATCTAAAAAGATTTGTTACCAGTCACCGCAAAACCCCCGAGTACAGTTTTCTAGCCATTTTCGTTGAAAATTGCAAAATTTCCGCGTTTTGTCCATCAACATTGGCCAATAACTGGCCAATAAATCGAAAAATGGAAAATCCGACTTCGGAATCGTGATCAGCGACCTCGAAAACCTCCGAGTGGCCATTTCCAGCCATTGTTGGCATGATTTCGAAATTTTAGAAATTTCCTAATTTTTTGGCCATGAAAATTGGCTATTTTCCATTGGAAAATGGAAAAGCACGTTTTAGTTTTTTTTCGGGAATGTTGTAAATCCGTTCAGGAAAATTTTGCAAAAAACCCGGAGTCGATCGGAGTTGCCCGCAAATTTTCCCAGCTTTTATACTTCTGTCGTCTAATTTGACCCGACTAACTAAGTCTAGACTTGACATCCCTATAAATGAGCGTCTCGCTGTGACTTCACGATTTCCATCGACAGGATATTCGTATCATTCATTAATGTATCTAAGTTCGACTCGACTTCCTTTGACATTACCGACAACTCATGGAAAGCCAGCCAACATGCGGATCGATATATTCAGTCGATCGACAACGTCGGGTGCCTCGTTAGACTGAGTGGACTTAGTGAGGATGCAGCTTTCGATGGAAATGATTTGATAACCTTCAACTAATTCCACTTATTTTCTTGGAGCTTCTCACTATTCTTGGGCAATGTGTTCGAGGATACATTGTATGAGCCATCGGTGGGATGTCGTGAAAGAAGATAGGCACTATCTATTCTTGCAAGTTTGGAGGCTATGGGCATGAGGAGTTTGCCGTATCATAAAAAAATTAAATGTTGCAGGAAGAAGTTCGGAAAGTCTCGAATTTAACAATGGAGGGGCAACTAGCTTGAGCTCGTTCTATTCCGCCTACCAGGAATCTTTCGTGGTGAATTCCAGACGAGAGTTCTGATGAACACCGACCATGGAAATGTCTCTAGAAAAGGAAGAGATCGCTCATTTTTCTACGATGTTATAGAGAGGTCAATGGTTACATAAATGTGACATCATCAATCAAACGAATATCCCTCTTCTGGATAGAATCCGAGTGATTTAGCGTATGTTTGGAAACCGAACTCCAAACGTTTGAACAGTAATTCAGGACAGGTCAAATCTGTGCTTCTTAGATTATGAGAACTGAAATGAATAGGTACACTCTTGCGCATTCAGTTAGACCAATTAGTTATAGAATAGCTCTATTCAATGGTACTGTTCATAGATTCCTTCAAGCCAGCTAAACTATAACAACAAAGTTGAGAAACTTCAGCAAAAAGCATTGGACAATGGTTACTACAAATCTTTGATCAATAACTCAATTCCTGAACAGAGAATAATAATTTAACACTACCAACTAACCAAATTAAAACCAATACCCTCAAATAATCATCTTTCTGTAATTCATAAATTTCATAATTTGTCTTCTAGCTTTGCAATAAGACCCGTTTATACTCAGATTTGGGAACACTCAAAAAAACCGTTCAGGCAACACCTTTGAATCATGTTCAAAATGGTATATGGGTCAAACTAGAAGGAACATTTTTATTCGGTATAAAGATCACTTTTCCCATATAAACATAAATAATGGAGAAAATCCAACGTTAGCTGGACAAATCTTGTATACGTGTAACACCATTCCACAAGAAAGCTGATCACTCACAGCAGTAATGACAAATATCTATTAAATCTAGAAGAAATTGAAATGTATAAGCTAACAAGCAATTGAATGATCCCTTGTATGCAATACTAATTCTGAATAACGCTACATTTTCATAATGTTGACTAAAGAAAAATCGACCGAACGACTATAAATCGTTCAAATAGGTTCATTTTGATTTCTAATTTAGTTTACTCTGATGGCTACATGTTATAGCTGAAAGGTCCTCGGCACTTTAACAGCATTTTTGGTGAATAAGGGTGATAGTTTCTTATTTACAGTGTAGTGACGTATCCAGAGGGTGAACTGTCTTATGGTTTATCACTATAATTCTAGTTACATTTACGTCGTGTGCTATATAAACTGCGAAAATGTCATCTAGAGTCCACTAATGAGATCTTCAACAATGAATCATTTTAAAGAAGAAGTGAAATATTTTCAAATCGGAAAAGAAAACGGCAAGGGGTTATAAAAATGTAGACGTTTTTGATTAGTGCAATTTGGAATGACATTCAAATATTATGTACAGAAACAAAAAGAAAATAACTTTAATCTTTTGGAACGTGAAATATTTATAAAGGTGGCAAAACATCACTGTGAACAGTTTTCAAATACAGTGAAGATGAACCACGATTTGTGTTAATGGAGTTACCAGCCAACGCAAAGAAACGAAAAATAATAGTGTAATTTAATTATCTCCATAAAACAGGGACCTTTAAAGATGGTACTGTCGACCATTCCTGGCAATATTGCAGCAATAAGACACTATAATTGAAAACAATAAAAGTAATGAACTGTACCTACAGCTCAACAGAAAAGAAAGGTAGAAAGAATATCAAGAATGTCACATGCGACCCACAATAAGTACATAGCATATGCTATTTCCCATTATGAACTAGAAATGTGTTGCCACTTGGTGAATAGATAAACAGTGTGCGTCGCGAAGTTACTCTTCGCAAATCATTTCATTTAGTTACTAATTTTTATATAATTGTTTCTGCATTTTATGAGATAATCTTCGCATTTGTGTAAAGATAATGCAATAAATTATTCATTTATCTTTACACAACTAAATAATATTCAAATTAATAACGTTTGTGGGGATCAACTCTTAAAGTCGGGGCGGTCTGCCCTAAGCTGACCTGTGGTCCTGGTGGAGGTATAGGAATTGAAACACACTCACTTATAAAAGAGTTAAACTTTACTAAATGTAGAGCTTGACGTTATTGCGACTTAATGTCTTGCTCTACTGAAATAACAACAGTACGAATACAAATGAATAGTACTAATCTAAACGATGATTGATCATTAGGATCTCACCATTTGATATCTGATTATGATATGCCAATATATGAATGTATGAATATATAATAGTGTCATATACTGATATTGTTATTCTATCGTAGTTAATCTAGTCTAAGGTGTCAAGGTAGCTTATACTAAACAATATGTTTATACTCGTAACAGTAAACATATTGCTATATAGAAGTAAGGTCGCATTCTATAATTTAGGGATTTTAGGTAATCTCATATAGGGATGGAAGATTCCTATACTACACGTTTCTGGGGATCGAACCCGAATCTGTTGAGTGGGAACTGTAAATTTAAGTTTACTTCAATAATTGTTTTTGTTATTGTTGAACGAGTTTGTTAAGCTTTGGGGGAAAGCATTCTAAGCCAATTCAAATTTACTGCAAAAGATATGAATCGATTCAATATATACTTTGAGTGTTATGATTTCCCAATTAACAACCCCTCAGAAAAGGGTATATTTATCACATGATTTCCCTGGAGAACAATGAAGTTCGTCACTGAATAGCAAACGGCTTCTGTCGAAATTTTAATATGATAGATATGCTGTTTTAGTTATGGTGTAGAGAAGTTTCGTGGCGGACATCCAGATAGACAGACAGACGGATTTTTTCAAAGTTGCTCAGAATTCGATTGGAAAAATTATGGTAAAACGATTTTTGCTTAAGGACTTTTTTGAAGGATTTTAGAAATAGCTTGAGTAAATGTAACATACTCTTCCGACTTCGTCGTCACCCTTATAAGGATGGTTCTTTGTTATTTATAGTATTATTATCAACAATGTGAACTCTTTCATAGACTTTTTTTTCAACATGCACTTAGAAAAAATCTATTATATGATTAAAGATCAGTCATTCAAATTAATAGTAATTGGCTTCTAATCCCCTACAGCGTATCCTTAACAGTTTGGTTCAATGTTTAAAACACGTTATAATGATTGAAAAGTGCATTCCAATGATCATCGATATAATCAGTGCTTCCTAATTATTACATTTCAGAAATTATACAGCTTCGTCTGGAATTCAATATATTATACATTAGTGTTATAATATTGAGTAGGCATTGCCTTACTCTCGACGACAGTGAATATGTGAAATAAACTCTCGTAACAGCAACACCAGAAATTTGGTGAGCAAAGTCTATTGATATACTGATAAAGTGAATAATTTTGAGTTATTCCTAATGAGGATCATTTGAAGGAACTTCATTATTTGGAGCTGTGAAGTAATATTTATTATTTTAATGTGATTGTGCAATAACCTCAGGTTACAACAGCAAACAATACTGATACTCGCTCCCTCTTCTGTAAAAAGAAATTCTTCATACGTGTATTACAACTTTTAGTTATAGTCGAGTCAATTTAGCAAAAAAGCTCGGAATTTCTTCCAAACAGACCAATCAACGTAATTTTTTTTGCAAATCGTTCCTTGACGGAGACGAGAAACGATATTGAACTTTAAGATCTAGTCGCTCGACCATTTTTCACCTGTTAAACCGGAAATTCGCCAATTTTCATAGGAAAATGTATTGTAAAATTTGTAATATTGGTGAGTATTGCGACAATTGGCGGGAAAACTCCCTCAGGGGTTTTCGAAGTCGTTGATCATGATTCCGAAGTTAGGTTTACCATTTTCCACCGCGGTAGCTAGAAATTGGCCAATTATATGTCTGAAAAATGGTCAAATTTAATAATAATTTCGCAGTCTTTGTTGAAATTGACTAAAGCATTTCACTCGGGCATTTTCGAGGTCGCTGATCACGATTCCGGAGTTTGATTTACAATTTTCCACCGCGGTAGATAGAAATTGGCCTACTTATGTCCCAAAAATGGTCAAATTTAATAATTTCGCAGTTTTTCTTGGAATTGATCAAAACATTTCACTCGTGGGTTTTCGAGGTCGCTGATCACGATTCCGAAGTTGGATTTACCATTTTCCACCGCGGTAGATAGAAATAGGCCAACTATATGTCCCAAAAATGGTCAAATTTAATAATTTCGCAGTTTTTGTTGAAATGACTAAAACATTCCACTCGGGGGTTTTCGAGGTCGCTGATCACGATTCCGAAGTTAGATTTACTATTTTCCACCGCGGTAGCTAGAAATTGGCCAACCTTTTGTCCCAAAAATGGTCAAATTTAATAATTTTGGAGTTTTTGTTGAAATGACTAGAACAGTTCAGTCGGGGGTTTTCGAGGTCGCTGATCACGATTCCGAAGTTAGATCTATCATTTTCCACCGCGGTAGCTAGAAATTGGACAACTTCATGTATCAAAAATGGTCAAATTTGATAATTTCGCAGTTTTTGTTGAAATGATTAAAACATTTCACTCGAGGTTTTCGGGGTCGCTGATCACGATTCCGAAGTTAGATTTATCATTTTCCACCGCGGTAGCTAGAAATTGGCCAACTTTATGTATCAAAAATGGTCAAATTTAATAATTTCGCAGTTTTTGTTGAAACGATTAAAACATTTCACTTGAGGTTTTCGAGGTCGCTGATCACGATTCAGAAGTTAGATTTATCATTTTCCACCGCGGTAGCTAGAAACTGGCCAACTTTATGTCCCAAAAATGGTCAAATTTAATAATTTCGCAGTTTTCGTTGAAATGATTAAAACATTTCACTCGAGGTTTTCGAGGTCGCTGATCACGATTCCGAAGTTAGATTTATCATTTTCCCCTGCGGTATTTAATAATTTAATAATAAATTTAATAATTTCGCAGTTTTTGTTGAAATGATTAAAACATTTCACACTAGGTTTTCGAGGTCGCTGATCACGATTCCGAAGTTAGATTTACCATTTTACACCGCGGTAGTTAGAAATTGGCCAACTTTATGTCCCAAAAATGGTCAAATTTAAAAATTTCCCAGTTTTTGTTGAAATTGACTAAAACATTTCACTCAGGGGTTTTCGAGGTCGCTGATCACGATTCCGAAGTTGGATTTACCATTTTCTACCGCGGCAGCTAGAAATTGGCCAACTTTATGTCCCAAAAATGGTCAAATTTAATAATTTCGCAGTTTTTGTTGAAATTGACTAAAACATTCCACTCGGGGGTTTTCGAGGTCGCTGATTACGATTCCGAAGTTGGATTTACCATTTTCCACCGCGGTAGCTAGAAATTGGCCAACTTTATGTCCCAAAATGGTCATATTTAATAATTTCGCAGTTTTTGTTGAAATGATTAAAACATTTCACTCGAGGTTTTCGAGGTCGCTGATCACGATTCCGAAGTTAGATTTACCATTTTACACCACGGTAGTTAGAAATTGGAAAAATTTATGTCCCAAAAATGGTCAAATTTAATAAGTTCGCAGTTTTTGTTGAAAT